>JACBWW010000061.1:1513439-1579276 GCA_020086605.1 Lanius collurio | reverse complement strand
CACTTAAGAAGATGAATGTACTTCTTTTAACCTGTAACGTTTTTATGAAGGTGCATGTAGGAAAATGCATGATTTAAGTACGACCACAACTTTAGCAGCTGTGTGATCAAAGGAGAATAGAATAGAATAGAATAGAGCACCAAAGTTTCATTTGGAAGGAACCTCCAATGATCATCTAGACCAGATGCTTAACCATCTCAGGGCTGACCAAATGTTAGAGAATGTTAAATATGTTGTCCAAATTCCTCCTAAACTTTTGACTGGTTTGAGGCATCAACCACCTCTCTAGGAAACCTGTTTCAGTGTTTGACCATGTTCTGGGAAAAGAAATGTTTCCAGTCTAAAAGTCCAGTCTGAACATCTCTTGATGTGCTTTTAACCATAACCATGCATCCTGTCACTGGATCCCAGGCAGAAGAACTCAGCACCTCCCACTCCACTTGCCCTCCTCAGGAAGACGTAAAGAACAACAAGGTCCCTCTCAACCTCCTTATCTCCAAAGTAGACAAGTCTGAAGAAGTCCTCAGCCACTCCTCATAGGACATTCCTTCAAGCTCTTTCACCAGGTCAGTTGCTTCTTCTGGATACACAGACCCTCATACCCTTCTTGAATTGTGGGGCCCCACAGCACTCCAGGTGAGACCACACCAATGCTGAATACAGCATGGTAATCAACACTTTTGCCAAGCTGGTTACGCTGTGTTTGATGCACCCAAGAATGTGACCTGTCCTCTTGGCTACCAGGGCACACTGCTGGCTCATATTGAGCCTGCTGTCCACCAGCACCCCAAATCACTTTCTGTGGGTCTGTTGTCCAGCCACTCCTCTCCCATTTTATATTTGTTCCTGGCTTTTATCCAGGTGCAGAATCCAGCATTCAGTCATTGTCATGTCATGTCATTGATAGTTGCCCCATGTTCCAATGTACCAGAATGTGCTGCAGAGCCTCTTATTCCCTGAGAAAATCAACAGCACCCACAGTTTGTTATCATTAGTAGTATTGTTATAATTATCACATAATAATTTTAAGTAAAAGAAATAACAGTGCAAACAATTATTACATAATTGTAAAACTACTTCCTTCTCAAACTCTTCCTCCTGCAATAACATAACATTCTCACATATGCTGATCAGACTAATTCTGCCATCAAGAATTACTAAAAGAAAATTTTATAAAGAATATAAATACTTACACAAGGTAAGTGTTCTGCAATGTTTTTGTGTTGCACTTTTCTGGACTCTACACAGTGCTCTGTCTGAGACTGATACGAGTAGCTGAACTGTGTTTATTAACTCTTCGTAGCTTTTCCATGAATTTTTATAGTTGCTCTTGATCTTATATACAATTTTTCATGCACAATGTCTTATTGAAGTAAGTTCCATCATTTAACTATTTTATGTGGCAGAGTGTTTTTTGGATTGACATCTGACAATTTCATCTGCTGCTTCCTGTTTTTTGCATTCTGAGACATTGAAAAAAAACAAGCCAAAAACCCCCAGCAAACCTGTTTCAACTTTCTTGGGCATTTGTGGTTTGATAAATCTTTATTTTGTTAAAAATTATTTAAGTTTTTCTTAGGATGACAGAAGTGGCATGATTTTAATCACTAGTTATTGTTCTTCTGCTTTTGGTCATCATGTTACTTTTCCCTCTACATTTTCCAAGTTTTTGTTTTGCTTTGTTTTGCTGTTATTTTTGGGTTTTTTTTGAAAAGGTGAATTGGTTTATTTTAAGCAAATATTCCTGTTCCAGGAACATTGTGTATTCTACAGCTCCACAACATTGTTTTCTTATTAGTTCTCCATTCCTTACCTAATAAATTGCAATACTCAATTTGCTTGTTTGACTTCTTCTGAACATTTAGATGATTACTCTATTTTCATAGAAGAATATATTATAACTCTGAAATATCTTTCCTCTGTAGTAAAAGCTAGTTCAGAGTCCTTCACTGTGCATACAAAGTTAGAATTGATTTTTCCCTTATTTTTTCCCATGAGTATCACTAACAATAATAATTTTCAGCCTGTGAATCTAATCACCATAAAACATCATTAAGGGTAATTGAACATTTATATAGATAATCACAAAGCTTACCCTGTTCTATTAGAAAGGGAAGTAGATAAACCCTCATATTTTTGGACAGAGTTGTTTTCAGTAAAGGAATTAAGCTTTATAGAACTTTCCTCCCACCCCCCTTCCAGTTAGCTAGGAGTAAAATCCAAGAATTTCTCAGTTTTCTGTAAAAAAGTTAGGAAAGGCTGAAATTTCAATCTCTGCAATACTTCAGCATGTTGTCACACATCTATTTAGTTTCATTGTCAATTTGAAAACCGGTCAGAATTTGATGCCAGACTCTAAGAAAATGTTCCAGTAAAATGCTACATAATCTTGAGAGGGATAACTGTTTACATTTTGACTGATTGATATATTTTTCTGTTTAATTTTATTGGCAAAATCTAAGAAGTGTTTGCTGTAACTTAATTCTCCAGGCTATGAAACATCTGCATTTTTCCATAGCATGCCTGGCCTGACACATATCACAGACAGGACGCCAAACAAGACAGTCTTATGTACATATTGGTGTAAACATTCCTATGTTACAATTATACACTGTGACCAAGTCCATTGACTTTAATAGAAATGAGAATGGTATGGAAAAAGAATTTTGCAGCATATTTTGAAGATAAGACACCCTTTGTCTTAATGTTTCCTATTCTCCAACCTGTTTCACAGCAGAGTGCTCTTGACTGAACACATGTAATTCATTGCTGTTATGAAATGCAGCAAAAGTTCCTATTATGTTATAATGTTAAGCCTGATTATTAAGAACCTACATGAGAAATTAATGGAACAAATTGAAACCTTAATTGCTATCTGTGATCTAGGCATACAGCATATGAAGTACTGGAACAAATGCCCTCATTAATTTATCTAGAGCTTTGAAAGAAATGTCTTTCATAAGGAAATGCAGAAGGAGATTCTTATTACCTTCAATGTCATAAGCAGGGTGTTCTAATCTTGGAGAATATGATTTGAGACAGAGATAAGAATGAAAGGTAAGCTATTTTATGGTGGGAAAGCAGAATGTAGAAATAATTTTTCTCCTTTTGGTATATTTGTAAGTGTATTAGAAGACTTCAAAGGGTTTTCAGTTAAGTACATGAGTTTAAATTGAGGTCAAACTAAAATAAACATAAAAGGTGGGTCACACATAACAATACTTGTAAAGAAAAAAATAATAAGATAGAGTATAATAATCAGATATTCTTTTGAATATGGAAATTATTTGTATTTTCATTATTTCAGAGATAGATTTAAATACAGAAATGAAATCCATGGGAAAAAAAAAATCCTTGATCTGCCACTCTCTTTTCTATAAACTTCTAATGACAAGGCTGTGACAGATGGCCTTTAGTCCTCTTTTGGCCATCCTACTTTATGATCTCTAATTAAGTCCAGATCACATCTTCCATCTGGAAAACACTTTCTGGCAGCAGGAATTCTGGTTACAGAAGGCAAATAAGAGGATGAAATGCAGGTTTAGAGACTGAGCAGCTAAAGTTTCCTCAAGCTGCCCTAAATAACATGTAAGCTTTAGCCCTAGTTTTAATATGAGTCATATTTGAATACATGTGTTCCTAAGTAAAATAAATTAAAATACAAAATGGACTCATGCAAAATTGATTATTCCAGTACAACTTGATATTTTTATCTAATAAGTTGGGTGATTTTCTAAGTTAATTAAATGAAGGAAACCTCATTGATTTGTATATCGGAAATGTAATCAGTGAAACATCACGTAGAGGGTGGCAGCTGTTTTTGAAGGTTAAATAATCCATTCCAGGTGTACTTATGTAGGGGTGGAACTCAAATGCCTCATTATCTTCTGGGTGCCATAGGGCATCCAAAATATCCATGTGGAACTGACTGCAATAGCATGGAACCTGTTGGAGATCCATGCTTCCTTGGAGTGACAGCTGAAGATGTGGTGGATATGGTAAAGCCTCAAAGTATGGTTAGGCATCTAATAACCAAATCTCATCTTTCTTGTCTGCCTTAAACTGTATATACCCTACCTTAAGCTCCACTAGATGTTTTAACTAGGCCTTCATTTTTCTTTTAGGGGAATGCTGATCTGATTTATGTAAAACCATGAAAGGAAAGAGAAATCTATGGGTTTACTTTACAAAAAAAAAAAAGACACCCTGAACTAAATTTTACTGGAGAATTGTAACAATGGCTTTTAAATATTTGCTAATGTAAATAGATAATAAAACAAATTAAGAGAACATCCTAAGAATTCTATGTTATCTTTCAGATGACCTTAAGAAGGACTGAAATATTAGAAAGAGAGTGGAGTTAAATAGTGTAAAATAGTTGGTCACGGAATGAAGAAACAGTAAGTATAATTTCTGGAATTGGCCTGAAGGTCATAATCTGAAGACAGCAAAGGATAAAAAGGACTAACTGTCTGAAGACATGGTGATTTTGAATCACTAACAGGGTATGACAATGGAAAAGCAAATATTCTTGAACACATGAGAATACATATTTCCAGCAAAACAAGAAATTATTCATATCATGCTAGCCACTGAGCACATATATTTAGATCCTACCCATTTAAGAAAAATTAATTCAGACTTCAAGCCTACAATACACCATTGTTCAGATAGGCAAGAAGATCAGAAGAAAAAAACCCCAGTAATTATAGAAAATTATGTATTCTTTCCATGTCTATTTAAAAAAAAAATTCAGAAATTTAGAAAAAAAATAGCAAAAATATATAACGTCTGTGTAAAGAATTGTAGGCTGGTAGATAGAAACATGTTTCTGGCCAATAGAGGAATAAATCTTTAGAATTTTCCAATTGGATTAGTGGACACTTCAATCCTAAACAGACTTTTCCTTACACTTTTCAGTTTTGAAGTCTGGGTCCCTACACACTCAATATTCTGTGGTTTTAGTTTCTGCATATGTTTTCCTAGTCAAAAGAACAGAAAGAAAAACTTATACAAATATACTGCCTACAACGAGAAATTTTTTTGATTTTTTTTCTTGGGGTAATAAGAAAAAAGAAGGCATTATAAATTGATATTTGTTCATTGTCATGGACATTCTGAGCCTTCCCATCATTTGTCCTTGTTGGGCAGGATGAGAATATCAAAAGTACACCACGTTTTTGATCTGAAATTACGGTGTACAAATTTCACAAAGAAAGAAAATATATTGCTCTTTTTAGTATCTTTTTCTTTCCTTTGGTTTAGCCCAGATATAGCAAGTTAATAATTTAAATAACTCCACTTCCTTTTAGTAGAGGAAAGCATTAGAAGTCATGACTCTATCTAGCTACAAGGTCAGTAATGTGATCTCTTCAACACTTTCACTCCCCTGAGTCAGCTGCCCACAACACTTTGTTTAACAACTCCCTCTGACTCAGGGTGGAAGATAATTTTGTCCCATAGCTCAGTGGACACTTTGGTAAATTTCTGTTCAGTGGTGGCAAGCTGTCTCCTCAGGTTCTGCATCCATCCTGTTCATGGATTCACAATCAGAAACCCGGCAGAAATTTCAGGTCTCAGAAACTGTCACAGGTGAAGGCAAGCTGAGATTGCTGAACTAATATAACACAGATTATAAACCAAAATGGTTAGCTAAGGCAACAGTGCCTTTCTCTATTTTTCTGCTCCTCTCTTGTCCAGAAAAAAATTGACTTTTTTTTTGTTTTTTTGGAATCCTCACTGACTCACTCACATTTCCATTTTCACTCAAATCCTGTACTCACTCATTTTCTTGTCTTGTTTGGTACAGACCTTTATGATAGGTAAGTAAGAAGCTTACTTGTATGTTCTTAAATGTCCACAAGAAGATCATACAAACAACAGCTGAAATCAACTCATATGTGTCACTCTGTATGTATCAAAAAGAAAAAAATTGAACAAAATCTTTTACTAGCAAATTTACATTTGAAGACCTGATTTCAGTTTTAATAAGTGAACTCATCCTTGAAGTGCTCTTTCTTTTGTGTTGAAAAAATGGAGCACTCAGGCCACTAGTGTCTTTTCAAATGGAATTTATTTTTCTAAATGCAGCTATTTTGTTAGGAAATATGTATATGCCCAAACTATATCTCCTACTCAGTAAACTGTTCAAATATCACCGACTTTTCTTATTACTTGTATGAAGACTAAAATTAAGTGAGAACTGGAAAAATTAAAACAATTTAAATCAGTTCTTAAATCAGAAATAGGAAAAAAATAATTTGAAAAAAACTTTAAAATGTTATTACATGTTCAAGCATGACATCTTACAAAGATGAGACAAAAAGCAGTAGTAAACCTATTCTTCAATTTGTATGTGCATTATAAAACTTGTGGCAAATAGAGCTAGAGGACGCAACTAACCTTTTCTGTAGCTTTAATAGTCACTATACATAGAAGTAGGAACAAGGTTTTCTGAATATGCCTGGCTATTTCTGGGTAGCAAACTTCTATATGTTTTTTTCTTTTGGTTTTTATTTGTTTTTGGTGGTTTTTTTTTCAAATAAAATAAGCTTTCTATATAGAAATTTTTGCCAACCAACCAACCCACCAAAAAAAAGATTTTCCCCAGATGATATTTCCCTATGTCACTGGTATACACTATGATTGTAAGGCTTGTGATATTATACTTACTAAAAGTTTTTGAAGTCTCAGCCATAAACTTTTGTTAGGGATCTTGTGAGACTTAAGCTGTAATAAAAATAAATATTTTAAAATATATATTGAATAAATATGTCTATTTAAAACTGAACCAACTTTACAGGAAACAGGTTACATATAACAGATTTGATTTAAAAGCCATAGCTTACCTATGGTGTAAAATGAAATCACAAATAGTGTAATATAGGAATATCCAGCCTCTCTGATGACAGTATAAGGCACAAGCTCTTAGGAGATGAGTAACCCTTTTCTCCATCAGTGGATCCCACCACATTTCCACAGAGGCCATTAGAATATACTTGAGTTATTCCAGTTAGTCCACTTTCATTCAGCTTCTCTCAATGGACTTGCTTCCCTTTTTACTGGTCATATCCAACCTCGCTGCCTCAAAGCCATTTTGCCAAGCTTACACTTTGCTAAGTCTCTATGATGTAATATGCTTAGGCTTATATCTCCCTCCAGCATGACACAGTCAAACAGCTCTGAAAAGGTGGAACACAGTTATGTTGTCACTTTCAAATCCTGTTCCTTCAGTACTCTGGGAACTTCTATTTTGCTGTACTTCTGGAAGGCACAAGATATAGAAAGACATATTAATACTCTCTGGAATTCCTTCTACCTAAGGAAGTCAAAGCGTAGTGGTCTATAAGCTGCACTACTTCCCAAATTCCCTCATTAATTAGGCAAGACTTACAGGGAGAGGACAGACAAAAAGATGCAGGAGGAACTTGGAAAGGACAAGAATACAAATGTGTTTGGGAGATTCACTGTCTTCATGTGCCAAATTCTGTAAATAGCTGTTCTTGCCTTGAAATAAAAACTGATGGACTTTCCATATACTTCTCAAGCCATGGTAACAAAAACATTTTGGATGTTTAGATGGTTTACATCCTGAGGGTTAATTTTCTAGAATATTTTTTCTGAAAGAAAGAAGTGAACAGATTCAGCAACTTTTCTTGCTAGTGGATGTCTAAAGCAGGAAAATTAAAGTCTTGAAAGCAGTAGCAAGGAAAAAGATATTTTGGTAATGAAAACATAATTACAGTGTTCCTGATAAAACAAGACCACAAGAAACTAATTTACATAATAATTTTCTGAAATACCTGAAGATTATATTTCTTTCTGTGAAAACCATCTATTTTCCATTCAAATTCCACTTGTGAGATTAAACTTCTAAAATTTTGTTTCTGAGTAGGAACAGAAGCACATACTAGGATCCTGTGACCTAACCATATCTAGGAATATAACCTGCATTTTTAAGAAAACATAATTTTGACTTCCTATATCAATCCAGCTTTACCTGTCACATCTTTTTTTTTCTCCATGTATAACCCTAAAAAGTGCCCTCTAAATAGACTTACATTGGTATAAAAAAGAGTATTGCTCTTGAAAATAGGCTGGGAATAAAGTGTTAGTTAATTCTGCAGGATTTTGTTGTTGAAATTCTTGCATGCCCATCTATCCTTTTGAACCTGTAAACTGGAAAGGGTCTTAAAGCTGAGTTTAAGGCATCTCAGTTGTGGCTGATCTTGTATACTTCTCATACACCAATCAGCAGATTCCCTTAGGCTCTGTAGCTGAAAAGGAATGCTTGCAGCATAGTTTGCCTAATCCATTTGTATATTCTTAAATCACTGACACACGGGAGTTTGTTTTTGACTATTAAAATACTGAAGAGCTATACCTGTGTTATTTGTTCTTCAAGTTTGATAAAGAAGACCTGGTCTTACAAATGACTAATGGTTTGGTTTTTTTCCTTTCAGAGCAAATTTGGTTCCTGAGGGTCAGAAATTATTTTCATCTTCCTGTCAGTCTAATTAAAAATTTGAAATAGAAATTATCCAATTATTTTGATCGTTTCTGTACAAAACAACGAGAGATTCTGTACTTAAATCAATTAACTATATGAAATTCTAATTTTAAAAGATGCAGGCCTTCAGTTGCTACAGATCAGAAACAATTAAGAATGTAAAAGGAATTTTAACATTTTTTCTGTAAATGGCAATATTATTAAATGGCAAAATTCAATTCAACGTTACATCTATAGGACAGCTCAGAAGGACCAGAAATCGAGTTAATAATAAATGTCTTGCTCTTGTTGGTAGTTGAATTAGATTATTATACATGTAATTATATCATGATTAGTTAAGTGGATAAAATAAAAGATATTCTCTGATGGTTAATATCAGAATGAATTATTGCTAATACTTTAATCTTCATAAGTTACTGGGAAAGTATATCAAACCTTACCTGGATTCAGGATGATCATGAATATTAAAACCATATCCATAGCAAAATGAAATGTCTAGAAGTTGGGAGAATTTAGGATATTAAAACTTGTGGAAACTGCCATATTCCTTGTTAGTTTAAGGTGTTTCAAATAGGAATATTTTATAAGATAATATTTCCCATTATTTAGGTAAAGTTACAATCTTTCAGCTATGAGTATCCAAATGACTATTTAGTAGTTACTGTAAATACCTCCTTACCAGTCACTTTACCCATTAGTTATCATGTGTCATTTTAAACCAAGTTGGTGACCAAACTGCACCCCTTACACGAAAGTACAAATATACAAATCGAAAAAAGGATGGTGCCATTTTGTAATTTCTGTAATGATTTGCTTTGCCCTGCACTTCTACCTTACTTGTGCTAAGCCAATTCTTCATAATATCAAAAGCTAAAAGTAAAAAAGAAGTTCTTTTTTATAGTCTCATAACATGCATATTTATTTAAACTGAGTAGGGAACATAGCTTCCTCTGAGTTATTTTATTTACCTACTCAATGCATTGAAGAAAAAAGAAACATGATCCTTTGCTAAACATACTAAAAGTACATTTAAAAGTCATGTACTAAGCTGTCCTAGTTTCAGCTAGGGTAGAGTTAATTTCATCTCAGTGGCTGTTACAGTGATGTGCTTTTGTGAGCAATTGCATTGTGCATCACTTTTTCCTTTTGTTATCATTATTATTATCCTCTACCATTATTATTGTATTTTACTTTATTTTCAATTATTGAACTCTTCTTATCTCAACATACAAGTTTTACTTCCATTCTCAGTCCACTTGGGTGGCAGAGGAGGGCTTGAGTGAGCAGTTGTGAGCTGTTTCATCTCCAGCTGGGCTTAAAACCACAAAATAAGCTTGTAAAATGGGGCCATCAGTTTCAGCATTACACATTTATGTGGGTTATTAAATTCTTGTAAAAGGTGCTTATGTATTGCTTGTCACTTTCTTGTACAAATGATCGTAATCCCCTGTAATCTGAAGGAACATATTTTGATATCTTTTGCCCTTCATAAAACCTTCCCAGAAATACCATAATACCAGTATTAGTAACAATGGGTCCAGTGTCAAAGTCCATAAGGATTTTTTACACAGAAGCACAGAAAATAATGTTTTTGTCTGAATGAACACTTTTATCTGAATGTGCAACACTTGACATAATTGCAGCATTTGGCACAGATTTGATAAGTCCATTTACTGTGCAAGGGAACATTTTGCAGTGGCAGGGCAGGAGACAATTTCATACTTGGTGGAGTTCTAGTACACTCAGAAGATTTGCCCTGTGAGTGATTTTAATCCATATTCTGCCTTCATTAGAGATGCTTCTGAAATGCTCTGAAAGTATTTAGCATCTCTGTATGTCCACCTTTTTATTAGTATGTATTTCTTACATGCATGGCCCCTTATCTCCTGACTTCCAAGTCAGCACTGAAGTGATAAAAGTATCATGAGGACTGACTTTAGCATACCAAGCTCTCTTTAACTAAATCTTTTTCCTCTGTTATCCTCAGGCATTTAGGCTGGTGACAGAAGCATATCTATGACAGGAGATGGAAAAGATTTAAATGCCTCAACCCAGGAAAAAGGTACTTATTCAGGGATATTTCTCTGTTGCTTACACAAGTCTCTAAATTAGAGCAGACTACAAAAGCAATTAGACTAATATAATTCGAGATAGGAAACTAAGTATAAGGACTGGCACTACATATTACATGTTGATAAGATACTTATCAGCCAAAATTAATTAGGTATACAAATGGTAAGGTAATTTAAACCTAAAGAGGACAAGAAGAGGAGAGAACTGGCCCTTACTGAAGCTTTCAGCCCTTCAGGAAGATGACTATTATTGTCATAAATACTTATGCATATGAATAGCACAATTATCCTTCTGTGAAATTGTTTTGAAGATTATGTACCTCCTTCCGTATTTTTCCCCAATCAGATTGGCATCTGATTGCAAACTAACTTGTAAATGCAGTGATAAAGCTGTATCAAAAAGTAAAATAACTTCTAGAGGTGACAAGTGAAGTCACTACTTAGTCATACAGCTGAATTTTACACTGACATCTCAGATTTTTCTTTTTAGGGACATGCTGGAATTGAATGCTTATCAAAAATACATTTTTTTTATGTCAGCCTTAGATTGTAATTTTCAAGAACTAATTTAAAACAGAAGAGTACCCATAAGTGAGGAGATACACATCCTCTGCTGTTTTGTGTCACAGATGTGCAGGTTATTCAATACCCTAAGAACAGTTAATACTGAATGAAACACATACTTCAGTAGCTGGCAATTTCTATAATATAACTAAGGCTCAGAAAATGAAAACTAAGAGAGGCACATATGTAAAAATAATCTTTTTATGGTATTCTAGAAAAAAATTAAATAGTTCTTTTGAAAATGCCAGCATAACAGCAAGTGAATATTTCAAGTACAGCATGTAGGTAAATATAGCTTTTTCTGCTGAGAAAAAAATAGGTATTCATGCTGCTACACTGATCTCTGGTTTTGGGTTTTTTTTTCTAGTTCTTAGAAAATAAAGCCTATTTCAATAGGTATCTGTGCTAGAAACTGAGCCCAGGATTCTTTGATAAAATCTTTTTCTCCATTAAAAAATCTTAGCTCTGTTGCATATGAATTAACCTCTCTTAAGTAATTCACAAAATGACAGAAGATAATTGCTGTGAAAAAAGGCAAATTATTTTAGTTGTGGAAATTTATGCAGACTTGTAAGAGAAAAAAACTGTCTGAATAAAAGGTGTCTACCTTTCTCTTCACTTTGCTGTTTTCGAAAAAGGATTTTCACACTGTAGGTCAAACAGAGATGCATATTATGACACAAAATGAGTGAACATCCCTAATTTTTTCTGTAGAGAAACAAATTGCTAGTAAAATTGATTTGAGGTGTAATTTATGCCATCTACTCTAATAATTCATCAGCTAATGGTATCTAGGCTTATTTTCATTACTTCAATTTAAATGAAAAATAAAAGGTACTATGGCATACTGCATTTGGTATTAAAGCCAATAATAAGAAACTTTCTATGGAGTTTACGTAAGTCCAGTAAGTATGTAGAGGTGGCCACAGAAGAAAATACTATGTAGTGAAATTTAATTAAAAATTAACATATTAATATAAACATTCAAATTGCTTCTTTCTATTTGAAATAAGCAGACACAGCTGTAAAAGCATGCATAGCACAAAAAAGGAATCCCAAAGAATTTTTACAAAAAATAATAGCCATTGCTATTGTTGAAGATCATCCATCTACAGAGAGGAAGTGGGACACACAGAGAGGACTACAAAAATTCTGGCATTCTAAGGTACAGGCCATAGTAACACTATCAGGGTCTGGAGTGGCACTTCGTTGTGGAGGTTCCTCTCCCTGAAGTCCTGGGGGGAGGGACCCTGCAGGATATGGGTCTGTCCCTGTCCCTGTCCCCATGTCACATGTGCCCCATACCTGATTGGGTGGTTTGGGTGCCCGGGGCCTGGAGAGAAGAGAGCAGGGTCCCATGACTGGAGGCTGCCTGGGAGCTCCAGCCATGGGGCTGGAGGAATAAAATAATCCCTGAACATCTACAAAAATATCGCTTCATCTTTCCTTCCAAGTCCATCACTGTCTTATATATTGTTGTAAGGATTCTCCGCACTACAAGAGTGCAGCACACTGGTGCTCGTTCTGAATACCAAAGAGGTATTTTACTCCAAATGGGGTGTATGGTGGCACAGATCCCACTTACTTTAGTATAATTTTGCCACTGATCTCAGCAGCAGAATTTAGACTTGAAATAATTGTACACATGGCAATATGAGTTATCTATAATTTTAGGTTGATGTCCATACCTAAAATATCAATTTTTGTAGCTGAAGTATGTCTCTTAGTGCACCATGACCTAATTCAGTCTGCTGAGATCGAGTTGTCTTTGTGTTACACTTAGTCACACAGACCTGTTTTAACACAACAAAAGCTCAGAATTAGGACTTCCCATGTTTTTGTCTGGACTGACTGTGCCATTGTGTGCAGTGTGAACTGTCCATGAACCTGTAATACAAATGCAGCATAGAAGAATATGGGCATGGGAGGGTGGCACAGGGAGGGAGAGCAGAAGCCCAGGGCTATAAATGTTACAGCAGTGGTCAGTTAGTGGCCACCACTGGAGTGCAAGCTATACAGCTGGTTTTACAGATGAAAACAGGAAACAAAGAATAAGTATCCAAAATATGGAAAATGTACCACATAGAGTAGACCTGACAGAAACTGGGATCAAAAACCAGTTAAGGAGGTGCTGTTAGAAAACTCATGGAAACATCTCAAAAACCCCAAGAGTAAGGAGGAAGACACCACCCCATAGCTCCCCAAAACCACATTAAATTCCTCCTGGAAAATGTTTTGGACTAATGCTTTGCCCAAATACCTGGTTTTTTTTATTTATTTATTAATGAGAATTAGTTGCAATAGCAATTTAGTTTATAAATGTTAACAATTACTGGAATACTGAGAATTATATTTATTAGAATACTACAGCTATTAGAAAGCTATAGATGTTAGAAAATTGGTAATTTGATTATAATGTTAACAGACTGCTGTAAATATCATTTACTGATAAAAGTTCTTCATTGTGCTTATATTGTTTTTTCGGCACACACAAAACACACAAAGGATGCTATCACATTATACATGTTTGATGAGAGTCAAAAAAATTCAGGGATTACCAGAATCATCATTATGAGGCTACTTTTGACACAAAACAGTTGTATTCACCTTTTACTGGCTTCATTTCCTATACAGTCATATATTCAAATATTTATATGGTTCCTTTTACATGAAATATAACATCCTCAAAACTCTTTATGCTGCTCATCACTAAAACAACCTTTTAAATTCACAAGTTTTGCTGTTACCATTTCACATGTGGCAAACAGATATCTGGGGTATTACTACATTTTAGTTCATCAAAATGGCAACCCTGTCTCCAAGCAAACGTATGACTGGAGTCACACAGCATGATGTGTGAATGCTGACTGCACCCATCCCAGTCAATGTCATGCTCATATGGCTGTAATCTTCCCAGGTATGGATCTAGCTGCCTGACTGCAAAATCTATATGCGCCCTGAAAGTCTTGCACTCAGGGTCTTAAAGGTACTTAATCATATAAAACATTCAGATAAATGACTGAGGAGGGTTTTTAAAATCAACCCTTACTCATTTCTCTGAGGAGCTGAAGATCACAAAAAGAATTGATTTTAATAAAGAAGAAATATAAGCCTCTTATCCTCAGTTACTCAGAGCCTTAACCACTGAATTGTCCTTCCTTATTTACATAAAATAATGATCAGTAGTGCACATTTTCACATCAAATTAATCCCTCACACCCACTTGACATGTATTTCTCTTAAAAGCATCTTCAGTAACTCTTCTGCAACTATGCACTCTTTGTAGCAATGTTACACACTTTAGTCATTGCTCATCGGAAAGAAAATAAACAAAACAAAGGAAATTCACCTTCTACTTCTCCTTCTTTAGCTCCGTTTTTAGTTAAAAATACAAGATACTTCTCTAAACACAGAGGGAACAGAAGAGATGATCAAAAAGAGCCAATTTGCATGTACGAAACTATCAAGTTAAAATTCAAATATTCAGATTTTTTATAAGAACTCACTTCCATAATGAGTTTGAATAAATTCTCAGATTTTCATACAAGGATTTTCTTTCTGCTGTTTTTCTTTTTTTTTTTCTTTTTTTTTTTTTGATAGAAATGGCTTCAATCAGAATAAAAGATACTTTAGCACACAGAGACTTTTGCAGTAATGTTAACTCCACTTGAACTTGAAAACATCGTCCGGTGTTGCAGGCAGAGCAGGGTCAAATCCTGCAGCTGTAACAATTTCACTGTTGGTTTTGTGAGACTGAATGTCACCTTGGTTCTTCATGACTAGTTTTTGAGACCATTTTGTCTACAAGTGCAATCCATAGATGGTAGAATTAAGATATACCACAGAAGAAAGCTTTTAATTAATTCATAAAATCAGCTGATTGCAGTGAGATCCTTATGGCACAGATTAGGAAGGGAGCCAGTGCAAGCTGGCTCACAGGAAACTGTTTCAGAGTTGAGTCTGTTTTAGCATAATAATGAAAGGGATTGTCATTCTATGACAAAAAACATATCCCATGCTTGAATAAATGGAGAGCTAAAGCTATATTTTCAAAGAGAAGCTTTTGATCTTAAGGACTCCAGAATGTTTTTGGCAAGTAGAAGAGGAGTGAGAAAGGTCATGCCTGTGTCTGTACTTTATTCTTTTTTTGTGGGTCTAGCAATCAATATACGAGATTATAGAAAAAAAATCCAATTTTCTCTTCTCAAAGAAATTGGATTAGAAGAGAATCAGACAGGATAAATAATTTGAAAATTGATGTTTATCATCTCAGTGATGCATCTTCATGGAACATTATGGAAATTTTGTAGAATGCCAGCAATATGCTGAACAGAAGATATGAAAACCTTTAATTCACTTACATGCTACTTATCCAGATGCTACTGCTAAGGTAACCGAAAGACAAGCAAGGAGTATCATGACATCTGTGAAGTTGACATGCTATGAACAACCTTTCAGGGAAATCTAAAAGTCAAACAAGGCTCTAATTTCTTGAAACAAAAAGAATATGTGCTCTAAGGCCTCTTGTATGCCCACATTTTTTTCGTATGTGGTCTTTAAAAATTTCACAGCTGCTGTTCTAGTTACTGGGTTAACTAAGGATAACCCTGTGGCTGTTTCTAGTCTGAAACAAAAAGGTGTCACTTGCAAAATTCAGTTCCGCTCCCATTCTGTCATCTGAACTTTGACAGCACAATAAGAGGTTTGATCCAAGAATGCCTGAAGGTGGCAGTTAGTGATGATCTGTACCTCAGGATGTGAAGGGAAAAATTAAAAAAATTAAAAAAAGGGATTGCTAACACAGAGGAATTTGATTCAGGCAGCTGAATAGGCATTAGAAGAATATCAGCAGTAGAAAATGTAATAAATGAAGTTCTACTCTACATGTTGCTTTTAGCATCACTCAAATTTATCTTTCTTCTAACATGTACCATAGTTTTCCTTGAAATGCTTTTCCAAGTTACAGATTGCAAAAAAGAAAAAAAAAAGCTTAAGAGAGAATTCAATTTATATTTAATGTAAAAGTAGTACAAAACTTTTTTTGTCTGGATAGCACAGGCAATTTAATCTCAGTTTTGTACAGATGCTCAATGACAGAAAGACAAAATATAAGCTTGTTGGAATTCTTTCAGGTCTGCTGGCATTCTGCTGGTGAAAACTGTGGACATGGATGAAAAGTTTCCAGAAAGAAAATGTTATTTTATGTGTTTACACACACAAAATTTAGCTACATGTGTAATAAATGCTGACTAAAGATAAGAAGAGATCTGCAAAGAAACAGACAGTAGCTGACAGGTTCTGCAACTAACATAGTGGTGATGTGACTGACAAAGGTTAGGTAATTGATTCTCAAAAAAGTTGAAAAATTACAGAAAAAAAGTACACATATATAGAATATCATAAAAATTTTAATAAAACAGAGGCTCAGCTTCCCCAGCACAGAAATAAACATCTTCAGTTACTGTTAGCTTGCTGAAACCATGCCTACAAGCTAATCAATTACTGACGTTTATCAGTAATTAACATTGTCTTCACCATCTCACTTTAGCAGTAATTGGATTGTTTTTCATAGCTTAAAACATTATATGTGTGATTGGGTTTGAGCTTGGGTTTAAACGTGAGCTGCTGGAGAGGGGAAGATTACTTTCTGGAGGATCATACAGAGACATATGCATCAAAAGTGTACTGTATTTGCAAAAAGTTGAGAAGTGATTTTAGAAATCTGAGCAGTTAAGTGGGTGATTGGCGTCCACGTAAGCTGAGCATTTTCTGAAACCAGTAATGAGCCAGTATCTTTTCCAGTTTAAAATACCTGGTTAATATGGTCTGGCAAGAGAATCCTGCAGGAGCTCAACACAAAATTTGTGTCTAGGAGGACTGGACTCCAAGCTGATTAAATCTGTTCTCAGCTCTCTTTTTTCCCTGGTAGAACAGCATACACCCCCTTCCCTGGACTTTTGACAGAGAAACTATGCTTAGCAGAGAAACTGGTATAAGTTATATGGTTTCTATTATGCTCAGTACATTTCTTTTTCATGAGAAAAATAAAAACATTAAAATTGTTAGATATCTTCTTCCTCACTGATCCTTTAGAAATTATAATACAGAGATTTTTGAAGGAAGAACACCTATTAAACTCTTATATGAGTTTTAATTCAGGGAAAAGTGCAAATTTGCATTTTTCTCTAAATAATAGCTATTTTTCTTTGATTTTGTGACTTCATGGTAACTTTGTTTTTGAGAATCTCTGTTTTCCAGGAAAAGCCTAGATGTGATCACACCCTGCAAACAACAAAAAATATTAATTTAATACATTTTTTGTGATTTTTATTAAGAGGTAGAAACATCATTTCATTCAAAGAGGTTAACTTGAGCCAGAAGGAGATGTAACACATATTATCTCTTCAAGGCTCTAGTCACTCATGACTTCTGGGCTAATTTCTGTTTTTCCATACAATAATTAAAACAATAGCTCTTCATGCTTTGTTTGTCAATGTAATAAAAAACAGTTTAATCTAATTTCTTGTATTTGAGAAGTTTTTTTTCTTTGTTCCTTTCATCTTTCTTTTTCCCCTTTCTTCTTCAATAATTTTAGTTACAATGGAAATACAGGCACAGGAATGTTATTAAAATACTGTGGGCCATAAGTGTATAGTCAATATTGTGTATTCCTGTCTGTTCTATGCTGTCATTATTTTGTTCAAGTAAACAAGACAAGTCTTGATACGCAAGCTAGAGATTTTCATGAAGCTGTTTATTCAAATCTTATGGAGTTGCAAAGCAGAAAAAGAATCTCTTTAGATACTAGGTTTTTTAAATAATTTGCATTCATATTATTATTTTTAAAGATGTATAGGTTTAATAGAAGATTTTGTACTTAGCAAGAGCAACAGTATTTTCTTACATTCAATGAACTACCCAAAATCTAGAACACCCTCTGTCTTGTTTTGTAGATCTCCAGTATTCATTTGAAAAATTAATATCAAATTCACCATTTACTGTAGCTCTACATTGAATTAATCCTATTGGCAGTAAAACTGCTTTAAAGATTAGATGTAAATTTATGTAAAACCTTAATTTTTGTCTTGTTATTATTTGTTTCTTCGAATTCTAACAACTCACAGAAGTTTCTCTGCGATATCTCTAAATAGCAGCAAATTTTAAAATATCTTGATTTTATTTATTGTTAAATATTTCTTTTGATGAATCACTTTCTTAACCCTGTTTTTTTTGACAAGCATTTAGCATTCAATAAGTTTTCCTTCAATCCATCAGCTGTATGGTGGAGTTCTTGATTGGTGTTCTACTTTAAAGATTAAGATTACAGTTCTGGAGCTCAGCTTCCAAGATCATTCCTGGAGAAGTTGAGAACAATTCTCAGTTTCAATGAACTTCTTTTAAGCAAACTTTTTTATTTAACATGCTTGTGAGACATGAACTCAGACGTAAGTATAGTCAAGCAAGTTGATTTATAAAGTAAATGAATATTCATGGTCAGCATTTGTTATGCTTTCAAATCAACCTCCTGCTGCCAAGAGAAGCCAGCGGAACAAGTGCATCTTGCAATGTACCCAGAGACTCCCACTTTGCTCTCTTGCTTAATCAAGAGGGAGTGCAATCGTTTAGTGAATCCTGAATGCTCAGTATTCAAAGAAAGAGACTTTTATTTACCTGTAAACATCTTTTCCCAATATTATTTTTTTCCTCCTCTTGACAGAGACTTCATTTCAGCCATTTTTTCAGAAGACTACGCCATGAGTTCACGATGAAATCAAGTAAGGGAAACAAGGCTTCATGTTATTATAATTGTTGCCTTGATGAGGGTCAAGCAAAGCTTCCCATCCATAAGCAGGACTGGCAAGCTGGTAGCAGTGTATGAGAAGGCTGAGGTACTCAACCCTGTCACAACATTGACAGTCTTTCCGTGCTTGAAGAGGGTGTATATAAAAGATGGGGAAAACCTTTTAGCAGGTCCTGTTATGAAAATACAAGATGTGATAGTTTTACACTGAAGGAGGGTAAATTTAGATGAGAAATAAGGAAGAAGATTTTTGTGATGATGCTGATGGAACACTAGAACAAGTTGCCCAGAGAGGTAATGGATACTCCATTCCTGCAAACGTTCAAGGTCAGGTTGGGTGGTCTTCTGAGCAACCTGATCTGCTGGAATATGTTCATGCTCATTGCAGGGGAGTTGTGCTAGACCATTACCTCTTGTTCTATCCTGCGAATCAAGTGCCCCCTCAGTCAGCTGGCAGATGACTAGATTGGGTGGAAATGTGTATCTGCCTGAGGGTAGGACAGGCTGGATCTATGGGCCAAGGCCAATCAGATGAGGTTCAAAAAGCCCAGGTCCTATGCTTGCCTCACAAAAATCCCATGAGAAGACACTGGATGGGGAAAGAGTGGCTGGAAAGCAGCCCAGCCAAAAAGGACCTGGAGATGCTCTTTGACAGCCAGCTGAACATGAGCCAATGTGTGTCCAGGTGTCTGAGAAGGCCAATGATATCCTGGCCTGTATCAGCAATAGTGTGGCCAGCAGGACGAGGGCAGCGACTGTCCCCCTGTGCTCAGCACTGCTGAGGCCACACCTTGAGTCCTCTGTTCTTTTTTAGGCCCCTCACTACAAGAAAGACATTGAGATGCTGGAGCATGTCCAGAGAAGGGCAACAGAGCTGGTGAAGGACCTGGGGCATAAGTCTGATGAGAAGTGGTTGAGAGAGCTGATTGTTTGGCTTGGAAAAAAGAAAGGTCAAGGGGACCTTTTAGCTCTCTACAACTACCTAAGAGGAGGCTGTAGTGAGGTGGGGGTGTCTTTTTCCAGGTAATAAGTGGCAGACAAGGGGAAATAGCCCCAAGTCACACCAGGGGATGTTTAGATTGGATATTAAGAAAAAAATATTCACCAAAAAGCTTGTCAAGCATTAGAACAGACAGCTCAGAGAAGTGGCTGAGTCACTATCCTTGGAGATACAGAAAAGATGAGTAAATGTGGTGTTTATTGTCACTGTTCATTGTTGGACTGGCAGTGCTAGGGTACTGGTGGGACTCAATGATTATAAAAGACTTTTCCAACCTATGTGATTCTGTTTCTAGTCTCTGAATATAGGTCCTAGCAAAATGTCCCTTGTTGTCTTTCTTTTAAGCCTTCTTTAAGTATTGAACAGGCACAATGAGGTCTCCAAGCAGAGGTATCCCTACTTCACTATAAGCAGTCCTGAAGTTAGACTGTCTCACTGATTTTCATCCTATCTACATAATTTTGCTTACAGTATTCATTAAAATAAAACCTCAGTCTCCTCTAGGAGCATGATAACAAGCAAGTTATCATATAATAACTTTTTGCTGCAGTAAATACTTAATCAAACATAAAATCGTATAATGATCAAATTTAAAGCATGCCATCACCACAAGTAACTCAAAGCACTATGGTTAAAATAGCCCAGAGGCTGAGGAGTCATGTCAGGTGGGAAAAGCATAAAGAGGAATGCTCCTCAAGTCACAAAGAGCAGAAAGTTGGGTCAGCATACATGGTCTTCAGGTGGTATTACAGGCCATTCTTTATTTTATTTTTTTTTTAATTTTTCAAAAGACAGGGCCATGTCTTGAAAAAATTATGTTAGAAATTATACAGGTTTTCATAAAGTAGCACAGATTTAGGGAACCTTACCAGAAGAAAAGGATTATCTTAGAAAATTTAGAAGTTTCTAGTCTTAAGTGGCATGAATGGGGGGTTTCTGAAATTCACTCTTCAGGAAATCAACTATTTGGGGAAATTATCTCTAGCCTCAAGGCCAAACTATACAGAAAGTTCTGCTATGTTTTAGGATTTATTCTTTTACATCAGACTGGTGTGACCACAGCACACAGACTTTGGCTCCAAGTTTCTGCTGGCACCACGATGTGCCCATGGCTACAAGATATAATTTTTTTTTCTGTTTTTTTTTTTTTTTTTTTTTTTTTTTTGTTTTTTTTTTTTTTAAATCCAACATGTCTGAAATTGTGTAAGTGCTATGCTGAAACTCAGATGACTTTTTTTTTAATAGCTTGAAACTGTAGGGATGTGTTGTGTGACCAGGTAGCAGGAAGCAGTAGTTAGGGACACAGACTGCAGAAGTTTGTGGTACAGTCTTACAAGGCTGTTTTGATGCAGAAGACTGAGTCTACTGTGATCACATTCTTCCTATCTTGTGGGAGGAGTCTCACAAGAGGAGATTGAATTATTGGATACATTGTACTAAGATTTTTTCTTTGAGAAAGAAAGCTGGAGTAATCCAAAATATTCAAGATGCATAATACCAGTTCTTTAGTGTGATGGTTTGTTCACTCAGGTTTATTCACTGACCATCTTTTATTCAACATTGCTTGCTGATACCCCCTTTTTGATATGGAATAGTTGAAAATGGATCAGGGAGCATTTGAAAGGAAACTTTGCTCTGTGATGAAATTATCAGTGCATTTGACTCCTCTCACTTCAGTTTCACCAGCATGAGATCTAACTATATTTAACTTTATCTCCCAGTAACATTGCCTCTATGTAGCTTCGCTCATATGACTGTAGTTTCCTCAAAGCCTAGACAGTATATTTAATTTTAAAAATAACACCTCTGGTGGCATTTATTTTGAGATCAAGTTGCTAAAATTTAGCTGGTTCTATGTAAATATTGTTATATAAAATACTTAATCATCTTCTATTTAAAGGCTTCATTCATTTTCCCTAAATGTAAATGTCTAGTCCCAGCTGAGATACCCTCTAGTACCACAGAGATACAGAAAGTAAGGAAACTCATGCCCTTCCAAGAGGTCAAGCTCAAATACCGTATGCAAAGGCACTTTAAACATGGTCTGAGTCAGTGCCAGATTCTCAGAGCAGTTTAGATGACTGTGCAGAAATGGTTTGAGACATATATCTTAACACAGGTGTCTAGACATGAGATGACACATGGATATCCGTTGGATCTCTAGGTTCCATCCCAAGAAAATAATTTTCCCTTCATTTTTATGTAATACCTGCCAGCCCTGGATGTTGGGTGTATACCAGCCAGCATTAGATATCTATCTCAGACAAGTGAATCAAGCCCCAATACCTTCCTCTATCTCATAATTGTATGGAAAACATTTAGTTAACCAAGGGAGTGATTGGTTTTAGCATTACAGGGGGAGATTGTTGAGCTAGTTCATAGGCAGACACTGTACCTGTAGATGCCTAAATTGCAGTACCTCAATCTAGTAGCAAATTCCATTTTTTAATGCATGTTTTAAGCAGTTTTCTTTATTTTGAGAAATTTAAAAGTTGCTAAAATGTTGAAAATAATAAAAAAAAACCCATAAAGCCTATTAAATAAAATATTAAAATAAATTGTTTGAGCAGATATGCAAACATGCAAATCCCCCACTAATTGAATACAATATTAGTTTATAAAATAGTGTTCCTGTTTATAAAACATCACTCACTTTACTTCTTTGTTTTGTTTGGTGCTATTTGTGAATTGAAGGCTCTGTATTCATCACATTTCTATAAATGAATCAGTAGGCTGGGAAATTGTGTTGCAATACAATGGTATTAATATACTAAAAACTGATTTGGTTTATGAATTCTTAGAGGAAAGTACATTCAAATATGACTTAATGGGACTAAAAAATTATCGTCACTAAAAATACTAATTTTTTCATTTTTATGGAAAATATTTGTAAACCGTTTGAAATTAAGAACAAGCAATTGGAAAGATGGAGGAAAAATGTGCTTTAAAGGCTTTGGACTTTGTTCTGAAGAAAAGAATCAGACCTTCAGCTACTCAAAGACTGAGGTACAAGCACAGTTTATAATTTGTTTTACAAGGCCAAATATTAATAAAAAAATCTATAAAATTAAAATAAACTGATACATTCACAAATTTATTCTCCTTGAATGAAATGTGAATATTTATGCATATTCAGATCATATGAAATTCTTTTTATATTATTAGTAAGAATGAAATTAGTTATTTATGTGATGCTTTGTAAGATGGCAATTTAATTTATGCTTTGGGTTTGTTTTATTTCCTTTGGCTCTGTGGCATTTTCCTCTGTATGAAATTGGTTTCACTTTTAGAAATACATGTATTTTTTTAATCGACAATTTTTTCATCTTTGGGACAAGATCCTGAAATGATGTAAATTAGTTGTAGTCAATGAAGTCATGACCATGAAGTCAACCGTATCACACAAACAGAGCAGAACAGAGATTCACAGCAGCAGGGTGTCTGTCTCCCTCTTACACAGAAAAACCAAAGTGCATTAAAATTAGCTTTCATTGAGACTTAAAGCTGGAAAGGACAAAAAAAATAGATGTTTATCCCATCTTTCTGCTTCAAAGAATTATTAATATGTGCATCCAAAACACTTCCACAATAGTACAGCCAAATCTTTACAGACACACTCAAAACTAGAGTTTTATTATCTTGCCATTATTTTTTTACCAATGACAATGAGGACTCAAGACTATTTCTGATTTACTGTATCCCCACCTCTGCTTCTGCAGAACTTCTAGCTAGTAGGTTGTTTGCTGTTGATAACAGTTATTTCTGCCTAAACTTAGTATATTTCATGTAATTTATAGAGTCAGGTAGAATTTCACCCTCTTATTGATCCTTTCAGTATCTAAAAATCCCTCTGAATGTTATTTCTGTCCTCTAATATACTTGAAGTTTATCCTGCTTTGATATCAACATGGAAAACTAATATCATATTCATGATGTAAGGTCATTAATTCAAATACTGAAAAACAGCTGTCCTGGGACAGCACCATAGGAATTTAATTTGATGGATTCTTCCACTTGGACAGTGAACCATCAATATTCTCTGACTGCAAATTTCCAATTAGTTTTGCAATCCACTTATCATGAATGCATTTAAACAATTTTCTTTGGCATGCATATGATGTTGACACCAAAAAAAACCCTGTAAAAAATATTACTGAAGCCAAATATAAAACCCTAATATATTGCTTCCTTTTTGTCTGTAAGGCCTGTTACATTATCCTGGGAAGAATTAAACTGTTTTGACATGATTTGCTCTTGACTAATCCATGTTGGCTGTTACTTACTGAAGGTCTAAAGTGCAAGGACTAAAAGGCTGTGACTTGTGAAATCAGAAGAGAGCTCATCATAAGATGACACTGTCCAATACATTTTGCTGTTTCTGTTGTAAGACTTAGAAAATGTTATCTGTTCCTGGAATTCTGTGACAAAAAAAGTCACTTGCCATTATTTTTGACAAATTGATTTGCTCTACTGAACTGGTGTAGATGAACACAGAATAGTTTTAAATTACTTGAAAAGCTGAAAGATGCCATTTTTAGTTTCAGTAGAAATTTGAAATAAAGAAAATATTGCTTCACTAAGGTGTCAGGGACTGGTATTCAATGAACATAATTTTCTTAATTTACTAATATATGAAGATGACAATGACCTAGGTAAGGAAAAAAGAAAAAAATAAAAAACAAAAAAAGCTCTGTTGCTTGTTGTAATGGGGAATCCTTACAACAATATATAAGACAGCGATGGACTTGGAAGGAAAGATGAAGCGATATTTCTTTAGATGTTCAGAGATGATTTATTCCTCCAGCCACATGGCTGGAGTTCCCAGGCAGCCCCCCCAGTCATGGGACCCTGCTCTCTTCCCGGGCCCGGGCACCCAAACCACCCAATCAGGAACAGGTATGGGGCACACGTTAACTGGGGACAGGGACAGATCCGTACCCTGCAGGGTCCCTCCCCCTGGGATTTCAGGGGAGAGGCACCTCTACAGTTGCTCACAAAAATAATTCAGTTATCTAAAAATATGTTTATTCCTTTCTTTTTTAGCTCACAAATTTAATAGTGCCAGGTAATTTCACAGTTTCCACGCCAGTGAGGGAACTAATAACCAAAAGACTATTCTATGTGGAAGAATGTATTAATTTATTAATTTTTTGGTTTCTCATAAATATTCTCTATGCACTGTATATCAGCTGTGAAAGAACTATTAAATCTAAAGCAGAGAAACCTGTGGGATGAAACTAAAGGACAGGTATCCAAGACATAAACACAAAAACTTATCAAAGTCCAGCCAAACACAATGACAAAAGTAAGGTTCTTTACCCAGTTTTATCTGTGTGAGGACAAGGAATAAAGGTCTAAAGCCTTGGCAGGGGTTTAATATCTGTATGTAAGAGCCTGAGTCCATCAAACTCCTTTTTTTAAGTTAAAAATTAAAATAGAGGCTTTGACGCTGATGTCAGCTGTACCAGAATTGCTGGCTACTGAGAATAATGCATTTGGGAAATGAGATCCGAGGTAAATTCTTGCTATTCCCAATCCTAAACTGTATCTTCTGAAAAAAATGTTACAAATATGTTTGAAGAGAGAAAAATTAAAAGAATAATTTCAAACTTTATTTAGAACCTAGAAAACAGAGAAAAAGTGTTCGTGCTCAGTGGATTAGCAGTCTATAATATTACTGATTTTTCCTCCACAGTGTGAATCCCCAGGCTGCTTCTTGCCAGTCATATCTATTTTGGTCACCAGTACACAAACTAAATTGAATGCAACATTGATATCATCAAGAGTTTAGCCTCCTGTTACAGGAAAAAAAAATTACCTTATTCCTTAGAAGGAAGTGCTCTGGTCTGCAAGACCAGCAGATCTGGATGACCAGTTTTCCACATTTCATAGTCTACCCTGGTGCTTCTGGTGGTTGATTAGCTTGTCCACTGCTTAATTTTTTGGTGAGCTTGCCACTTTATGTCTTGGAATATCTTCAGACCATTCACAAACAGCCTAAATATCCCTTAACTGTGCAGCCCCACTTAAGCCAGTGTTAGTGACAGCTACTCACCAGAAGCAGAAGTTGAGAAGAGAAATACAGCTCAAACCTCCTTTATGATGTTAAGTCATTTATTCCCTCTGTCCCGGGGGGGACAGAACACCTGACCTGGGCAGAGCTGGCGAGGTAAGAGGTTGGGACTTTCCATCCTCCTGGTTTTATCACAGACAGGGGCAAAGGGGATACCAGGGGCAGAGCTGGGACAACCAACCAGATCAGAGCCCGGGCTGCTTGAATCTAAGGTAGACCTGACTCAGTCACATGGCAGGGACCCGGCCGGGGGGTGGCTCAGGGGGGTCCAGCACAACAGGTGCTGAGAACAGTATTCGACAAAATGTAAATCCTCTTAAGAAGCGGCATAACCTGAATGTTGGCTTCTCAGTCTTTGTGGGATGGAGCAGGAAAAGTGAGCAGTACTACCATCACACCTTGATTTAAAGAAGAGAACTGTGAGACCTAATCAGTTACTGGAAAAAGAATTAATCGATACTTTTTTCTGGATTAACATCAACTTGATGGATTCTGAATGTAAGGAGGTATTTCTCTGTGTGCCTTAGGTAAAGCATTTGAGGGTTTAGTGCATACTAAATTATTTTTTTAGCCAGGTATCTGAATATTGATTTTATATTTCCACAGTGTTTTGCAGGTATATTGGACATCTGTTTGCCTTCACTGCATCACTGCAGACTGGCTTTGTCCATACCATGCAAGTCTCAGGGCTATTTCGTCTTGTGCTTCCTGCATACCTATGCACAGTCCTGCTGTGGTGCAAGAGTTCTCTCTGCGTTCCTGTTGGACACCCCTGACACAGCCTTATTCCTCATTTGCCTAAATTGTATTCCAGGATGTGTGAATACCATCATAAAAAAAAAAAAAAAAAAGCCCTCCAAACAAGGAAACCTCCAAAAAAACCCAACAAACCCCCAAATCTCCTTCAGTGCTTCTGTGTGATGCTGTGCCACTTGACTTCTCCAGTGAGAGATTAATGTCAGCAAGTGCCTTCTAAGAAGCACAGACTGTCTTTGAGGTGTTGGGGTGTCCCCCTACATAGTGCAGCTACACTCTGATCGATGGGAGGACCTCCATGAACAGTGTGGAAATCTGGGGCATAGCACAAGCTTCTGAAAATAATTTTAGGTGCCAGAAACTAAATTTTAGGTAATACATTTATACATTAATTCTGAAAGATCATAACATTGGACTTCAAAGGTCATATTGTGGTTATACCCTTGAATTTTATTGACAAAAAAATTCATGAAATTAGCTCTATAAATGAAATTAGCCTATCCATGAATGGGCAGAAAAATATTAAGTAGGGAGAAGATTCTTGTCACTGCCCCTTCTTTTTTATTCTGTGTGTTTCTTCCGTGGTCAACATGGAAGATTCAGAAGTGAGCCTTGTATTTGTCTTACAGGAAATGTTCTGTAAACATGGGCAGCAACAAATACAAGTGCTGCATGTAAACTCTCTCTTTTCTTAGGTGTTTGATGGCCTATAAATAACTTTTCCTATAACTCTTGTAACTTTTAAAATTTATATATGCTCTGATTTCTATATTAAATGATAGACAAATGGTAAGAATTGTAAATGGAGAGGTAGCTGCAAGTCTCCAGAATGTGCCCCTACACTCCACACAAATTTTAACCAGTGTAAGTTTACAGGGAGGAAGAAATGTTCACTTCTGATGGCTGATGCTTTTTTTTGCTCCTGCATTACTGTTTGCCTTTTGGCCGTGTATCCTACTCTGCTTAAATTGGGGTTACATCTGCCTCCTCCTTACTGAGAGAAGGATTGTATTACAGTCTCAGAGGTACAGTGCAAGACCTCACTTCATGGGTCACTTCTTGTGTTTTCAGCAGAGCAACCAATGAACTGGACATGAATAACAAATATTGCTATCCTATAAAAATTCATTGATAATCCTTGCTACAATGTTTTGCTTTTCTGCCTGTTTGATATAGTTAATCTCAGCTACTCAGACATTCATGGAAAATAAACACGAAAAGGTAAAGAATGTGGATGAGCTGAAATTTGTTCTAGAATCTCGAGAAGCCATTTCATTTCTGTTCTCTTTACTATTCATCTAGTTGTAGAAAGAAAGTAATGTTCATGTAGCTTTTAGCTGCCAGCATTTCTGCTAAAACAGTAGCTTTTAGAAACCCCAGGGAATGTTATAGATGGGGAGAAAACATGCAGGAGTTTTAAATTGTCCTTTGCTTACCATACATCAACCTCTCTGGAAAAGTAACTAAGAAACAAAAACTCAAGACTACACAGAAAGGTTTTAAAAAGTACAAAATTCTTCCACAACAGGCCAAAATTTTGATACTTTGGCTACTATCCATATTTAGACTTATTTTCATTTGCGGATTTCTTAATGCAGTTCTCAATGAGGAAAATGTGGTGTGGGATTATTTTTCACTGAATCCTGCTATCTCTCCTCTTTAGGATCAGAGTTGAGTCGACATTTATACAGTACAAAGAAACTCTGCATCAGATATAGTCTCAACTTGAAAAGTAAGAAGCAAGTATTTGCTTCTTACAATTGCAATTATTTGCCAGTTCAGTATGCACAGAACATAGCTAAGATTTGATGATTTAATGATCCATTAGGCTAAGCATTAGTTTCCTCACCAGCGTTGTCAGGGCATGCAGAGAGTTTCTGTTGGCCTCACAGTCGTCAGTCAGGAGGCTCAAAGCAGCCTCTGTCACTCCTTGAGCAGGTTCTCAGTGAAGTGGCTCTGAGTCACCAGCTGTCACCTGCTCCGTCATCACTCATGGCACTGATAATGTCAATTTGAAACTCTGGTGATTCCTAACTACTCAACTAACTGTGCAAGTTCTTTTTTCAGTATTTTATATTTTTTTGTGCTGGTGCTTTTCTCCTTGACTGCTTGAGCCACTAATTATCTTGTCTCAATAGAACTACCTCTGGCTGTAATTTTCTTTCTTGTTTTTTGCTCCTTTTTTCTCACATCTCTCTAAATTAACAAGTTTTTCAGAAGTCAAGTACAAAGTTATGCTGCTGGACCAGATGATAGCTGGGTCTTGAACTCCTGGCAGGGGACCACAATGGAAAAATGGGCTTACAGTCAAATTTACAAAAAAAGAGGTTTATAAGCTTTATATGTAATTTTTTTCTATGTGAAAAAATTCAACAGGCAAGTAAAAGGCAATCAAGATATAAGCAGTTTAATCATGTATTTTATAAAGTGAAAGGAAATCTTTCTTCTGCTGAAATTGGTGAATCCAGAAGAACTTATTGAAATAAAGATGCTTGAAATGTGAGTATTTTCCATTTTTAGTGTTTCCAGCTTTGGAGTCATGAATTCTGACAAATAGCTTTGATATGTCACAAGGAATAACATATTTGCAGCTAATGTCAACAAATTTCTGCTAGATTATTATGTGAAATCATTATGAGCAGGAAAGTTGTTGACTGTGTATAGGAAAAGTATTTGAGTTTATCTGAAGTTTCTTTACTCATAAAAAAGTTTGCATTTGTACACTAATAAAAGAAGGAAAAAAACCTTTTTTTTTTTTTTCAGACAAAATAAAATCACAGATGGACATAGGAAAAAACAGAAATCTGTCACTTTACCTGAGCAGAAGAGCTACAGTAAGTTCAAACTGCTCAAATTTGACAAAAATGAAAACATTTATACATATTATACATATACATATATATACACAAAAATTTCATTATATGTATCTATAATATATATTATATATCTATTACTTAAACTGCAATTCTGCTATGAATAACATGAAGCATTCAAAAATTGTCAAAGATTTTTCTTTAACTGATTCTTGTTTCAAGGGCCAGCAATGAAAAGTCAAAATAAAGTAATTTCACTCATTTAATTTACACGGGTTTTTTTGTTAATTGCTTTCCAGTTCAGGATATCTATTTGTAAATATGATAAAACAAGACTGTATTTGTCTTCATCCTGAATGAACTCTTGAGCATAAAAGTAAAATTTTATTTTCTGCAAGTAAAATTTCCTTACTTTGCTAATAGTGCTTATAGATTGGTGAGAAATGCTCATGCTCCTCCATACAAGCAATAAGACATAATAATTAAAAAAAAAAAAAATCTCAAAATGATTGTGCAAGCTAACCATCAGTGATGATCACACATAAAGATTGTACCCTTAAATTGGTAATATGTATATTGAGAAAATCCCCAGTGAGATGATCAGCACCCTTTTCCTAGTATGCCTCCTGGGTGATAGATAACTCAGCATATGGCTCATTTGTTTGGCTCACTGATTTTATTATTCTCACTTTTGCAAATGTTGCATGTTGCATCGAATGACTGTTAATCATCTTCCAGGTACCAGCCAAACACCCTTCCAGCTCACTTTACAGACCTCATCTCGGCTGCCTCCTTTGGAAAGAAGAATGCTGTAACTCTGAATGATGGTTGTAATGAAATATCATAACTATTTTCTAGGGAGAATAATGTACAGTACCACCTGTGCTAGTAAAGCCATACTGAGCAAGATTTGTTATATTAAAACCATGCAGCTGCTTCCTATTGCCCAGTGCTTTGCTATTATTCTTTATAATTTTTGTACTCTTTATTTACTGAGAGCAGTTAGATCTATTAAAATGTAGATACAGGTATAAATATCTGAACTTTTTTTCTTTACTCAGAGTTTTCTAGTTCATTTTGACCAAGTGTCTCTGAGCCATACATGGAGCTTTGATAGCACACAGATCACGCAGTTCTTTTCCTAACTGGGAACAGAAGTGACCTCTGGCTTTACCTTTTCTTCAGAGGTGAAAGGACTGAAAGTTACGGTTGACTAATTAGCTGCACAACTATCATCTGCATTGTTTGGAGTAGCTCTAATGAATTTTCACACACTTTATTTAGGAACCTACATAAGACTTAAAATTTTAAAGGGGAGATCCAGATAGGACCAAGGGATACCCACCCTGGCTCTCTCTTTCTGAGTTTAGATGTAAATAAGCAAGGATTCACAAGCCATTCCTACCTCCAACCAGGATAAATAAAAGTGTGTTTTCTGTGGCAGGGAGAACAGAAAAGGGCAGCTGGGGCCTGAGAAGAGTGAGATGGGGAGGTAAGCAAGGCTATGAATCAAAGTCTTCTGTTGTAGTACAGAGTAAAAAAAAAAAAGCTTATTAGAAAGTTGAATTTAATTATGTTACTACTGATACTGTTGCATATACCTGGATCTTACTCTTTAGACATATATCAATAAGGACTCTACATTTGAAATAAGTAAGGATCTATGTTTAACCTATTCAGATCTTCAGGCATTGAACCACAAGTATTTCTTTACTCCATTTGTTATGAAGTTATTAATTTCCTTCTCCCTCTTTATTAGGACTTCTTGTTTACTAAATATGAGAAAACACACAGGTGTGATTGATCCATTGTGCTCCTGCCCTTCCCATGTGTGCTTTAAGGTGAAACACTCTATACCTACACAGCCAAAAAACCCAGGCAATTCTTTAACCCCCCACTAAAAAACTTAAACCTAGACTTCAAAAGGCATATATGGGCAGGAATAATAAATCACAGGAGAAATCACAGAAGATGATTTCAAGATCTTATTACAGAAGATGGTTTTGTTTTTTTTTTTTCTCTCACATATAGCATCCCTCTTGTCAGACACATTGCTGCAGATTACTGTGCACCCTAGCCTAGCTGGCACTTCTCCTACCTTCTTCATCTTTATTTAATTTTTGAGCTGTAGTTAACTTTTCTGTGATCATGACCATGAAGTAGTCATACTACCTGGTCTTTTATTTCTCAGTACATCCATGCCTATTAGAGCTGATTACTTAGGAGAAATTGCTCCATCTCTCATGCCTATTAATATGCAGGTTTCTACTATTTGCTTCCTGGTTTTGGAGGCTGTTTGTGTTGTTGCTGATTTTTTAAAAGGAATTTTTAATTTTTCTTTTTTTTTTTTTCATTAAAGAGGAAAAAATCACCACAAATCAATGCTAACACATAAAGAAAAATCTTTTCCACCACCAGTAGGACAATCATTACATGATCACTGCATCATCTAGAGACAAACTAACCTCAAAATTCCTTCCATCACTGTGGTAAACACTACCATGTCAATAACACGGTGACAGTAAAGCTTCTCAAAAAATTTTTCATGATTTTGTATATTTGTTACTGTCTGCGTTGTCTGATATTCAGTAGTATAATGTAATTCACTTTAGGAAGAATTGTTAACTACCATTGAAAATTATCTAGTATGATTTTAAAACCCCAGAAGTATAGAAAGAAACACTTTATACACTATTAGGTAAATCACTTGAAAGTTATGCCTAAATATACTAATTTTAATATACATAAAACCTTTCATAAGGAGATACATTCCCAGTGTGTCATTTGCCTATATTATCTTTCAATGTTAACTCCAAACCTTTTATTCCTTTTAAAATTTGCTTCCTCCTTCATAAAATCTGGTCTTCCCTGGGTGAGCTTTTCTTACCTTTCTTCAGTTCCTTTACCTATGTCTTCCTAATGTGTTTGGTATTCTTCTGCCATCCTATCTTTTTCAGATAGTCATCTATCCCTAGAATAACTCAGTAGCTACCTTTTCTTTATAATTTTTTTTTATTCTCGTATGTTTGAGTACTGCAGTTCAGATAAACACAGGGAACAAGGAAGATGAAACATTGTGCAATATGGAAATAGAAATACTTCTTGTTTGGAAGGAATATTAAAGAGTTTCATCTTCTATTATTATTTACTTTGCAACAGAAATCATTAAAGCCCATCAAGGGCATTACATGGCAGAAGATTTGATTGCTTTGAGAACTTACTTATCACAATACGTGCATGCACCTCTGTTATATTTTTGAATAGATTACAGATACTATTAATTTTCTTTAGGAAGTAGTTGCTTGATTTGATTAATTTGAATCAACTGTACTGTGCTATATATAACCTTTGCTTTTATTAAGTGGTGTACATTTGCTAGGATTGCATTTCTTTAACCTCTTTGCATATTGTGCTTTTGACTTTTTAAATGAATTACAGTTGTTTGGAGCTCCACCTTCTCTTTGCCAGCCTTGTCAATACTAGAATTATTTGTCCATTTTCCACAGCTGTTTTTTTTTTTTTTTTTTTTTTTTTTAATTCTGGGGATATCCAACAACAAGGTGTCAGTTATTTAAAGCATGGTGCTAATAATGCCATGGTCATGGGTTTGAGTCCTGTAAAGGTCATTCACTTTAAGAGTTGGAATTCATGATCCTTGTGGGTCCCTTCTAATTCAGAATATTCGGTGATTCTGTGATTCTGAAGTTAATGCAAGACAAACCCCCACAAATGATGCTTTCTACAAGTGTATTACTATGCAGCATTCATGTACTTTAGCAGAAAATAAGGTCTTGTAAAGGAGATGGCTGCTGATAACCAAAAATGCATCAGAAAATACAGGTTAGTTGTCTAATTAGTTTTTCAATATAAACCTATGTGGTCATCAACTGGTACATTCCCAGTTGTCCAAAATCTCTTAAAATCACATCACCATCAGTTTTACTACACCCAAGATACAATTTCCCAAGTTTTAGAATTCAACCCTCTGTACTGATTTGCCTAGACAAGCAGCTAAGCCTGCCATCACATATTCTCTGCCCCATGCTGACCAATCCTCAGCCAATCTCTGAGCAACAGACACCTTGGAAAACAAACACCACCCCTTCCCCTCCTCCATTTACCCATATTTTCTTCATTTATACTTTAATTCCTGAGCATTACATTATAGGGTATAGAATATCCCTTTCACCAGTTTGGGTGAGCTGTCCCGACTTCTTGTGTACCCTCAGACTGTTTGCCCAGGGGACAGAGTGGGAAAAAAGAAAGTCTTGATGCTGTGTAAGCATTGTTCAACAATGTGCTGCCAGTAGTTTTAGGCACAAATCCAAACCACAGCATTATATTGGCTACTATGAAGTAACTTTGTCCCATTCAGACACAGTATATTCATGTTTCTCAATCTTATCTTTAAATTTTGGAATGTCAAATGATGTTTACCTAATATACCACTTACTATGCCAGTAATTCACACGATCTGTTATTTTGTATTTCTTTTTGTTCATTTCTGACATAAATTGCAATACCCAAATTATAAGTTCAGTGAGTTGTCCTATGTTTGTGAGAATTCTTGCTGTGACAAGGTGAAGAGTTATTGTAAGCAAGAATTTGTAGAAAATTAAACAAAATTTGATATTTTAGTTTTATTTTTTCATAAAAGTGAAGCGAAAGAAAAAAAAAGCTTCTTATTATTATGAAAGATATTTGAACTTATTTGAAGACTTGAGACTTTAATTCATTTGAATGAAGTATTGAGAAGGTCAATACAGAACTCACTTAAGGACATCTAATATCTATTTTTACGATGGGATGCAAAATCTGGCAAACAAAAACTAAAAGGGCTTCATTTTTCCCTCATGGTTTTTTGGGCTCTGGAGAGAGATCAGTGGGGATTATGCAGTTGGTACGCTCCAAGCTGTAATAACTCTGCTCATCCTGGCTTAGACAGGGGGGCACATTGGCTCAAATCAATTGTGTCTTCCAGCTGCTTTTGGAGCAGTTCGTGGTGACCCTCAACTTGCCTCTGCTTGTTGTCACTAAGAGAGAGACAGTTGCTCATCTAGGGATTACAGGAGGTCTTCCTGCCATCTGCATCATCAATCCATTGCCATACAGTAAAATCTCTGAATTTTACTCAAGACTTTGTGAGTGCCACTAGTTTCCATCATCTCAAAAGGCAGTTTTATGCATTGGTATAAGTGCTGACTGTAATCCCAGTGAGAAGGGCACTCAGACTTTGTAAGGTATTGCTTAAATCCCCATATATTGTAGCTATCAGGAGAAATAAAAAGAGGATAGTTTAGATAATACTATGCATCTCCAGGTGTCAGAGAACCCCAGGTCCTGCAGCATCAGATGGACCTCCAGAGATGCAAATCATGCTGTGCAGAGACCAGCATGGGGAGGTTTGTTGACTTACTGGTTTCTGCAGCTCTTATATGATTTTCTTAACAGAAAACAATTCTGTCCATCAATTCTATTGCTGAGCAAAACTGAGCAATTGTGAACAGCTGCTGCTTCACTTTAAGGTAAAGGCAAGGCTATGCATGTGGCATAATTGCCAATATCCATAGGGTGTTTCCTCAGAGCCCTCTGTTGTAATTCACTGTTTGAGGACATCAGGCAGCAGCCCCCTCCAGGGGCTCTGAGGAGAAATTACCACTCTACATCTCCCTGAAGGGAGGCTGCAGCCAGCTGGAGATTGGTCTCCCAGGCAGCCTGTAATAGGTCAAGAGGACAAGGTCTTAAGCTGAGTCAGGGGGGATTTGGGCTGGACATTAGGAATAATGTCTTTTCCAAAAGATTGATTAGACATTAGAATGGGCTACCCTGAGAGGTGGGAAAGTTACCCTCCCTGGAGGTGTTTAATGAAAGACTGGATGTGGTACAATGTCTAGGTGACATAGGTTAGATTTGGTGATCTCAAAGGTCTTTTCCAACCTAATTGATTCTGCAATTCTGTGATTGATCTTCCCCCATGTGTCAGTTGCCAGGCTCTTTTCAACCACTGGTTTTCCATTGTGCAAGAATTTAGAAAGTGAAACAAGGAAGTGTTTGAGCCGTGGCTGCTTCTGTTTGTCCCGCTTGTCTTTATCTGTGTGAACACTTGAACCACACTCACATGCATACATGCACAGAAGAAAACTTCCTTACTGATAAAAGGAAGGACACAAAATGCTTCAGTTTGTGACTGTCTGGCCATTTGGAACACTTCAACTTGGCCTTAGAATTTATACACAGTCATAGGAATGAAGTAACTATTAACTTGAACTGAAAGATTCGTGAAACTTTCTGGTTTTTCACCATTTCATGAAGTCAGAAAATTTCTAAAGTTTTATGATGCTTTTAAACATGACATCAGGATTTTGCCAGGAGGCTTTCATTGCAACAACAGGTAATCTGATTGAGAGAAGATAGAGATGCGGCCCTGTTTTTACTAATTATTTGTACTTAAAGATGCAGTAAATTTGTACTTTTTAGATGCCTTATTTGCTTTAGACACTTTAAAAACAAAATAACTCTATTAAATTTCCTGGAATATCTTCAGATAAATACTGAAATCACTGAGATTATAGTTTGGCAAATAGTTGAAAACAGTTTAAAAGTCAAAGCAATTAAAAGAGGGCACTTTTGCTGCCAGCCTTCCCCAAAATTGTATATCCTGTTTCCTCCCTGGTGACATGCATTATTGTCACATCTAGGCACACAGACCTCATGAAGATAATGTACCCTTTTAAAGTTACAGTCATATTTTATTTTAGGATGAATAGGATATGATTAATGTTCCATAGGACAGAGAAGACAGAGGGATTTCTGCTGCTTCCGACTGCAAGTATTTTTTACTTGCACTTTTTTCTTTTTTATATTTTTTAAAAGAGGCATGAAAAGCATTTGCAGCAGCATTTCACATAACGATAGTGATGGGAGCAATAAATTCCATTTTACATCCTACCATTGATATGAAACACGTCATCTCTGTGAAGTTAAAACATCCAAAATAAATATTTAAAATTAATAGCTGGTTTACTTTTGAAATTAGTCTGTCTGTATCTCCTCTAAATTGATAAAATGGAACTTAATCAATCTAGCTCTATTCAACTTGTTCCATACTGGTTTTGATGGAAGGAAATAAGCATATGCAAAGGGTGATTCACTCTGCCTCTCATGCATATATATTTTTTGATGAGATTCCTCCCTTGAAGATGCAGATTTTTTTTTCATGGCTCCCCTCACCCTGCCCATTGCTCAGGACCCCATTTCAGCTCCCCAGACCAACAAAACTGCAGCAGGGCCAGTCCAGCTCCCCACAGCCCTGCCCTGTCTGGCCACAGTCCCTGCAAATCTGACTCACCCGGGGACCGTGTCCCAGCCCAGCCTTGGCCTGTACCCATGCCCGTGGCAATATCTGATGCCTGGGGCTGGGGTGGCCCCTGTTGCCTCCAGTTACTCTGCTCTTCCCATTTTGTACTGGTGTTCCCTGATGTAAGAAAGGATTTGGGAGGGAGATTTGGCAAAACTCCTATGTCTCCCTGTAGCTTTCCTGCAGCTCTGCAGAGAACAGTCTAAGAGGTAAAAAAATAAATTAAAAAAAGGTAATTTCCCTCCACTGTATGAGCAATGGGTTCAGATCTGAAGAAAACAAGATTTGCAGCAGCTCTATACTTTTCCTTGCCCACTAGCTGTAGGGCCAATTCCAAATCCACACAACCTTTGTAAATTTATTATCCATAAAAATCCCATATTTTATTCTGATTTCATTCCTTTCTATCTCCCTTCCTAATTATATGAGCTCAAACTGTTTTTCTAATACTGCATTTTCATCAGTTAAGATAAATAAGGAGCTTTACACTCTTGTTGATGAATACTTCCTCCCAGGTGCTTCAGTGGATTTCATTCTGTGGATGGGAAGACAACAACATGGATAAAGATCCTTGCATTCTATAAAATAACTGTGCCTTATGAAGAGGCTTCTTGTGATGATGAAGAGTTTTTAGGTAGCATCCATTTTGTCAACTAATTCAAGCTAAGTTATGAATTACCCAAGAATAGCAATTAACCTGAATCTTGACCTAACTGTGAAATGATTGTTGAAGATCCCTTAGGAGGATAAAGCCAATATTAATCAAATGCAGTGGTGTCAGCCAAGCCAAGACTATTTTTGTAAGACGAGTTCTCTAATTTTCTTTTTTTGATCTCTAAAAGACAAACAAAAACAATCCTGACACTAAGCCTGGCCAAATCAGAACACAAAATATAGCTTTATTTACTCTCTGTCAGACCCAGTTTAAACTGTGCGAGTTGATTTATAATTTTCTGCTTGCAGTAAATACTCTTTATGATAGAAAAGAATCAATTTTTATCTCATATTATCAGAGATAAATAGATTTTGCGTATTAAATCCAGAGAGATAATGAATGTGAGAAGTAAAGTATGGTGATACTTTATAATACAGCAAGAAAAGCCAAAGCAGTGAAAAATAGGAAAAAATTGAAACTCCCCTGACTTCAAAATAACAGATTAATAGCAATAAGAATAATAACTATTATGATGGAAATGCAGGGTGGAGGAGGTTTTTTTATCAAAATTAAGGGAGCAAGAAAGAACAATACATCACTATGTAAAAAGCCCACTACCAAGATAACATTTCAATTATTGATATCTTATTAAAATGAAAAATTAGAAAAAAGAAAATAATTTGAAATGTTACTATGAGATAAAGTATTCAGAATTGAACATATACTCTGTTATGTGTCCAGCATGAGCAGCATTTAAATGAATTCTTTATACAAGACTGAGGAGGACAATTTTGGCAGTGGTGTTACTTTCATATGAAGATAAAACTTTTTATATATGTATCATATATATCTGTTGAACTGGACTTTTACCTGAAAGGCACAAGATCCAAGAAGTTTTTTTTTTTTTTTTTTTTTTACACAAGCTATGTTGCTGCAGGGTAAAATATTCCAAAATGTCAAGAAAAACAAGAAACATTACATGAGTTTATTTTTTTCATACTGCTTGTATATAGGAGACAAATATATTCCATCACCATAACTTATTTGTTGTTTCCTTTTTTTATTAATCTAATGTTTGAAATATGTGAAGATCCCTCTTTTATGCTACTTGGGATATGCACATCAGGTAGTGGAGAGATGGAGTCAAATACAATTTGTTGCCTTGGGACTGGCAGGTATGACCCGAACTGTGATGTGACATCATGAGACAGGCTTCTCTGATCACTGCAGATGCCTGTATGTGAGCAGCTGAAACAAGCCCAAAGACAAGGATTCATTTTCATATTCCAGACACACACCTCAATTTTATTTAAATAGAACGGTCTATGAGGTAATTAGGTGAGCTATGGATTTGCAGTAGCAAGAAATGCAACATGAGACTCAGTTACTTCACATGTACTTATCAGCTCTTACTTGAAATACTCTGCCTCATCTGACTTCCAGCTGGAATTCCTGAGAACCTGTCTCTCCAGCAAGCCTGAGCTATATCTACCATTCCTTGGTGCATATGCCCCTCCAAAAGTAGCAGTTTTCTACACTGGCTTTGTCCTGGAATTCTATTCAACTCATGTGACCTGTATAAAAAAAAAAAAAGAAATCTGAGAGTCTGTGACTGAACAACTTTTTCTCAATTTATCTAAGGGAATGGATTTTACAATAAAGAAGTTCTTTCCTGTGCAGTTATTCCCCTCCTGTAGGAACAGAAACCTCTTTTATTTAAATCAATAGGAAATTTCACTCTACAAATCTATTTTTCACATCAAAAAATGAATAATATTACAAAATAAGATTAATCTTAAAACTTGTGTTTAAAAAATTGCACTAGTAACTTCCTTGTACAATTATGTTTTCTCTTTCAGCATTGTTCACTTCCTCACTTTAAAAGCCAGTTATTTTATACCCCTGTGCCCAGTTTGGATAATAGATTTTCACATGGAATATGAAGTACTTAGTTAAGTACAGCTAGATTAAGCCAATTTACTTTCCTATTGACTAGAAAACCAATAGTCCTCCTTCTGAAAACTGCTATCAAATTAGTCTATCCCAATCTAAATTTCGCAGCTATTTGTTAATCCTGTTTGTGTCTTTAATTAACTCTTATTTTAAAGCTTTTGCTGGATATTTTCAAACCACTGGCACCAGATTAAAAATTGTGTGATTAGTCTGATCACACTCCCATCTCGTTTAAAAAAACATATTATGTTTGCTCTTCTCCATTTGTTTGCTTCCACTGGGATTACTCCATTAACATCATCATTTACTGTGAACAAAGGGGACAAGGTAGGCAGGCAACTGCTATTTAGGCAGCAGCAAAGTAAACCTTAAGTTCTTCTTCTGCTACATGCATTTACTGGTATGCATTCAGTTCTACTTTTTTAAGGTTATTACTAGAACAAACCCAGCAACTAACTTGAGTTTATGTCTATTTAAATATGCAAAAGCTATAGGATTCTCTTTCACATTTTAATACTCAAATAATTACTTAAGGATTCAACAACTTAGTGAGTGCTATACACTTGCCTTCTTGCACACACATTCATTCAAAATACAAGTAGACATAGTATACTGATCTTAATTTTTAGTTTCTTTTTTTTTTCCTTCAGAATTTTAGCAATAGTTTAAAGCATGTTCTTAAGCCCACTTTCTTTACACACAGTAATAAATTTTATTCTGTGTCTGTAGCTATACTCCCTATTTGCTGTCGTGAAGCTATTTCAAGAAACTAAAGTTAGGAGAGATAGATAATTATCTTCAAAGATTCATAGGGGTTAAGGCAAAAAGGATTAATATTATTTTTTCAAGCTTGAAATATACTTGGGACCATTGAATTTCATCTTGTGTTGATGTATGTTGAAAATGAGCTGTGATGATCTGTGTTTATTATTATTATTATTACTATTGATCGTATTTGTCGTTGCACTACCCAAAGCCTAAATAAGAAAAGAACTACTGTGAGATAAGCATTATAGGAACACAGACTACTTGATGATCCATTTTTGAAGAGTTTATGGTCAAGATATGAACATCCTGGAGTTGGAGAATGGAATGTAAAACACCCTATATGATAATAATTGTATGGCAAAAGCAGAAAATATCTTAGCTGTATTGTTTAATTTTATTTTTTGTAAGTTAGACGTAATGTAACTGGAATTGAGCCATATGGAAAAGAATACCAAACACAAGTGGACAGGCCATCAAGGCTGAAAACAATGTAAGGTTGGAATTAAATTATTGTGAAGAGATATGTACCCGTTTTTTATTTTTCTTCAGTGATTAAATATACTGGCTGTTCAGCAAGATCAAAAAGAAGTTGTACGCAACTAATAACTAGTCTCCAACATTGAATTTGGGAGAGAGAGTTGAGTGACTTAACAAACACTTAACCTACTTTGCTCAGCACAGTAGTAGATCAACCAGCTTGGATCCAGAAATTTTAGTTATGTAGCTCTGCACCACAACTAATAGATCCTGCTCTGTAGTTTTCAGCAGCCATTTCATGTGGACAGAGCCATACTGACTCCAGACCAGGGCAGATTTTTCTCCAGCCACCCTGAGCCTAACAGAACCCTTGTGTTTTATGGATCTGTGACTAACACAGACAGAGATAGATAAATTGAAAAGTAATGTTAGACATCTCTATGAAATTTCACTCCAAAGATGGGAGAGAAGGGGAAAAATGTCACAAACTTTTCTGCATTCTTATGCTAAGAAAATCTCCAAGGCTGTGGATGAGATGAGAAAAAGATGAAAGACTGTTCCAAGAGTCTGTCTGGGTACTTGTTTGTCCCCTAACCTCTCACTTTGACACCAAGAAAATTAAGCTAGGCCAGAAAAAAACACTGGGAGAAAGCTGTTTAGAGAAAGATAAGGAAAAGAAATGGATTTTACATTTAAATCTGAAAGCTGTGAAATCTGAGCTCATTTCACAAGCTCATACCACATGTAAAAGAGAGCTCCTCAATCTCTGTGCAGCTCTTGCAAAAGTTCTGTCTTCTACGCTTGCAAGTCTTTTCTTCTTGACAGAAAACTTCACAGTTTCTTTCAATTATAACAGTTGTCAAGGGAGGTCATGGTTTTTTGAAAAGAAAAGCTTGGTCTTTTGCTATGGAGGACTCTGAATATTAAGATAAACTGTAATGTGGGGTGATGTATTCAGAGACCTATGTGTCAGTAAAAAGATGGGTTGATGAATTTTGAAACTTCTTTTTCAACACCTGCTTGGATTCATTCCTAGACATAATGAGTTGAAATAATAAGATCTGGAGGTGAGGAATGGATGGCTTACTCTGGAAAGCTTTATTCCTGATATTCCAAAGTTATTCTATGTTTAAATGAGTATAAAGGAGAGCAGAATGTGGGCCTATTTTATTTTTTCTTAGTACTTTAATAAGTCGAGTGACAATATAGCCTTTTAATCTAACTCTTCATACAGCACATTTGTTAAATCTGTTTTCTGTAAAAAACTTAAAATCTAGTTATTTATTATTTATTAACTGAGTACTTAACTCAGTATTGCACCTGCAAATGCCATTGAGTTAAAGTAGGTGAAGATCTTGTACAGATTTAAAAAAAAAGTCAGTGTTTTTATTATGGTTGGTAATATGCAAGAGGGAATAATAGGATAGAAAAAGAGAATAAATTGTGAACATCAAAGTTACCTATTGAAAATCTCCAGCATAATATTGCACAATGTTGTTATCTCTACAGAAAATACATATTTGTAAAAAAAGTACCTATTTGTGCAAAAACTGTCTTCAGTTTGCTTGTTCCAATTTATTTTTCCACATTGAAATATGACACCTGTGACTTGACTTGTAATTATTATTGCTTTGAAAATTTATGTTATATGCTTATTTGACTTGTGGTTCAACTAGAAACAGATAGGATGCAACTAATAAAGTGGAAAATATTAACTCCAATAAAATGGAATGGAATGGAATGGAATGGAATGGAATGGAATGGAATGGAATAGAATAGAATAGAATAGAATAGAATAGAATAGAATAGAATAGAATAGAATAGAATATTTTCAGTTTTTGAAGAAACCCACAAGGATTATCAACTACCTCTCTAGAAGGCTTAGTCCAGTGTTTGATCACCCTGAAGGTAAAGAAATGCTTCCTAATGTCTGGTCTGAATCTTTCTTGATACAATTTTTAGGCATTCCCATCGATCCTGTCACTGGATCCCAGGGAGAAGATATCATAAATGAACTGCTCTTTTTAAGCAATATATAGTTTCCATTTCTCTGGGGAAAATTTTATCCTGCTGTAAACTTTTACAACAAGGAGCAACTTCTGCGTTTAGGCCAACTTAATTTAAAATTATAACTAGACCCAGAGATATCTTTATTAAAATTTTAACTGAAATCAGACACACACTGATGTTCTGATTGGTGAAATTAGCACTCTCAGTTATATTTCTTAATGACAAAGTCATGAAGTGGTGGGGACTGCAAACAAGTTGATATTCTAAGTTCAGGAGACATGCAAATCACTGTATATCAGAAATAATATATTTTCTCAGTGATATTCTAGAATTATCTAGTGTATTATTTAAGATAGCATGGTTTATGCTTAATGAATTAAATATTTCACAAGCACCCTGAAGGAATCCCTGTTTAGACAAACTAGTTTAACACTGTGTTTTGGGGCCCAATTACGTTGTCCAGGGGCTGAAAAAGAATGAGGAATTTAGTTCTACTTAACTGAAATGTTGAAATGGATTACTGGTTGCATCACAATTGTCTTCAGAAACTCTTCCCCTATTTTTGAGCAAAAGCGCAGGAGGACAGGTCACCTCACAATTTTTATTCAGCTTTAAAAGGAGTCAAATCTCAACTAATGCTGTACCATGTGATTTATGACTTAAGTTTTGGATTGGGTGACAAATGTTTCCATTTCTTTGAAGGTGTTTGGATTCCAAGTTTTATCTTTGCTCATAATAATAAACATTACTAGTTCTCTTAGTTTAATATTGCTCAAAAAACCCACTACAGACACTCTCTGTATTCCTAAACTTACAGCACAAGAGAATATGGTACATATTAGTCATTGCAAGATTTAGCTGACCTCTATGAATAGGTATAATTGTACTAGGGCATGCAATGCTCAGGATTCAATTCTGGCAGTTTAATGGCATGGGATAGCATTAAAATACCAAGTTAGCACTTAGAGAAGGTACCAAACAGCCATGAAAACCTATGTTTTTTAGATTTAATAATACAGATTTTATCTGACATGTTTAGAGTTTTACAGTGGAAATTCAATGGGTATATAGCCTGCTAGTGACACCTCAAATCATGAGGGCTACTGCAAGACACTTTCTGAACCATCATTCAGTTTTTCTAACCTTCCTTTGATTACTTGTACTTGTACTGCTGCAGAAACTAAGAAAAACAGAACTCCCACATGGGATTTACCTTTGCCTGTCACAGTCATGAAGAGTTACCTACTAAATTGCTTCCAGAACACTGGCAGAGGGAGCACTTTGGCTGTCTCAAGCTGATAAAAACTCTATTAGTGGACCATTTTCACATCGAATGGCTGCAGGCAAGTCCAACACAGAAATTCACCAATGATTCAAAATGGATTACGGCACAATATTGAGAGAGCTGACCCCCCACTAGGCAAGTCACTGCACCAATCTTTGCTGCAGTCTACAAATCTGTAAAATGGGAAGAATAATAGTTCCCTGCTTTATAATGTGCTCAGAAAGAGAACATCAAAACCTTATAAGATGGATTGTTTACAACAGACACACTAAAATGGCATCAAGCACATAAATTTTAAATGAGCATTAATCATGTAGAATGGATTTCCCCTGTTATAGTCCAATTACATCATCACAAAAAAAAAGTCAAAGGGGAGGTTTTTTGGTTTGGTTTGGTTTTGTGTGTGCATGTGTGTGTGTGTAGGTATTACTCTAGAGCAAGCCTGTCTTTTGTAGAATTAATGGAACACTGAAGGAGTTCCAGTAGCAGCAGCTGTAGCAATATCAGCTCAGGCTGAAAGAACTGTGACTTACCCCAGTTTGTTTAAGTGAGGTATCAGTCAAACACCAGGCCAGTTCACTTTATCAAAACTACAAGATCAAAATGTCTCTTGCCAGTCACCTTTTCAGAAATGCAGACAAATCAATGACAAGCATTCCTGATCACACAGCTTCTGAGCCTGGAGAATATAGTGGAATGCAGTATGTGCTTCACAGCTTACAAAAAGTTGATAAATTCTATAAAGGGTGATTATCTAGCTGGAAATTACATAAAAAAGCTAAGACATAGCATTTTACCCTAATTTTTTATGTCTTCTATGAGACAATATAAAGGGATATGCATACATTTGCCTAGGTGTTCTCAGAATCAGAGGCTAAAATTATACTGAGGAATAATATGTTTTCAGTTTCTTCCCTATTTAGGAGAAAATGTGAGTCAGTCAAAACAGGAGTCTAAAGTTCTGACTCCTGTGCCTTATACCACTGAGACCTACAACATGAACACATAAGTAGCGCGTTTAAGATTCAGATGCAAAGATCAGAGTAGTTGAATTGAATTATGCTAGTCTCATTATCTGAAAATTTCAAATTTCATTCATGTGAAGTCTTCTTGACTTTGAATATTTGGAGTGTGATTGCAATGTGAGTCTGAAAAATGTTCCTGAAAGTGTGTGCAACTCACTTGTGATTTCTACAAATATCAATAAAAATATCCCCTTAGGGATGTTTCCTCAGTGAAATTAACATTTGCTGGAGCAAGTCATGTGCTAATAGGATACATGACCAACAATTTCAATTTTCTGCTTTGTTTTTGTTCATATGGGTGTACAAAACTCACACTCGCTCCCCTTGTATTAGATTTACATCTACAAACAGACTGAGCCTTCAATTATATCAGAGATGTAGTTAACTATGATATTAGCTTGTGAAACCCATGAGAACAATGCTAAAGTTTCCTGATAGTAAAAAGAAAGAACGAGCAGAAGATATACAGAAGTTTATTTCACCTGACCAGAGGTAGGAGTCTATTGTGGTTTGGCACATGTGGAAGAATATTTCTGATTTAACTACCACACAAACAGCTGCAGAAGAACAAGGTTAGGATTCAGTTATCTTAATATAGGTGACTAGACTCAGGTGAAACAAGCCAGGGTGACATTATAAGGTAGGCATCTGCACAGTCCACCAATTGGGACACAAGACAAGAGACACATTCACTTTCTGGAGTGACTGCTAGAGACCAAGCAGGACACTTCACGTTACTAAAATGGCCATAAGGCATCTGAATTTTGCCCCAAGCTTAAAGGACAATAAATCTCACCTTGAATTAATCACCTAGGGTAGTATTTATTTCTTAAACATAGTTTTTCAATGTTATTTTTGGTGCCTTACATTGTGACATCCAGCACTAATTTGCTGCACAAGTGGTTTTTCCTTAAATTCCTTGACATGCTTGTCAATCTTCTGCATTTCTAAGAAAATTAGGCAGCCTGGTCACCAGAAATCTAGACAGAATAATCTAGTATCTAAGATGTCCATCAAGGTCTGTCAGTTGCCAGGGAAATAAAGAAAATAAAACTGAATTTTTGCATCAATTAAACTAAATGCTTTGCATTTAAATGCTTCTCAGACAGATACACAGCTCCTTCTGATTGATTCTATGGCTGAGGATAGGACCCAGTAGCCTCTGTATTTATTTCTTCCATTTGTTCCTACTATTAGAGATGTTTGAAGATCAGTTCTACTAGAATATATAGTTCTTAAAAAGTTTGAGATGTTAACTTATCAAAACAGACGTGATTATCCCATAGCTAATCTGTTAATTAACAAATGTTTTCTTTCTTTTTGTTCAAAAACTGCTTACTAAAAGAAGCATTCTTCTGTTTACTTATTAGTCAAACTGTCACCTTTGCCTATTAATCTTTTAGCTGCACTTTTTCCCTTGGAGACATCTTTCTTCATGCACAATGTAAAGTATATTGATGAATTTTGAAAATCTGGTTAAAAGGTTTTCTTACTCCATGACCATAGCATGTAATTCAGCATACAATCACTAATAAATAGTTTTCATCTGAATATAAAACCTGAGGTATGCCTAAAAAATTTCTTCATGATGGCATGTGAGGGTTTATTAGGAATAATGCAAGGATTTTTTGTTTAGCAAGACAATAGATGTCCATGGCCAATCACATTTCAGAAGACTAACATATTTATCTGACTTATAATGATAAGTGAAGTTGTATAATTGACATATATATCACATATTAAATAACTCTGCTATTTCATGATATCCTAAAAGTATAAACCAAAATGTACTACTATAAGAACCCTTTTGTAATCAGAATTATTGGTATTTTTTATATTTTGTTTCACAAATTGAAGCCAATACCTTCAAGCCCAAGGACATCAAACATAAAGTTGGTTTTATAAAGAAAAAAGGTATGTGTATCATCAGTATATCACAAAGCAGTGAGAATGAATGGGACTAGTGATATAGTGAAAACTGATCTGTTGACAACAGATTATTAGAAGGTCAATGACAGAAGAAAAGTTCTCTTAGTTTGAAGAAAGATAGTGATGCAGGAAAAAACCTTTAAATAAGCATTCAAAATGATCATAGCTTCCACAAATCAAAACTACAAACATTTTGAGGTTTGTATATTGCTTTTTGACACCCTTAAGCCTTATCCTATGATGTGTGAAAGAGCTTTAGACTCTTTACTGTTAATAGAAAAAGGCAAACACAAATCAATACCTTCCTCTTTAGTGAGCAGCAATGTTGGACAAGTTCTGTCTGCCCCTGTTAGTGTGTATTATTGCTTGCTGGCTGAAGATAAGATTGATTTACTTTCCCCTCAAATTCTTGTTATAAATTTCCTGCTACAGTACATTCATTTTTGAGGGAAGAGTAAATAAATTGCTGGGCTAGAGATGACACATACTTGTGGTGCAATATAATAACTGCTAACATCCTTCTGGGAGAACAGGGTTATTATTTCCATGTGACTGTCATTGTTCTCTGTCCCTGCCTTAGTAAACAAAGCATTTTCTTCTTCTTTTTGACGTACAGTCACAAACAATGAGCATGCAACATCACACCTCAAAGTTACTCTTATTTTACTTATGGAGAGAAGGCCAGGTAGTGAATTGAAGAGTTGAGCTCTTCTATGGACTTAAGCAGGGGTTTTGATGCGGCACACAAATTACAGTTTTTTGCCAGAGCAGGAGTTTCTTTAAAAAATGTGCAAGCAATTTGGGCATAGTTACCTAGATGATCACCCTATCAGTTTAAGAATTTTTGTCCTTGTCCTTTCTGTCCCTGGGTGAGAGTAAGTCACTGTGTCTTTTCTGGAATCTTACTGCAATACAGATGGATCAAAGGAGTTTTTGTTTCTTAATTTAGAAAGCCTTTTGCTGAATGCACTAGCTGAAACATTTAGTGATCCAATTGCAGATCGTGATTTAAAATTTTAACGAATGTGATTAATCATAAACTGTGGAAACTTATTATGTTGTAGCAGCACACACTCATACACATACAGCCCTCATTACTTCCTATGTTGCACAGTAACTGACTAATCAGTGTTGAAAGCAGTAGCTGCAGTACATACTTGATATTTTTTTTTCCATAAGCACAGATATCCTCTTTCTTCTAAGTTTATTTTCTTTGAAAATCTACAAGGACAGCAGTCATCATCAGTGAGTAGTCAGCAGAGCTGGCTGAAAATCTTCAGTCAAAGTTACATCAGTATCTGACAGAAAGTTTTGTTTATTTTTCTACCATCTTTTTTTTTACTGTGAGAGCTCATTTTCTTATGACTATTTTTTTTCTAATGAAAAGCCTCTTAAAAAATTCTTTTCAAAATGTAAATATTTTGTTGCATTCATAATCAATAAAAAAACCCATGAAAAATAATAATTGACATTAATTCTTTATTTTGGATCATAAAAGAGGACAAGTTGAAAAAGAGTTATCCTTCCCAAACTAAATATACTTACACACATGGTTCTGTATATACTGATATTTGATGATTGATTTTTTTTAAGCATGGCAAAAATTTAGATGGTTATCTCTTGATGGGAAAAAGGAAATCAATTTAATATAGGCTCCTTCTGGACATAAATTATCTATATGCTTAAGTGACCCATAGTAAAGAAATTAATCTGAAAATAATGAATACTATGAAAAGTTAAAGGCATAAAATACATTTAGTTCTTCCATATCTTGTACTCAGAATTGCTCTTTTCCTTTCTTTGCATCTATTTACTTAGAACACTGTTCATGAGGACTAGTGGTCTTGTGTAGTTGTGTATTTTGAAGTTTAGTGTTGAAAGAGATGTCCCTTATTCTTCAGTGCAATATCTGCTGCCATAGGTTTCATATGGTACCAGGGGAAAGAAAAAAAAAACCTGTTGAATGATCTAGTGACTAACTGTAAACACTTCATGATTCCACCTAAACACAGTTAATAAATCTTTGAGTGATTTTTATCAGAAGAGAGCTCTGGAGATCTCTGATAAAACTCCATGACCAAAGAGATCAGTTTAATACAGGCAGGAGGAGAACCTGTTTGGTCAAGATCTGAATATCTTCAGGGGTGGAGATTCTGCAGCCCCCTTAGGCAATCTGCTGTCATATTTGACACTTCTTACAGCTAAGAATAGAATTCTAAATACCTATTTTGAATATTCTTTGATGATTTGTTTTCAACTTGGTATCCCATGGGTCCTCTTCTGCAGAGTGTATTTTAGCTTGCTGTGACTGAGCCAGTACTATTGCTATTAGTGTTAGCCATGTGGATATTGCCAGTCCAGCATTCAGTCAGCAGTGTGATGTGTGGTCATACTTACAGGACATTTGAAAATATTCAAATGATAAATGTCTTTTGATTATGAATCAGTGTTCTGTTTTAAGCAGTTCTGTAGGATCACTGCTCTGTGGATCTCATTTTTGTGTTGCACAGGGAGCAACACAGAATTTATGTATTTATGTGTAGTGAACAAGACAGAAAATGGCAGCAAAATAATGTGGTCTTATCCTTACTGCTTGTGATTGCTGTTTTGATGAACTGGCCTATTTCTTGCCCTTGGCCACATAGTCCTTATGTAATGCTTGATAATCATTTCAAATAAAATACTCCCAAGTTAATGATGTGATCTTCATTTTTCTGTTTGATAAATTAAGTTCTACTTTGTAGAAATGTTGAATGTTACCAGTAACACAAATTGCCTTAAATCTGTGCTTATCTTTGCAACCTTTTGGTTGTTTTCTTTCTCATCCTTTCTGTTCTCTATGGCTCTATATCCCTATACACGTGACATGCAATTGGATTTAGTGCAAGTCTCTAAGAACTGACTGAGTAATATTCACATAATTGAACATTTAAATGAGTCACCATCATTAAGATGAAATATGCCTTCCTTTTTGTTTAGTAAGAATAGCACATGTAGCACTTATCCATTAAAATTTATTTGGACTTCTATAATTTCATTTAAAATTGCTTGCATTTCCTAAGGGATTTAGTAAGTAAATATACTGATGATAATTAACTACTCTATTCAATCATATAATGAATATTTTCCAATTTTTGAATAAAAAAATAATTCTTGTGTTTTATCTCACAAGCAAACAGGATGATGGCTAGCAATATAAGTTTAATGATCCAATAGCCTTGGAAAAGTGAATCATTTTACATCCATTTAAAAGGGTATTGCAATAAAATTGCAGTGCCAACAAAATAGAACTGCCTCTGAGTTCAAAAAGATTTGGAACAGGGTAAAGAAGATTGCTTTGAAGAAAAAAAATAAGAAAGGAAAAGCTGCACAGACCTATAAATAGTCACAAATGAGATACTTAGAAATTGTTTCTTTGGTTTTTACTGCAATGAATCAGTAGTGAATAGTGAGTCTATTTATGTCATGGCGGCGAGGCTCCCTGTTGGTAAGGAAGACTGTTTGCTAAAGGAATTTTTCAGATGGCAGGTCATATACAAACTTTCTAAAAATTCCAGGATTACAAAATATTTATGTTTTTTGTTGCTAACCAACACAAAATGTGAATATTTCTCAGAAGGTAATTGGTCCCTTAAAAAAACTCCACAAACCTAACCACAAGAAGAATCAAAACCCCCAACAAACCTGATTCTGAAACAAAAAGTGAAGTAGTACTTATAGTTATTGTTTTTAGAAAACTCTGACTTTTACAGTAGATTTATGTCTGATAGCATCTATGAGAAACACAGCATCAAACAAATAGGATGGAGCAGCTTCCATATAATGCCGAGGGAAGAATAAAAATCTTTACAGTTTCAAAAGCTGTAAGAGCCTTACTTTAATATGTAGGCAGTGGTTTTTGAAAAGCCACCAAGCCCTATGAAATTGCACACTTTATTCTTGGATTAATTGTGATAGCTAGAGTATTTCTCAGGCAGTTCAGGGAACAGTCTTCATAAAGAAGAGTGTATTTAGTGGGCCTCTCATCATTGCTGAAGAGCGGGTAAGAATAAATGACACAGTCAAATGTGTCATGGAAAGTTTAATGTAGTGATGATGCAGATGTGGTGTATTAGTTATCTTTCTGAGCTTGGGTAAAGACATCCTCACCAATGAGCAGGATGTGTGTTTGATCATGCATGTGCAACAGTAAACAGAGCTGAAGGGACAAGCTCCATAAGTAAACCTGACCTTGCAACTCTGTTTATGCTGTGATTTTATTTTAGGGAGTAAAATATATTCAGGATGGGATCTGGCCAGATTCTAGTATTTTACCAAATTAGAATTCCAAGTGTAATCTGTGGCAGTTGTGCAGAAAGGATTCACAGGTTTTAAAGGTAATGTCACAAAGATTAACAGACACAAGTCTGAGCCTTATGCCCTTGAGTTTCAAAGGTTTTTAGAATAAACTTATGGATACTTAATGTATGTAAAAATGATGGATAATGAAATAATTCCTAACATTTGCTTTAGTTTTGAGAAATATCAGGGAACTGAGTATTTGGCTGCCTTTCCCTAAAGTTGTTTATTTTGGTTTTCTGGCTTTTTTTTTAATCCAAACATCAGAGAAAAATTGGAGCAGTCAGGATGTAAAACTTCTTTTGCAACTTAAGGAAGAGAGCAGGAGAAACAGAAACATGAAAGCAAAGAGGCTTATTGAGGTATTTTTCTTTCCCAATGACTTTGGATCCTTTTCTTAGTCTCTACTCAGAGAAATGGAAACTCTGACATACTGCATTCAGCAGCATTGAGAGTCAGAAATAGCTCTTACATCTGGCAAAGAAAAAAGCCTACAACTCCCCTGCATGTTTTAATTAAAATTTAAAAGTAATTTTCGCCACGTGGTAGAAATAAGAGCTAATTAGTACCCAACCTTGTTTTCTAATCCTTTATTCTCAATTTTATATACTTTTTTCTTTTGTTTTTTTGCCTTTCATATTTATTAATCTAAATTAAACAAATTCTCTTATAGTGCAGCTGTGACAACATCTCTTCCTTTAAGCTCCAATACTGAACTCAGATGTTCATATGAAACTCATTGAATGAACACAATCTCCTCTGACAGTCACAGCCACAGGCAGTTGGCCTTAGTTGACCATTCCTTCATCACCACAGAACATAAAATGTTTTAGATCCACTGTATTTTCTGTGTCATTCTGTGAAGTGACACACTACAGTGATGCTGAGAACAAACTTAGGTTGTTTTTTCAGTTCAAAAAGTGGTTTTCTGCTGCAGTTTTGTAAGCAAACATAGAAATCTATCTTTTGTTCTGAGGTGAAATACAAATTGTTCTTTAAGACATACTGTTTTTCTTTTGCTCCCTCATCTTGTCCTTTGTATACATTCTTAGTAAAACTCATTCAAGTAGATATTGTTTATTTTCTTGAGTCCTTTGTCTTTCTAATGTTGAAGATCTGCAATTTGGAGAAGGAAGCTTCCTTCTTGGCAAGTAGAGAATTCAGACAATTAGATCCTGGTACTCTTGTATCTTGTGCACCACTTGTACGTTTTGGTTCCCATCACTGCAGAACATAACCATAGTTCTTGATTACAAACTGTCATGCATTTCAAAAGCATTAAAACAATTCTTCTAGTTCCCTGCTGTATGTGAGGTCACTTTCCAATACTTTGCTTAAAGCTCCATCCAATCTGGCAATGAACATTGTTAGGGATAGGGCCCCCATAGCTTTTCTGAACGTTTTCAAGTGCCTCAGCACACTCACATCAAGGAATTTTCTCCCAATATCTAATCTAAATCTACCTTATTTCAGGTTAAAGCCATTCTCCCCACCACCACTACATGTCCTTGTAAAAAGTTATTCTCCGGTTTTCCTGTTTACCCCTTTAGGTATTGAAAGTCTGCAAAAAAACTCTTCCTGTAAATCAGGCAAAATATAAAAGTTGGTTCAAACCATTAGGGATGTTCCCTTCATTAAACAACCTGTAGTTAATTTCTTACATGCCAACTGCACGCACTGGCTTTCAGAGCCAAAAGATCAGAGGAAAAAAGAGACAAATCAGTTTTAAAGACCAATTTGAACATTTTATGATCTTCTTTTCTCTTCTTTTTCCAATGACATATTACAGTAATTTTGTTTCATTGGCAGCTCTTCTATTCTGGTAATTCCATACTGCAAAATTATCTGGAAGACACAATTTCCTTCTACCTTTCTCTTTCTTTGCCCTTATTCATTTTAAGTTGCTGAATTTCTATCTGACCTCTTATTTATGCTATGTGAATTATTGGCTGAGATTGATGTAATTTAAAATTGCATATGTGTCATATTACATTTGAAACCTTTTCCACTCTAAGATGGATATGTGGGGTGGTGGTTGTTTTTTTTTTCTTTTTTTCCTTTAAGTATAGGAATAATTTTATAGCTTATCTTACTTTATACTGCATTATTCCTACCAAGATTTTTCAAGATCTTTATAATAATATAATGATTAAAATTTATAAAAATATGAGATTTATTCCATGATAGGATGTCATTACATTCTTTTAGAATCATGTTCTATTATCTGAGTCATATGAGAAAAAAATCTCTTGATTTTCTGAGTGTTTCTCTCAACTTTTCTGGACAGCTTTAAAGCTAAAAATACTATTATTATGCCTGAGTCATAAGCAATTTTTCATATTTCATCTTCTCAATTAATTTTGTTCTTGAGGAATTTATTCTCTTTTATTTTCTGCTACAATGGTTTTTAATCCGTTAACATATTTTATACATTTGTGGTTATAAAAATAATCTGCATCTGAGGTATCAAAATTGCTTTCATTATAAACTGATTTCGTCTGTACTTTCTAATGACATTTCTGTAAATCCAACATTTCAGGTAGAAAGTAATAAAATAAAAATAATTTCAAACAGGTTTTGATGACTTCCAGATTTTCTGTATCTTAGAAGGAAGAACTTCAAAATTACAATGAAAAATAAAAGATCTCATCCAAAACCAAATTTGGCTTGAATTTGAAATTTCATATTTCAGAGAGAAGAACAATGCAATTCATTTTTAAGTAGCAGTACTTCAGCTTGAATATAATCCAAGTCCAAAGATTTTTAATTTGTTTTTTTTTTTTTTTTTGTTTTGTTGGGTTTTTTTAATATAAATTATCCATAAAAAATATATTTAATACAAGATTTTCTTAAAAACTGAGTTAAATTATAAATTTATTATGCATATTAAAACTAGAAACTACATTTTAAAAAATTAGTTTTAATTATTATTAAATTAAATAATTGATTAAAAAATTGTTATGGTCTGTTATGTTATGTAGAGCATCACAGTCTTAGTGCTGATCTAGTCAGAAAAACAATGTTTGAACTAGGTGACATAATAGCAGATTAGATTGATAATGTGTTCTTTTAAAACTTAGTTTAGGCTTGTAAAGATTTTTGGAAAATTTATGGGATTTACAAAAAATCCCTCACCAGTTCAGGAAATTTATGGGCCCTAGTGATGTTAAAAGAAGTCAAAGAAAATTCTGTGCTCTTGAAAATAAACATATTTTTTGATGCTTCACATGTGAAACTTAGTTTAAAATGCTTCACTTCCCTACCTATATGAAATAGATAAATAAACAAAGGTCAGTCACTGGTTTAAAATTTGGAATATACCATAGTTAGACTAACAGGGATTTATTCTATTCCCTTTCTGTTAAATGACACTTTGAGATATACTTGGTTTTCACCTACAGTTGTGGCAGCAACACAGAGAAATCTTAATATTTTTATTTAAAATGTAAAGAGGTATTTTCAAAGCAATTCTTATGTTTAGGAGATGATTAACTTCTCATGCTTGAAATTAAACCTAACTTGAAAGTTATGAAGAATTTCTTGGTAAAAACAGAACAGTTAGTGTTACAAACAGAATAGTTAATTATACAGATATCAATAGGTCAGCTTAGGACATTCTGTCCAAATATATTTTTTTAATATTAAAGTTGGACTACAGGTTCCAGCACTGTAGAACTACTCAATAGGTTTCTGAAAGAGACAGAATGAGCTGTACTGCTTGGTAAAACCCTGAAATGTAGCATTTATTTGTTCTCTAAATTTCTCTAATACTACTTGTAACCTTCCATGATGGGGAATCTGGCAGTATTGCCACAGGTTTTTTTCACTCCTTGTTTTATTCTTGAAATAAATCCCTTAGATACAGATCTACTCAGGAACTGTCTGATTTTTGGAAAGGGTTAGGAATCTGGTTGCACTGACTGATTTCTAATGCTTCAGTTTTATTTTTATTTTTGGCCATATAAGCTCCACCACTCTTTCCCAGGGCACAAATAATTCTCCTGAGATACATAAACCTGCACAGAGCTTCAATGTATCTTGCTTGCTCTCTGAGCATCTCTATTTTTTTAACTGGGGCTGCAAATTACTCATGCTTCTAAGAGACCAAAGCTGTAAAAGGCTAAAGTACAAGATTCACAGATCCTTCAGTCTAGAAATAACTATTTATATTGTCAGGTGATGCTCAGTGTGAGGAAGAGGAATGATAGTGACAGTAGGAGATTTTATGCACCAAATATGGAATTTATTTACAGTACCTAGGTCTGCATGCCCATTATAAACACTCAGAATGTCCTGGTCTGGGAAACTCTGGTTTATCTTATTCTGCCATGTTGTCAATACATGAAATAGACAAGCTTGTGCATAATAATTTTCAAATAATCCCTGATTTCCTGTCGTATTCTGATACTGTATAACTGGAATTATCAGAATGACTTCTCTATTTCAAGCACAGTTCAGAAGAATAGTGGCCAGAGTGGTAAAATATAATTTCAACGGCTTATTTTCTGAAGATGACAATTACTCATTAATTCAGATACTGCATAAAAATTAACAAATCTCTGAAATGGCATTATTATTATCATCATGCAATTTCTGCCCAACCCTCCTAGCATACATGATAAACTGCATTTTATGCTTTTGTCCTTTTTTTCAAACTGGATTGTTAGTTTTTTTCCTTTACTAATCCAGAAGCTGTTAAGCACAGTGGATAGCTAGACATAATTTGAATGCATAGTTTCCTTTGCAAAATCGTGTTAAGCAATAAGATTTTGTTGATATAGACTTCCTGAGGGCAAAAGCAAACAAACCAAGATCAGTATAGTGGTTTATTCTATTTACATAACTGTTAGCGCTTTTCATTTTTCAATTTTACCCAATAATATTTTTTTTTTCTTTTTACCTCCAAGACATCATGAAATGATAGAGAGAGAAAATGTTTCCAGGAAATGAGACTGTTAAATTCCTTGTTTGATAGCAACAAAAAGAACACATTCACGGCAGTACTAATTGATATTGCATTAACTTGAAACAATGAATTAGAACACGCAGTAAACTGTTAAGTATGATCCATAGCAGAGATCTGTTATTCTAAAGAAAATAAAATATATGCCACTTCTCTACAAATAAAAGACCCCTAGCCCCCAAAACTGTAAGAAAAATCTGGGAATAATATTCATCCTACCTTCTTCTTTTAGAGCAACATGCAGAATGTGACATCTGTTTGAGAGTTCTAAACTCATGTCCTATAATAAGAAAACTCTAGATAAATAACTTCTAAATTATTATTTATCTCTACATTAATTTTGAGAAAAAAAAAAATCTTAAGAGTTTCTGTTTCTCTACAGCATACACAGTCTCTTGTTTGTCAAAATGATTTCCAATCCCTTTTCCTTTTACACTTTTGAATTTATGCCCATATTAAAAATTCTCATAAGAAAAATTTGTGAGTATTGCAAATATTTCCACAGAATGTTGGTCTAAAGGTTTCTGAAAAGAAACCAGAACATTATGAGATATTATTCTGATCTTCACACAGATGTGTGGCACTTCTGCAAGTAAGCCCCTTACTAAATATACACTTTTTCCCTGATTCAGGCTCCTAGACACCATCCCTGCCCTGCTTCGCATTACCATAAATTCATGGTAAGCCTCAGGCATGAAGAACTACCTGTATCAACTCAGACTGAGATGCTTATACAAAGTTTTACTCTATAGACCCTTCTGAAAGCTGCTACCACCCCAGAGACAAACTACCGTAATTTTGGCTCCTTTGTCTTATGTTACAATGTAAGATGTAACCAAAAGCATGTGTTCTATCACCATCTGTTAAAACCAGGTGGGTCAGTGTTCGTTATCTCTTCCCCATACATCTCTGATAACTCCCTCCAGAGAGAAATCTTCTGTTAATGGGACATCTAACCTCACTGCATGACTCATAAAGTTACATCATGCCATTGTGAGATGCTCTGCCCAGGGGGAGGAACCAAGCATTCCCACCTGGCTATAATCTGAGGTTTGGAACAGTCAGCCCTTACCTACTCGATTCCCAGAGGACAAGAGCTGTGTAACCACTGCTGGACTTTCAAAGGAAGACCAGACCCTTCTGCAGGACTACTGCTTCAACAGGACTACATCTATTACTTCTACAGGGCTGCAGCCACCATTTAATCAGACTGCTACCACCATACCTGGCAGGGTGTCAGGCTGTATCCTGACTCTATCAGTGTTTATGTACTATTGTATTTATTTTAATTTTCTGATTAAATTGTAGTTCTGACTTGTCTCACTGGTTTGCTTTCAAACACCCATGCATGCTGGAGATTCCAGGATCTTCTCTAGGTGAAGCCAAGCAGGGAAATGAACATTTTTTTACCTTCCTTGACTACTATAATCATAAAATTGAAAAAATATAGCTGTCTCCCACACTGCCCATCTGAGACATACCAAATATATAAAACACTTCAATACTATGTAAGGTTTCTGCTGTGGAGGTCTTGGGCATGTTGTAGGACAGGTTATATCAAATTTTTGTGCAGTTGAATTGTGGTTAAAACTTTTCAGGCCTTTTCCATAGTCTGAGTAATGATGTGTAAGTGATAACTACTTGTATTGCTCCTCTCACCAGTAATTGTATTCTAGAGCTCCAGACTATAGATGTGCATTACTGTGGCAATCGATTGTAGTTTGCAGGCTGTAGCTGTGTTCTGCAGGGTGACTGACATTAATCAGGTTATGAAAACTTGAGGGGAATTAACAAAAATATTTATGTAACAGATGATAACTCCATGTTGAAGATGTAATTTTTCCAGTAGACAGTTTGCTGCACAACTCATTCATTGATATGGAAGTCTTTGCATTAATCAAAGAGAATTAGGCTGCTGTCAAGTATGGAGAAGAGTCTCCAGTTAAAAGCACTGCTTCAGAAAAAGAGGCACCCTGGACACCTATACTCAAACTTCTTAGCACTTTATGCACATCCCCTTATTCTGTGACAGAAAAGAATTACAGGAATAAGATCTCATTAGTTCACATGGGATAACCTTGTTTAACACAGAACAGGGCAGATGGTTTCAGTCAAGACATTCAAGTTTTCTTTTTTTTTCAGCTCTTGTGCAGCAAACTGGCTGATGTAAGATCTTTCAGGTTTAGAAAGGAGCAGTTAGGAAAAAAAGAAACCAACCAAAAATTGATATTTTATGAGAGAACATGAGAAAAAAAATTTTTTCCTTTCCTATATTGGTTTCAAAGGAGATCGTCAAAGACATAGTGATTTTTAAAGACTAAAACTATGTTTTTTTCAGAAGCAAATGTAAGTTTCTATCTCTAGAAAGAGTTTTCAATGGAAACTGGAAGTACTGCAGCTACAGATTTTTCCCATGTTAAGACAGTCATGATCTTTTATCAGATGCACAACTGCAACTACCATCTGGAGGTTTTACATGAGACTGCTTAAACATTTGCAAATGATTAAGAAGTCTCTTTAAACACAAATACCAAATTAAATTGCCAGAATAAAGGTTCCAGATGTATTAATACTCCACGTCCCAAACCAGTGGGTGGTACGACAGTCTCAGCTCTATCTATGTCTGCTGCTTGTATTTTGCTCCTTAGGGATGCATTGAAATCTATCAAATTGTATTTACTAACTTCAAGTTTTAATTCTCATATTTGTTTCCCAGGTGAAAAGGTGAAACTCATTACTGAGAATAGACTTAGCAAAAGGTCTATGACTTTTCAAGCCCTCTAAAGCATCAAAGTAATAAGGCAGACAACTTAAAAACAAAGTCATATTTTGATATACTTGTCAGGTCTGCACAAGTTTTCCAAGAAATGGAAGGAGAAAGAGGCAGAGAAGAAGATAGAGAGAGGAATATCCCTGGGTATGTTAATTTTCTGATCAAACTATTTGTTTAAATTTTTGGTAGGTTTTTTAATAGGAAAATCTGTATTTTGTACACTGCATGAGGCAAAAACATTTTCCTTATTTATATTTGATACTTTATCCAACTTCATATGTCTCCCTTAGGGAATAAAAAGATAACTGGTTTCTTAAAGCAATAAAGGCAAACTATTTAAAGTAAATATTAAGTTGTGTTATAATAGCCTCAACTTTTCTAAATTACTTCAATAAAACCCCCAAATTGCTGTAATCAAGACGAAGATTGGAGAAGCTTTGCAGGTCAAATGGCAACTTTATTGATGTGTAAAACTAGCAAAAATAGCAACAAAAATAAGATTTAAAATACATAAATACATTTAAAAGTAGCAAATACAGAACAGGAACGGCCATTTTATACCATCAATGGGAATGTAGCACACATACGAGAAAGCAATTCAGCTTGTTTTGTTGATATTGAAGAGCTCATTATTCTCCACTGGAATTGTAGGGAAAAGTAACAACAACAAAAATAAAAACCCAAGAAGTATAGAATAATTAGCACTGAAATTTCTTGGAACTGTAACTTTTGAAATGATTTTTTTAAAAATTATTTTTATTATCTTATTACTAACAGTAAAAAATACCCAACCCTAAACATATAATTGACAAGATATACCTTAAAGAAACTTAACTGAAAGAGATTAATTTACACAGGAGTTTTTGGCAACAGTTATAACTCCATTTTGTCATAGCCACTAGTGACCATTGCTAAACTTGCAATGCAGGAATGTAGAAATGTTTAACCTAGAGGGCTCTTGCTCATTCACACAATTCTTCTGTCTGTTTTAGTCGGCACTTTTCATATAATACACTCCTTTATATTATCTGACAATATCCTGAACATCCCCAAGTACAACCTATAAAAATCTATGCACATGAAAGGGTACGTATTAGTTTTTCCTGTCCTATTTATTTTAATCTACTTTATTTATTTACTCACTTATTTATGTAGTATTTCTCTGTATGTGTTCTCCCTCATGAAGCCTCCGTTCAGAGAATAGTGCTTCAACCTACTTGCTCTACTCTGTTTCGGTGTTTTGGGGCTTTAGCGCTTTTCTCTGGATTTTTAAATGCCACCATGTTTTAGTAACTGAAACAAGAAATATTTATGTTGGAGGCCTGTAGCGAATGTTACTGCAGGGGTCAGTGCCAGGTCCAGTCCCATTCAACTTGTCAAAGACCTGGATGGAGGGACTGAGTGCACCCTCACGAAGTTTGCAGTTGATTCAGAACTGGGTGGAGTGGCTGACACACCAGAAGACTGTGCCACTATTCACTGAGACCTGGACAGGCTGGAGACCCTAATAAATTTGACAAAGGCAAGTGTGTGATCCTTCACCTGGGGAGCAATAACCCCGTGCCCCAGTACAAGAAATCAGCTCTGCAGACAAGGACCTGCGGATCATGGTAGCACAAAAAGTTGACCATGAGCCAGCAGTGTACTCTTGTGGTAGAGAAGGCCACTGAAATCCCGGGCTGCATCAGGAAAAGCATTGCCAGCTGGTCAAGAGAGGTAATTCTTCCCCTATTCTTGGCCCTGGAGAAGCCACATTTGGAGTGGTGGGTCCAGTTCTGGGCTTCCCAATACAGCAAAGACAAGAAACTACTGGAGAGGGATCAGTGAAGTGCTATGAAAATTACTAGGGGAGCGGAGCACGTGTCTAATGAGGAAAGGCTGAGAGAGATGTGCCTGGGTAGCCTTGAGAAGAGATGAATGAGAGAAGATCTTGCCAATGCATATAGATATCTTAAAGGGAAAGTGTCATGAGGACGGGGCCAGACAATCTTCAGTGACAGGACAAGGAGCAACAGGCACAAACTAAAATAAAGGAATTTTGACCTGAACAAGAGGAAGAACTTGAAGGTAACAGAGCACTGGACTAGGTCGTCCATAAAGGCTGTGAAATCTTCTTCTCTGGAGATATTCAAAACCCACCTGAATGAAATCCTGTGCAGTCTACTCTAGGACATGCCTCCTTTCAGAGTTAAGTTGGACTTCATGATCTCCAGCAGTCCCTTCCAACCCAACCATTCTGTGATTCTGTGAAATGTACGATGCAAAAGTTCTATATAGGAATACACAAATAAATGAAGCAATAAACCTTTAATCTTCTTGTTCCTATATTGATTCCTTTCCTGGAAACAAATGAATAGATATAAAGTTAAATCAGTTAAATTATTTCATTGAAATATTTTTTTCTTATATTTGTCTGTGTTTTTTATGTACCAGTACAAGACAGGATGAACTGGAACTTTCTATTTTACATCAGTGGCTCATGTAAATTTGTTATGCTTTTCTTCATGAAGAAATGCATTTGGTCATGAAGAGAAAAACAGCAGTGCATGTGGCAATAAACAGATGAGTTCATCTGGAATTTGAAAATCAATTTTTTGTTTACAGAGGTTTACTGAAACTTGTAGACACTTTTCAAAATGTGTGGATGTAGCCAAAATGTCACTTAGTTATCTGCTAACCTTCTAAACTAGAATCTCATTTTCTATTTTTTCTCCTACTTTAATGAATAACATGATTTTATTTTGCATTTTTAAAAAAGTCCTTGTAATTGTTATGCAGTATGTAAACTTCAAATAAATATTTATAGCTTTAATCCCTTTTATATTATCTCTATGTTGCAAACTCAAAAAAATATTTATATTACAATCAATAATGTAATGGTAACACATCAACATCTGTGTTAAAACTCTCCAAAATGTCAATCTTTTAAAAGAAACAGAAAAGTAAACATCTTACTTGAATATCTATAAACAAGGATGAATGCCATTTCCTTCATTTTGGAGTACAAGAACACTGTCCTGGATATTAAATTAATTGACCAACCATAGTCTAAAAGTTTTTTTTTTCTCTAAAGAGAAAATATTTTCACCTTCTCATATCAAAAATTTTTATGTGATACAATAGCAATAGTTCAATGGTGCTAGTCCTGAATTAAAATCAGTTGTCTTCAGACTGGATTCAGCTGCCAAACACAGTATTTTTGAATTAAAATTATTTTTAAGACTCATGAGGGATAGATAATTTAGTAAGGCATTTTTTTTTTTAATTTGACACAATTAAGATAGAAGTATATTTGGCCATGAATCTCCAAAGTTTTTTTTAAAAAAAAACATTTTTTGTCATCTGTGATAAAAAGTACAATTAAAGTGCACTTATTTGGGAAAAGTCTTGGTTTTAAGTAATTTTTAAATAAAAAGTTTGACTTTATTCAGAAAAAATATTCTTTATAAGGTGAAAAATAAAGGAAAAATGCACAAAATAAAAGGCCTCGTTAATTTTGTTTGGGTTTTTTTTTTGTTTTGTTTTGGGGTTTTTTTTGTGTTTTTTTGTTTTTTTTTTTTTTTTTTGGATTGAATATCTGAAAGATCTTAGAAGGTTTTATAGCTTCTCAGGTGTCTGAACTTGTTTTGGGCTGACCACTTTCTCAAAAACATGTGAACAAAACTTGAGTTGATGTAGTTTTTTTTTTTTTAAAGTTTTGTGTAACTCTTTTTCTTTGCAAAAAAAGTGTCCCTGATAAGAATAGAAATTACAGCAGAGACTAATTTGAAATACTTTTTGTGGTCCTTTAACTAAGGTTTGCTTCATGAACCAAAATAACTGATGAGGGTTGAAAAAGAATTGGGATAGGGCATTTGGGAGATTGGTGGCTTTTTGCCCAGCCTAGTGGTTTATGACTTGTTCTTTTTCATTACATATGCTGTAGTTATGACTCAGTCACTGAGCAGAATTCACAGTAGAGAGGATAATAGAAATCAATACCATGGAAAAGAATAAACAATGAAAGCTGTCTATTAATGACAGCTTTCTTCTACACAGATGAAAACTGAGCCCTTTAGTCAGATCACAAGAACTACTTCTTGCCCAATTTTAAACTTAGCACAGTGACAAACCAGAAAATTCAAACAAAAAACCATATCTCCAAACAAGAAAAAAACAAGCCATTCCATTAAAGTTAGAAAATCCTATAAATTGTGATAGTAAATTCTTAAACTTTAAACTTGACTACTCTGCACAAGACTTCATGATATCACAGAATCACATAATAAGTTGAACTGGAGGGAACTCACAAGGATCTCTGAGTCCAGCTCCTGGCTCTGCACAGCACCATCCCCAAGAGTCACACCATGTGCTGGGAGCATTGTCCAAATATTTCTTGTACTCTGACAGGCTTGGTGCTCTGACCACTTCTCTGGGGAGCCTGTTCCAGGGTTCAACCACCCTCTGGGTGAAGAACTTTTATCTATTATCTAAACTAAACCTCTCTGACACAACTTCTGGCCTTTTCCTTGGGTCCAGTCACTGGACAACACAGAGAAGAGATCAGTTCCCCTCACAAGGAAGTTGTAACTGTGACAAGGTCTCCCCTAGGTCTCTTCTTCCAGGCTGAACAAACCAAATGACCTCAACTGCTCCTCATAAGGCTTCCCATCAGGGCCCTTCACCATCTTTGTTGCTCTTCTTTGGATGCTCTACAATAGTTTAATGTCTTTCTTAATTTCTTTCTTTTGTGGCACCCAAAACTGCCCCCAGCACTCGAGGTGAGGCCACCCCAGTGCAGAGCAGGGCTGGACAATCCCCTCCCTTGCCCAGCTGGTGATGCTGTGCCTGATGCCCCCCAGCACAGGGTTGGCCCTCCTGGCTGCCAGGCCACTGCTGACTCATGCTCAGCTTGCCAAGACCCCCAGGTCCCTTTCCATGGTTTTCCTCTCCAGTTTGTCATTCCCCCGTCTGTCCATGCATCCTGCCCCAACCCAGGTGCAGAATCCAGCACTTTCCCTCGTTGAACATCATGTGGTAGGTGATGTCCCAGCCCTCTGTTTTGTTGAGGTCTCTGCAGGGACTCCCTGTCTTCAAGGGAGTCAACTTCTCGTCCCAGTTTTGTATCACTCCTGTGACATACAGCAGACCTGATCATTCTTCTGCAAGCAGGAGAACAGACCTTAAACTCTTGACAGAAACTATTATGCAGACAGTGGATGAGACTACACTTCAGTAAAAGATTGATTTCAGGTATCTGCCTGCCTCACACTTGTTTGGGTCTTCACCAGAAAGCTTGCAAGCTACCTGAAAAAGACTTCTGGATATGATTTCTAAGTATGGCTTTTAACCACAGAACAAAAGGTGAAATTCAGTTTGAGAGTAAACGTTGCATTCAGTTTTCTAAACATACATGCCTTGTGCTATTTTGTTGCTCTTTACTGGGCTAGGAAATCTAACAAGGGCTGTATGGATTATCTGCATCTCTTGGGATCTGCAGCTAGACTAGAATATCACCACACATTTAAAATGGCAGTTGGTAATTATTCTTAGGTTGATGAAGGTAGCTGAGGACACCAGAGTTTGTTTCCAGAAGGTTTTCTGGGTTTGGATTGTTTGGTTGTTTGTTTTTATGGTAGCTAAAAGTGAAAGGTCTCTTTACAGTTTTTAAAGAGTAAGTGAAGGCTTTCTTGGGAGCTTAGAGTGAGTAGGCTAACAACTATGATGGATGGGGTATTTTGCCTACACGTGGACATTTGAGATATGCATTATACCTTACTCAGGTTCCAAAGACTACTTCAGAAAACCATGGGAATTGTGTTGAACATCTTCTCTGCTCATGTCTTAGACACTTGAAGAAATGTCAAATAGTTTATTAGGTATAAATACTGATATAAGTAATAAGTATTATTTGACGAGTATTTTTTATCATCTGAAATGCTGTCTATGGTCCTAAGCCTTTTTTGGACGAAAGGCTGCGATGCTAGCACATACCATAGAGAGAGCATTTAAAATTGTAGTTGATGCCTGTGTTTAGACATCTGAATTCCACCCTTTCCTTGCCTACTGACATTTAGAATAGAGTATCATTATGACTAATGGAAATCAAGTTTTATAGTGGCCTTTGGGAGCATTTGTTCCTGAATAGTAGAGGCATATCCTGTCAGAGTTTTTTTTGGTTAGTAGAAATATGGGGATATTCCTTAGCTTTTCCTAGCATTATTTTTATAAATCTCTTCATTTATAAGATAAATGCCTAATTTCCCCAGTATCATAATATTACTTTCATATTTCTAACTCTCATGTTGCTTATTATTTATTCTTTCTACTGACAGAGCACTAAGTTACCTGAAAAAAGAAAAGAAATCTTGTGCCAGACACTTGAATCAGCATTTAGGCACCATAGAATCTACACAACAGCCAAGGTTACGTGGCAAGTTTTAGGATAACTTGCTAATAACTTAAAGCACCTAAATTGAATCACCATTAAAGGTTTTCTTTGTTCTATTATCTACACAACATTACAGAAAAATTGTCTAGTATTGAGCAGTCTTGCTTCCTCTAATATGTCTTCCTCCACATCCACATTTTCTACATGCAGAACTGCACCAGTAATTAGGACATTTGAATTAGGGCTAGCTACACTAGTGTTAAGTGTGCTGAAGCTCATACACAAGCAGAAGACATTGCTTACATGCTTAGAGCAATACCTGTTTTGGGTTGCCTGCTCCTCTAAT
>JACBWW010000061.1:1370844-1513039 GCA_020086605.1 Lanius collurio | reverse complement strand
TCTTTCTTTCCATGGATTTATTTTTCCCAGATACAAACTTGTGATAATAATAATTCAGAAGAAATAAGCAATATGAAATAAATTTGGGTTTTTTTGAATAGGGTAATCTGCAGGTGGAGAGGAGTACAACCTCATAAAGCTGATTGAATACAGTCCATTATTGATCACTGTACTGTAAAAAGTGAAGAATAAAAGTTAACAGACTGTGATAGTTATTTATTATGATAAATTTGGTGGTGGATATTACAAAGAAGATATTTTTTTTTCACTGCCATAAAAAAATCATAATGTCATTAACTATTTTTGAATGAAATGTGATTCTGTACTGGTGAAATGAAAAAAAACAAACCAAACAAGCACACTAAAATATGCTCTGGTTATGAGTTCCAATTTTATTTCATTTTCTCCATGCTGGTTTCAGTTAAAGAGAACATTCAAGGAATAAATAAATGCTGTTAAGTATGAAGACAAAGAAATTTCATATCAGTTTGATATCATATCTTGTGCTGAAGAATTCTGCATACTAGAGTGTTTCATTCACTGTTTCTCACAGTACATCCAGAAATAGATGAGTATACAGTGAAGACAGGTGAGCAAACCCAGTTCAGGGTCAATCTGTAACTAAATTCAGTGATAAAAGTGATGAAAGTCTCTGGGGCCTAGAAAGAGGGAGTAGACAGAGAATATTTTTTTTGTCCAAATGAGTATGTGAGAATGCAGCATTTCCAGGGGATTTCAGAAAAGTGAAAATAGTAAAATATGTCCTTGAAAGCATATAAATGTACATTAGCTATACCCGTGAGAAGTGGGGTATGTCATTAACATGAAGAAATAACTGTATAAAGTGTAGAACAATACAAAACCAGATCTAAGATCATATTATGTAAAAAACCTTAATAAGACTAATCAGTTTTTCATTTGAACCTATAAAAATTTTCTGTAAAACTTGCCTTTGCTTCTCCTTAAAGACAAGGCATGTGAGGCCAAAAATTAAGCAGGTATTCATTTAACAACTGATTTCTGCAACAGGAGGGGTACTGCAGGACTTTCATACACTTATCTAAGCCATTCTGAACCATAGTATCCTAATATACCATATTTTCTTGTCCCATGTTTTTTTTTTTTTCTGCTGCTAGCACTTGCACATGGCAATTGAATTCTTTATATATGAGTTTCCTTGTAATTAGGTAGATGTCTATGTTGAATTAAAGGCTGTTTTTTTCTATGAGGTGATGTTGCTAGCGATACAATCACTTATTTCAAGTCTAAATCTTTTCTTTGCATCTCCATAGATTCCAAATGCATTACCTTACATAAAGACTTTTTTTCCCTTTTGACTTTAATTATGCTCCATCATCATGTACTAGTAGAATACTTACCACTTTATTTCTCTGCTTTAAAAAGCCTTGCTGCCATGTCAGTTTCCCCAAACTTTCACAGCTCTTCAGCTCTTTGTCTTAAATTTTATTGCTTCCATAATTGATCACAGAAAATAAAATGTCTTTTGGCATAAGAGTATCAGTTAGGTCTTGATGTGATGTCTTTTTCAATGAAAAATATTTCCCTGCATGAAATCCAGAGCAGCAACAACAAAATAACTTATATGCTTTGTACAGAAGGCTGTGTAAGAAAATCTTTTGCGTGCACAGGGAATATCAAGCCCAATGTCAAAACACAAACTGGTACACTGAATAAAAGCCATGTCTCGACTATAGGAAATCTTCAGGGACATAAAAATCCTGTGTTTTCATTAAGAAATAAGATGACCTATGAAAGAGGATGTCTGAACAATCCTTCTGGGACTAACAGCAACAAAACAAATCAGTTTTTAAAACAGAAAGCTCAAACAACAATAGATTTGCTCACAGACAACGGCTGCAGAGCTGCCAGGCATTTGGGAGATCATTTCCAAATGCTCCTCCAATCACAGCGGGAAAAATAGCATTTTGTGAGTTCATAGAATAGAAAATAAAATTAGCTCCAAACCATGCCTAAGGACTGACTACAGCACAGAAACTTCTGTGACGTGGCTATGAGATATACACTGACTGGTTGTTCCAGGTGGCCCCCTGCAGAGTTCGGGGCCCAGATCCACTCATGGCAAATCCACGGTACCTGCACAAGTAGGCTGTGGGCAGAGCTGCCTCCCCGTCCCTGCAGATCTCTGGGTCTCTCTGCTCTGTCTCCTGTGGCAGAGCAGCCAGAGAAATTGTGTCAGGCCTACAGCATGTAACAGAGCTCAGACAGGAAACTCCAGTGGGAGAAGGAGAGATAGTGAGGCTATATTTCTTCTAGCCTATGCTTCAATAATTAATAACAGATAATAGGATTCCGATGCCTTGCTGTATTCTGACGATGATGCTTTCTAGTATGAGTGGAGAAGCCATAGAGGAAGAAAGTGATTTTGCTTTTAGAGAAAGTCTAATGAGTGCACCCTGGCCTACACTGGGAAATTATTTTATCTGTGTGAAACAGAAAGCTGGTCTTTCCTGCAACCAAGACTTGTTGTGGGATGTCAGAGAGATCTGACATGCAGTCAACTGAATTATACAGTACCAAAACTCCTCAAAAACCTGTGGAAACAGGTGATGGAGGTAGACACTCTGAGTTTGAAATAGGCAGTCACAAGAATAAGAGATGCTTCCAGGATGTGTGTGTAAGAACTATAACCAATGTGCAATGCATGGCTTGCACACTACATTTTCACCTAACTCCTTCCTGTCTTTGAATGGTTTAAGTGCATGAGCCTTGCTCATAAAACTGTTATTTAAATATGCTTTTAGGAAGGCAGACTTACAGAAAAAGATTAGTCTTTCCCACACAGAAGCACAGCACTTCACCAGATTTACTAATCTCTACATCCAGCAGCAGCATACTGTGAAGACTGAAACCATCTCTCAACCCCTAAGCTGGCCTGGGGATGAGAAGTAGCACATCAGGGGTAATCGTTTGTTCCATGGTGTTGAAGGGAAGGGATTATGTGCCTGTAAAACAGAAAGAAATGCCTTAAATATTTTAGACCTGCAGTGGCAGAATTTTTTAGAATTGATCATACTGCAGGGATGGGCAATCTATGTCAGGGATCATGATTGTTAATGGCCTGCAAGTAGAGCTTGAGATATCTGCTATTTTCTGGCTGCTATGGAACTTTTGCTACTCACGCTGTCTGGCAAGCAGTGACTGATTTTAGGAAGCATTCAAAGCATCAGCTAAAAGATAAGGATATTACTTAGAGGTTGTAGGGAGAAGAAGGAGATAAAAAATTAAAGAGCAAGTTGGGGGAGAAATACTGGCACAAAGTGTGAAAAAGGTTCTTCAGCACATCTTAGTCTCTCTAGCACTTTCACACAAATATATAGAATTTAAATGTATTATTTAATGATGACAGATGTAGTCAAAACAGTATCATTGTGGTCTGAATGATTTATTATCCTAAAGGATGTCAGCTATTCTCCATTTCTTTTAGTCCCCTTAGACATCAAATTTCCAGATATGACAAAATTCAGGAATTATTTATAATAAAACTCAAAAATCAGAATAATTAGTGTGTTAAATTAATTTATAATAATAGCTTATTTAACATGCCAGCATCTGCACCGATTTATAGCTACATTTACACATTTTACATACATACATAATGCCAGTGCATTACATAGAATGGTTAAAATGTGAAAAACAGTCTTTCAAAATCACATTAAAATTATTATTGGCAGCTATCCAACCTGCACATAATGAGATAAATATACCTTCAATGAATTGGGAAATTTAAGAGAAGTGCAAAGGTCAGTTCCTTACTGGTAAAAGTAGGAACATTTCTAGTGAACAGAAAGGCCTTCTCCCTGAACTGTTAAGCTTTGAGACCTGTGGTGCAGTTTTTTACTCCCCATGAGTCTTTTGTGTGTGAAGTTAGTGGTAATATAGAATGACAGAATAACTACCGTTAAAATGTCTTTTTCCAAATGGAATGTGATTATGTAATGAATCATCAGTACAGAGAATAAAATATATTAAAGCACCTCCCTTCAGTCAGTTGGAATCCAATTGAGAGTTTAAAGCACCATAAAGTTTACTCTTTTCTCTTTCTTTCTTCTTCTTTTTTTTTTCCCATTTTTTCCATCTTTCTGGGGAAATTGTAACCCTGAATTTTTTTCCTTTTTAGCTCTAAAGGAGCTTATGTATCAAATAATCTCATTGAGGAGATAAAAGTAGAAGCTCTCCAAAAGCCCACATTAGAAGGAAGAAAAGTTTCTTCAGTTGCTGAGACCCTACAAGGTAGGGTCATTTCCTCTGATCATCAGCTATTCTAATTTCTGTTTCATAGCTGTGACCTGGGTTCAGGACTTTTGGGTTTTCTGTCAGCTTCACATCATCACCTGCAATTTGCATTATGTAAAACCGTAGGAAAACATGGAGTAGGACAAGCCTAAATTAGCCTTTTACAGACTGAGTTTTACACTGGTTCATTAATTTCAAAGCACATGCAGTTCTGATACCAAATGAATAGAAAATGTTTTCAGCTGTACAAATCAACTGTAATAAAAATATGAAAGATTGGAACTTCAGTACTAAATCTGAAAATAATGAGAATGAGATTTGGGGTTTTGTGTTTAGTTCCTGTTTCTCATATGAGAAACTTAAATACTGTAATGTAATCACTTTTTTATATCAAGGCATTATACAAGCAGTGAAAAGGTCTTTGGATCTTAAAGCTAAGCTGAGGAGTCAATGTCTGCTTTCTAAAATCCTGTCTCTACTATCCAACTTTGATAGTGTGCTTGGTGTTATGTTTTTAATGAAATCACATTAACCACTTTATTTTATCAGATAAGAATTCTCCTGTGTTCTTTAAGCTTGCTGTGCTCTAGTAATGAATATAAATACATTTCACTGCTTCTGAAATATAGCATATGTACATGATCCATGGAAAATTATCCTGGAACAGTACCTAGGTAAATTAAAAGAATAATTCACGACTGCTTTCACCTTTACTGAATTTAAATATTGTCAGGGCTGCTCCAGAGATGTTTTAAGGAACAGTAAATTCCAGCATACTAACACTTGTGGTAATGTTAACAAAGTAACATATAATGTGTTTAGCTACATCAATCTGCCATATAAACCAACTTCAAGTCACTGCCCATGACAATCATTGGTATCTCATGTTCAGCTGTTCTGGGTTAAGGATATTTATTTATTTATTTAGGTAGAAAAAACATAAATTATTTTCTCACTCGTGTATCCTGCTGACAAAGAAAAATATTTTAATTACTTAAAATAACCAATCTATTTTCGCAAGCAATTTCATACTTTTTCAGTTATCTGTCTTAATACATTTTCAGAAAACTCATTAAAAAGGAAACAATCAAACAAAAACAACAAATAGAGCAAGCAACCAAACAAACCCTAAGACATTATATACATGGAAAAACATATTTTAAAAAATCAGAAACTCACAAGTATCCCAGAAATGTTGACCCAATACTAATGCTTCTGTCCCATCTACACCTTCTGAACTTTCTCCTCCCTTGCTCTTCTTTACTTTAGTTTCTTGGCTGAGATCTTCTCAATGAGATGGTTAGAAGAGATTTTTGAAACAGTATGTTTTCCCCTCTTTCTCTGATTTTTCTTGGTATAAAGGTTTCAAAATAATATTACAGCCTAAGGCAAATACATGGCATGGAAAATTTTAGTACAAAGAAGAAAGATTAGCAAAATTAAAAATAACTGAAAATAGATGTGCTGGCTAACTTTAATAATGATGAAAAGTACTGTGTTATCCATGTAATGATAATTACAGTGGTTAGGAAAAAAAAAAAAAGAAAGAAACTTCCCTTTTAAAAAAGATATCTTCTGAAGTAGAAACATTCACTATGAATTGTAAAACATTATCTTTTAAACTGAAATATAAACCAAGAAAACACAAACATATCTTGTAATAATGAAATGTTTGCTTTAGAAATAGTGAAAAAATAAGATAAAATATCCAAAATGCCAGTTAAGCAAACATATTGCCCCCATACTGTAAAGTTTACTGACTTCAACCTAAGGGCACTGTCATGGATACAACCTTTACAGAATCACAGAATGGGTCATACTGGAAGGCACCACAATTGATCATCTGATCCAATCCTGCCTGAGCAGGGTCATCCTAGACCATGTTGCACAGGATTGTGTTCAGACAGTTCTTGAATTCTCCAGTGAGGGAGAGTCTTCAACCTCTCTGGACAACTTGCTCCAGTGCTCAGTCAGCCAGAGAGTGAAGAAGTTCTTCCTCATATTCAGATGGAACTTCCTGTGCTTCAGTTTCTGCCCATTGCCTCTTGTCCTGTTGCTTGACACCATGGATCATAGCCTGGCTCCATCCTCTGGACACCCACTGACTCTCCCCATAGACACTGGTGAGGTCCCCTCTCAGTCATCTCTTCTCAAGACTGAGCAGGCACTCGCAAAAAAAATACTCATCCCTTAATCATCTTTTTTGTCCTCTGCTGGATCTCCTCCAGGAGCTCCATGTATCTCTCATACTGAGGGGCATGCTGTTCCTGAAGGACTGCACCCCATGGAAGAGACTCACACTGTAAAAGTTAATGAAAGACTGTAACCTGTAGGAAAGGCTCATGTTGGAGAAGTTAATGAAGGCTTTTCTCCCATGGGAGGGACCCCACACTGGGGCAGGGGAAGGATTCCTCTCCTTGAGGAGAAAACAGTGGCAGAAACATCGTCTGCTGTAATGAACTGACAGTAGCCCCCATTCCATGTCTCCCCACACCCCTAACAGGAGAGAAGATAGAGCCCAGGAAGGAGGGAGGGTGGGGCAGGTGTTTTTAAGATTTTTTTTTTTTACTTCTCATTATTCTGCTCCAATTTTGATTCATAACAAATTCAATTAATTTCCCCAAATCATATCAGTTTTGTCTGTGATAGTAATGAGCAGTCTCTCTCTTCCCTTAACTCATGAGCCTTTCATTATATTTTCTCCCTTTGTCCAGTTGTGAAGGAAGTGAGAGACTGAATTTTGTGGGTACTTGACACCCAGCCTGGATCAAACCCCTATACATGATTACAACCCTACTTGTTGCCTGCTTCCTTCTTACCAGATACTGAACTCCACAGTCTCCCAGTCTCTACAGACAAGGCTGCCATGACCCTGCTACAACTGCCCCCAACCTTCATGTTTCCAACAAGGCCTTCATATTTTCTTAGTATAAGGTCAGGCAGCCTACCATTCCTTGTGGGATCTTCCTTCCTCTAACATGAAGTTGTCATGAATGCTTTCTAGGAACATCCTGAATTCTTCATGCTGTGCTCTGCTGCTTCTCTAGTAGATGTCAGGATAGTTAAATTCACCCACAAGAGCCAATGTCCCCAGCTTTGAGGCTGCTCAGAGCTGCCTATAGAATGTCTCATCCATTTCCTCCTCCAATCAGGCAGTCTATAGCACATGTGTTATGTGTGCAACTGTGCCACCCTTACTGGTCTACCCTTTTGTCCTTAGGTAACTCTCAGGGGTACACCTCTACTGAGGGTCAGCCAGTGATCTTCACCTGTAGACGTTGGTCATAGGCATTTTATTACTCAATTGTCATTTCTATTCCTGGTTCTATCAGTCTGACAGTTCTACTGTCTCCTCTACTTCTGCTATAACTTGTTCATGCATCAAGTGTCTCAAGGGTCTCAAATGGGCTTTTGACAGACACTTAAGTTAAAATTCTAGGGTGAGACATTTCTGCAATGTTTCATATTTGCCTTGAGCAGAATGAGTCATAAAAGCAATTTTCAGTTCAAAAGAGTAATGCTGCAGAGAGATGCTTTAGCTCAATCTAATTTTAAGTGAGTTGCTCACACTGTAGGTTCTTTGTCTTAGGACTTCCTTTCCTGATAATTACTGAAGGCTAGATGCCCTGGAAATTTGGCTAGTTTAAGGAAAGACTTGAATAAAACAGACAGAAGTGTCAGAATGTTGAAGATAGTGTACACTGTAGGGGTTTTGGGTTTTTTCAACTTCCATCATGTTGAGTGTAGGAATGTCTTAAAAATGTGTTGCAAACATACCGATTGGGAACTCCTACTACAAGGTATTTAGAAATTAAAACAAGCATTTTGGAAAGAAGTACTTGTGGCTTATTTTGCTACCGAGTAAAAGGAACATTGAATAATCAATGTGTATTTTCCCTTTTCTATTCTGGTGTCCATTTCAGTGGGGGTAACACTTCTAGAGGATGACTAGTCCTCTCCTGATATCAGAAATTGACTCTTACTGGTTTATGGACTGTGTGGCCTCCCATATATCTGAGATGAGACACATTCCTGATGTCACTGTCATTTCAAAGTATTGGGAAGAGAATGACAGACACACACCATATTCCTTCCAAACCTTCACGAAACAAAGAAAAATTGCATCTTCTGAAGACGTTGATGTGTCCTCTTGATAGTAATAAAGCAGGAGAATATTTGCAGCAAAGAACCTTTGCAGTTGATTAAATGTCTCAGTTCCACAAAGGCCATTTATTGTTTTGTCTATTTCAGCACCATAGAAATTCTTCTTTAAAGAGAGGATTATTTCAGTTCTGGAAAATGTGACACTCAAACCTTCAATCATAAAACAGAAAACCATGACAGGATATGCTTTTCTTTTTTTTCTGATATTTTTTTTTTCCTCTTGGATGGCAGATTCCAATACTTTGTCTGAATATTTAAAATTACCCTCCTTTAAAAACTGAGAAGATATAACTGGACAGAGAATGTTGAGAGGTATAGATACAGTGCATTTTAATCTATTCAATTTTCCAATCCATTTGGATTTTTGTAGCCTTGGGGACACCCTATGCTTTTGTTGTGCAGGAAAGGATTTAAATATTAGTGAAAACCCATTAGTAACTGTTAAAAAGTCTTTTCATAGCTGTAAAAATTTGGATGGGTACATATGGAGTAAATTTTCAATGCAATGTGTGTGGACTAAGATCCAAATTGGGTGATTTTAATAACTAATATTAATAGCAACTGTTGCTGAATGTAGGCATATGGTGCACAGGCTGTTGTTACCAGAAAAAAAAAGTTAGTCATAAAACTGTATAGAATCTTAGAAAAATACAAGGAAAGCATGCCAGGTTTTGTTTTCATTGGTTTAGCTGGTTTTCTTATGCCAAGTTCAAATATCATTTTTCTCAAGATTATTATGTTTATAAATGGTATTTTTCCCAAAATGTGGAGTATAAACATCCTCTTGTTGATGCCTGACAGTATATATGACATGGCCATGGTTTTTTATGCTAATGTAGCTTTAGCAAAAGTTCTGTTTTGAATCTCAATTGCAGTGGCAGATGTTTTATAGCTACCTTAATGTACTTGTTTTCTGTAAGTGATCTGAGTATATGTACATCTGAGTTAAGAATATACCAGTGGAACACCAGGCTCCCTAATTTGGGAAAAAGCTCTGTGTCTCAAGGAACAGTTGATGGCTTTTCATTATTCCTTCATTCCTCAAAGACTTTTGTGCAACTACTTCATGTGGTGTAGAGAAGTCAATGTAATCAATGTATTTGCTTTTTAGTGAAGATATTTCAATACTGATGCAACTGGACACAAGTAAAAATAAATCTAATATCTTTACCCAAGTAAACACAAATCTAGTATCTTTAATGACAGAAGACCCAAAAATGTGAAGCTCAACATCTAGCAGAACAAAATATTTTATCTTTCTTACTCAGTGCTAGAAGTGGCTCAAGCTTAAACTTTGTAGTATTTAGACATATGAGAGCATGCTGTGAAATGAACACAATCTTTGTTTTCAGCTTTATAGATATGAATTGTGGTCTACTGCGGCAGTCAGAATTTGTTTTAATTTGCACAGCAGAAAAGATTGAAGAAGAAAAAGAAAACTGCCCCAAAACCTGCAGCTGTCATCTTTTGTTCCATGTCTAATAGAATAAATGGTCTGGTTTGTATCCAGCATAGTTCAGAAGAGATGTGTGGTTCAAATATCTGTTATACATTTCAAGGTGCCACAGCTGACATGACTATTTATGTGTGACTGAAATTAAAAAAAAAAAAAAAAAAATAAAGTTAAAGAGACAGTACAGGAAATGCACAAAGTTAGTGGAAAAAAATTGCAAAATTATGCCAGGAGAAGAATCATATTTATCCTTTCACTATGCATCCTCTTTCTGGTAAATGTTCATCTACTCCATCAAAATAATCCATTAATCTCCTTATATGTATTAAAATATTAAGAAATCTGTCATGGTCACCGGAAGGTAGACAGTGTTATAAAAAATATTTCTAGGCTTGGGGTGTTGACTGGCTTAGAATCCATCTTGGATACACACAAACCCATGGTGGGCTTATTAATTCAGCAAAGTCCACTGCAATATGCATATGATCTAAAAAGGGGGATTTCATACCATAGAAGTGAATGAGATAAGCAAATATTTCACATAAAAAGGGCAAGTTTTAGACAGGTCTAACCTACATTCACACAGTAAGATCCAGAGAAGTAGCTTATGCAACTTTTTATAGTTACAATTTATTTATTTAATACCATCCTATAAAATTGCTATATGTATCTTCAGAATGAAAGGAAAAACCACGAGACTGAAGAATCCCCTCTACTACTTTCTGCTTTACAAGAAGAAAGTTAATGTTGTTAAGCTGCGAGGGGTTTCTCCTGGCCGGTGCTGGCTGGGGTCTGAGGCTCAGACCCAAGAAGCCGTAGCGGACCCACAGAGGTGATCCCGTGAGGAACCGTCTCCCAGAGGGTCGTGGCTTCTCTCAGCCCTCGGCCGGGGCTGCCTGCAGAGGTGCCTGGCTCAGCAGCCATCAGCTCTTAGTGATTCAGGGAGTGATTTCAGCTCTGCTCTGCAAGGCAGAACCCCCCTTGGCCAGGCCCGGATAGAGAGAGGAGAGGTCCTGCTGGTGGTTCCGCAGAAGTCGCTTTATTCTTCCGTCTTCCACGAAGGGGTGACCAGAGACAAATCCTCCCCTGACTCAGGGCAGAGGGGTCTCTTTTATGGGGTACAGAGGTGGGCGTGCAAGGGTAAGAAACCAATGGGTACTAGGGTATTTTACATACAGTTTCCTAGAGGATCATGGTTCTATCTTTTCTTGCTGTAACTAAAAAGGATCTTTGTTTCCCCAAGAGGGGCCTGGAGGGAGATTGTGCTACCTCCTTATCTCCAGGCCTCCCTGCCAGGGCAGGGGCCTTTCAGACCCCACGTCTGGAGATGCTGCAGTTCCCTTTATCTAAACAAGGGCTTCCTGCCAAGACAGGGGCTTGTCAGACCCTACAGAAAGTTAGTCAGGTTAGAAGTGTATGGCTGTTCCTTATGCATGAAGGTTTTAAACATACCACATGAAGAGGAGAAAATATGATGCAAGTCTGTTTTCCAAGAGTGGCCTGGCTATTAAGAGAAGCAGTTGGACTGTAACAGATGACTGAATGTTCTTCAAGTGACTTTAAGTCAGACTTTAGGTGTCAGATGGTAGTGTCCTAGGGTTTCTTTTCCACTAATTCCTAAATTTATACCAAGTTCTGTAAATCCAAACCAGACAAAAGTAAAGAAACTGCTTAATCATATGTTTGTTCACTATTTAGGGAGATCCCATATACTCATATGGCCTGCTAAATCATATTCCTGGCAGCCAGGTGAGACAACATCAGGGCAAAGAACGGGCAGGTAATGGTTACTAAACATTAAACATTAATGAGACTTCCTGATAAAATATCAAATGTTAGGCTATGACTTCTAAGCAGTAATATGCAAACTTCAAGGAAATCATCAGCAATGCAGTCATTTTAGCTGCCAGACAAAGCATAGATCTTTCCTTAATAATTAAGTAGGTAAAGTGTCACAGTTTTCACTTGAATTAAAGAAAAAATGGGCTTAGAATTTTTCTTTTGTGGCATATACAAAAGCTTTCAAATGCATGCTACTGCATTCATGAATTTATCATCCTTGCTGGAATAGTTTCCCTTTGTGTAACTAATTAAATATTTATAGGAACAGAGAGTGCAAAAATAACTCTATGTGACAGAGGTTGTGATGTTTATGTGGGAGAAGAAAACCTCAGGATAAGTTCTCTAACATAAGTAAAGTAGATTTGGATCGGGGCATCCACAGAAGGGGCAAGTATTCTCTACTTGAGGTATAGGATATACTGCTTTGGGCTGTCTCATTGTGAATTATTCTAAATTGATGTTTTTTCCTAGAAAGTCTAGAAAGAAAAAAAAAATAGGCATTTTTTTAACTTTTACATGAAGTGAGACAATTCTTCTCATTTGAATTTTATGCAATGTGTTAAATTTCTACTAGACTATATCACTGCAGTTAAAAAAGAGATGCAGAGGTGTTATGAATGCTGTGAATATTGACCTGTTTAGTCATATCTCTATTAGCATTTCTATTCAACTATTAAATAACAAAGAATTGCAAAAGTAGAAAGTTAAGCAGCAAAATTTCAGCTAATATATAACAGGCCGATCTGTGTATAATGCTAATGAATAAGATGAGTCTGAAAAAGGACACTGACAGACTGTATAATTACAGTGTTTGAAAGAATACTTTTTTTACTTACTGAATATAATGACACTTTTCAGTTCTCAGAACTAGAAGACTGAGAATGAGTCAGAAGAGAACGTAGTAGCTTCCATTAAATGTCCCAAAGGAAAAAAAATAAAAGGAAATGGAATTTAGAAAGAAGAGACACAACACCAGAAACAACAGAGTCACTATAACATCATCAAAAAGGATGAAAAACTTTTAAAGTTTCTATATTGAGATTCATTTGTTAACTGTCAAGCCCTGCGGGAAATCTTGTGTGAACAGATTTTTGATATTTCAAAATTTCCATTCCTTGTCTTAGCAGAGCCCAGATTTGCAGAGATGCATGTAAAAAAGGGAAAAAAATATGCTGGAAAATTAGCTATGTAAATAATTTTTGGACTTTATATAATCCCTTGAATCAGGTTTGACTTTAAGCATGGAGTGATTTCTTTTTATTTTTTTTTTCAAGTGGTCTTATTCTTTTTTTCCACTTTATTTAAAACAGTGCAGTAGTAGCAGTAACACATATTCAGCAACATAGACGTTAACTTTATTAAGATTCTTTACAGCACCATAGGTGGAGTGTTTCCAGTATCTTAAATAACATTGATACTTTCATATATCTCTGCATAGACTTCAAAACAGTATTTCAGGATTACAACAAGTTTGACAATGTTTAGTTCAGTATTAGATATGTATGTCAGTGGTGCCTTTTCTAGATCAACCTTCCTAACTAAGAAGTTGTTGCAAAATGAAATAAGGTCCCATCAAAAAAGAGGAGGATTTTTTCATCAGGTATCCAAGGGAGGTCTCTGACAGCAAGTCTGAGCTTAAAAGGAAGCAACCTGTGGTACAAGATAGACATGAACACAGTATTCAGCTCCAGTCTGTTGGGCTGACTAGCATATTACTCTGTTCTGCAGAATGATGTTGGTTTTATCACAAGCTTTCTAAACCAATGTAGCACTGTATTGCAAAGTGTCAGAATTTCTAGGTGAGAATTTTCTGAGAAAAGAGAAAATAGTTTATGAATGCTCTAAGTGCTATTACTTGTAGCATGTTCAACAGCCCTAGCTGAGACTGAGGTACTAATGTGAAAAAAACTATTTGTAAAAAGGTAGTGGAATCTGCTTGGAAGAAGTTATATTTTCATTTCAAACACAAAGTGGGAAGAAATCCAAAGAAATGGACTGATTTTCTAATTCTCACTACCAAGATTTTTGGAGAAAGAATTTTGAAGATCATGCATGATACTTCAGCTCCTGGTGACAATACAACACCATAAGTGGAAGACTTATCTTCTTATCTTAAATGTAGATAAGCACACTACAGACTATCACTCAGAACAGTTTTTGCTCAGAGGGATTATGAAAAAAACAAAAATGTCCAAGCACCCTAAAGAGTTTGTCATTTGAAGGTGAGGCTGCAACATGTTGTTTGCTCGTTCTACTTTTGCAGCCATAGATTATTTGACCAATGTGTAAACTCTTCAATCACATCGTTGTGTTTTCTTCTGAGGTGTAGTCTTACACATCTGTTACTAAATGGAGAGGAGAGTCTTAAGGATTTACTTCCTCAGAAGGAAAATTTCTATTTAGGGCTTAAAGAGTGACTGTAAATTTTAATGTATGACTGCTGGATACCGTAATTGCACTTCAGACTTTGAGAACATTCTAAATCAGAGGAGTATGAGTAAGGAAAAGGTATCACTGCTAAGCTGTGGCCAGGTATAGAGGACTGACGTGCTTAGAATTCCAGAAGAAGCATTTTGGAAATGTTAGCTCACTAAGAATATGTGGAATGCCACCCAATCTGATTCATTTAGCTACCTGGCTAAGGACTACCTACCATAGAAAATATAAAAAGGAACAAGGAATATGATAGATTAAACACATAGATATCCAGACCTGAGAAGTTGATAGAGATGTATTTATTGTTTTCCCTGGGTAATTTAATCCTGTGTGTGGGTTTATGTATGCTAAATTCAGTAGCAAACTTCAAGTCAGACTATCTGGTGAATAGGAGAAAACTCCATATGTGAAGTCAGCAATGGTATGGAGCCCAAGGTCTGATTATGGATGTTAGCCAGGCTGAGAAACCCATGTTAATATTTAATGGATCTGTGGGAATGGGGGAGACTGTAAAGCAGGTGGGTGATTCCGTGCACCCATTTGATAGTAAACATCAAGCTGGACAAGCCAGTGAGCAGGAGGAGACTCCTTTGGAGGGAAAGGGGCCTGGCATCCAGACAGGGATGTTAGGTGAATGTTCAAGAGACCTGAGGATATGGGTGTGCTTGGGAATGTGGAGACTGAGGGCGTGCATGATTTCAGTAGTGAACCTCAACCACAGTCAGAGAGAAGTAACAGGGTTTAGCCATCTGTACGTACATCTTATGAGAGTCCCCTTTTATGTCTCGTATCTGGGTGCTGTTAATGACAACGCCCTGAATGTGCAAACTGGAAAACAGCAACTGCATCCATCAGCCTGGGATGGAGACCTCTGAGACATGATGCCTTGCTCTGTGCTTACCCTCATCTGGAGATAGTATTAATAAGATATAACTACGTATACTACTAAAAAAATTGAAAAATAAAACTATTAATTATATTTTCAGTTGAATTTCTGATTTTAATGCATAGAATTCAGTCACAATGAACCATTGTTTCTACAATATTCTAATTTTTAGAAAGTTTTTTTGTACTAATTTCCATTTGTAGGTGTTTTTTCTAAAATAATTTCTGTTTGCTTGCCCTTTGCAAAATTATGCATTTTTATGGTACCCATTTTTTTCCTGTTTAATTTAATATATTCTTTAGATATTTCCAATATTATGTTAGAAGTTAGATAAATAAGTGTTGAGTTTAGGCTGGCATAACATGTAATAATTTTCCTATCTTGATTTCCTATTCTAAGACCATATTTAGGCAATCTGAAAATAATTCCTTTATTTGTTTTTCTTCTTTGGAAGGACTCATTGGTTTTATTTATTTTTATTTCTTCTTTGATAGTATTCTAAATATAATATCTTTGGTAGGATCTTAAAGAATAAATCAGAATCTTGATTATATTTTTATGTAACCTGTTGTCTTGAAGTGATTTTATGATAATACTGTATTTCCCTATCATCTGCTTATTGCCCAGGAATGGGTCCCGTAGCTTTCAGCCAGATCTGAGAGAGAGTGGCAGGAAGGTGGTGGAGTTCCTCCCTTGCTGTATTCAAAAACACAGATATTTTGCTCGCTCTCTCCCCGGCTCTCGGCTCTGCAACAGGGAAGAGAGTTGCATTCTTTAGCTTTATAACTAGCTTCTCGTTCATTAGCTGAGGCAGGAAGCTTTCCTGGGGCTGCAGCTTCTTCTTCTGGAACTGTTCAGTTTTGCTCTGGTCCGGAACATCACCACCGGGAGGCCCCACATCATGGCCCTGAGGGGCCCACGCTGCATCCCAGCTCTGGAGAGAGCAGAGCCACACATAAAGGATTTTGAATCTTTCAGGTTTTCTCCACAGCGAGAAGTTTTATTATCTAACTTTTTTTTTTTTTCCTTCCCCTTGTGCCTACGTGCACCTTGCTTGTAAAATAAACAGTGTTTTTTTGCTTTCCTCCAAGAAATTCCTTTCGAATATGTGGGGGAGGGGCTGCCAAAATCTGCCTTCCATTTAGAGGATATGGTCATCTCAGGACGTTTCCTTCTAATTTGTCTCAAACTGAGACATCTTTCAGGTATAATTCAACTTAAAACAAATTAACAAGAAAGGAAAATAAAATAAAAAATCAGAAAAACCTTGACCTATACACTGAAACTTTGGGGTTGTCTTTCTGAATTTTGAGTAGTATTTCATCATAATTTCTTGAGTGGATAACTTACTAAAATTATTACGCATTATAAATTATTATAATTAATGATAAGTATTAATTAACACTTTATCACTCCTAGGACTATTTGCTATTTTTTAGGGGGTAAATAAAAAAATGGCTTTTTTTTTGACTGAGAGAATCTAAAATAAAATGAAAGATAAATGAATGCAAAAATTCATATCTTTTAACCATTCCAAGCATATCAGCTGTAAAGTGAGAAAAAAGCAGAAAGATATATTAAAGGGAGAGTTTAAATTGTATCAGGCATAAAGGCTGGTAAAAACCTGATGATATGCAGATAAATATATACTGCTTTGATTAACTAGCCTATAAAAATAATTTTACGCAATCTGCAAACAAGAAATATAACTCATAGCACATGATATTCAAGGAAGAATTAAATATTTTATTTTATGTGCTTTTCACCTAGATTTTGGAGAGCCATTTACCACACTGCTTTGTGAATTACTAGCATCTATATACCCACTGAGTGTGTTTACATCATAGCCTGCAGTGGAAAGAAGACACCTGAACCAGCACACATGCCAGATGCAGTGGATTCCCAACAGCACTGAGTTCAGCATGAGCTTATTCTTTCGACTCATGTCATCACAATACAGGCAGCCCTCTGTTACCAATGCTAATTGGAGCCTCACAGAGTTTTGAAAACAGAATTAGTGCTATGGTTTCCACACTGAGCCAACTTGGTCAGGATCAGCCTCATGAGCAGTCTCTTTTGCTTTATGAAAGATGCTATGCTATCCAAATGCATGGAGGCACTTCAGGTCCGAAGCTGTGTCCAGCATCTAAACAAATAAGCCCTCCAGATATGACAGAGTGCATGGTGTGAAGACAGCTGGAACAGATCTTGGTCACTGGCAAGGACTTAGCACAGCGTGGAAGCAGTTAAAATCTTCTGTGCCAAGGAAAGATGCCATTGAACTCATGTGGCTCTATACTTGGGCAGCAATCTGTGCAGCATTTGTACTGGCCTGCTTAGATCAGATGGGAAACTTTTGCACCTCTGGCACAATTTAGCTACAGCATGGATAGCTACTTCTCAGATGATGCAAAATTTACTGAATTTGAGCTACCTCTGACCAGCTGTAGATGTTAATAATGTATGCATCTCAGCTACTCAGTCCAATTCCTTGTGCGGTCAACTAAGAAAAATAATAGCTTTCACGTTGTGATCTGTTTCTTCCTGATGAGAAAGGTTGCCTAATTCTCTACACTGAATAAAAGAAGCCTCAAGTGTCTATCTCAAATGTGGACATATAATAGGATGTCTAGAGCTAGCAGGCATCATCTTTATCATCTACCATGGGTCCTGTGCCTTACTATTTTAAAATGACTTATCAAACATCACCTGTAGAAAGAAGAGAAAAATCTGACATTTTATTTATAAATTGACATAGAAAGGACTGTTTTGCATGTTTTGAATTCACAGAAGCTGTAGACAACTGATACTATTTTACCCTGTGAGACATCCATTTGCTTTGTCATTTTGGGAATAAGCAGAACATTTTGTATGGCACTGGTACAAAATACAACAGTAGCTTCAGGACAATGATCCTGCCTATAATTAGGTTCATAACATCAAATCAAACCCACTCATTTTGTGAGTTTCTAAGGCTCTTGTGACACTGATCTAAAATACTAGCTCATACTGCTGCTCTGATAATTATAGATGCAGAGGGAAATACATAAACTCTGAGTTAATCGAATGAATAAAAAGTTAGTACCTACATCCAAAGGACAGCTTTGGGTGAATAAACCTCAGCTAAATGGACTAACCATATGGTAGATTTGTAAGTAAGTGCACAGATTATATTCATTTTTAGAGTTGCTAAGTACTCAGCCCTGAATGGGCCAAGAGGAATGTTGCATAGAATGGGCCAAGAGGAATGTTGCATAGAACACCTCACACATTTTTGAAACAACTTTGCTTTGTTGAGAATAAAATTAGCAATGAGTTTGGAGGCAAGAAACAAAAGAGTGGAAAGGAAAAGACCAACTTCATCTATTTTGAAAGGTTATATATCAGACTGTTGACATGTGCTGTTTTGACAGCTTCAAACTACTAAATTATTAATGGCAAATCTTTTTAAGAACAAAAAATAATTTCTTGCCCACATCTTAATCAACTGCTGTTGTAAGTATCACATGTAAGTATGATATTTTAGTTGGAGACACTCTGAGGGCAATGCTCATTTAAATACACAATTTATGACTGAAGCATTTGAAGTTTTCAGACACCTAAAAAACATGTGTTCCATTGGCTATGACTTGTTAATACCACAAAACCAGAATGTTTTTGTTTTTTGGGTTTTTTTTTTAACTACTAATTTACATGATAAGCAATATTGATCATATGACTTAGTATGTTTTTTGGTTACATGTCTACTGATGTATAAAACTTAATGAGCTGCTTAATACAACATTTTTGAAATAAAAGCCAAGTCAGAGCTAGGAAACTACTTATATACGGTCTTGATACAATGAAAGAACTGTATGTTCTGATCACTATACTTATTGTCAGACAGAGGTATATCACTGAAACAGTGTGCTTCAACATCCATCTTCTGTGGCTGATAAAAATTATGCAGATTGTACAAGGTAACTTTGGCAGTGCAACTCCAGCTAGCAGCTAAGCTGACCTAGTCACTCTGTCCCTTCTCTCTAGCAGGATGGGTCAGAAAAGCAAGAACAAAGAGCAAAAAGAAGAGCAGAAGAATCAGAAGAGCAAAAATGAAAAAAATCATAGTTCAAGATAAAGACAGTTGAAAGTGTGAGGCAAAACTGCATGCACAAGCAAAGTAAAATCAAGAACTCATTCAGTACTTACCACTCATGATCATTTTTCGACCATCTCTTTTCCAAAATTGAAAGAAAGGAATTCAATGTCTGCCCCTTCAAGAATTGGTGGTAAGAAACATTGGATCCTAAGTTATACTATTTCTTAGTTAACTGCAAATTTAGTGGTACCTTTAACTCTGCATGGATAATACTAGTATTTCTGTTTGTCTTATCCCTGTGTAGTAACAGTCTGGTTTAGGTCTTATGTCTGTTGGATTTGTGTCTATAAATAAATAATTCTTTCTATTATAGACTGAATTATCCATTATTAAAAAACTTGTTACTGAGAGTGGGTCTTGAGGTTCTGGCCACCTCAGTAATGGAACTGCCTGCTGCCAGAGGCCTGGGAAAAAGGCAGGAACTGATTTAAACCCACATCATCCATTCATAACAGTTTCTAACAGGTGATTGCAGACAAGAGGTTTAAAAGGTAAAAGTAGACCACGTTCATTAAAACTAATGCATACTGGCTGTTTGTGATTCTGTGAATGGCTACCTAGAAAATAGCTCTCAAGGAGTTTGAATGAAGTGTAAAGAAAGCAAATAACCAGAATTACAGCCAAAAGAATAACTCTACAGTCTGTCCTAACTCATCTTATTGACACTGCAGAAGAGTCTTTCGCATCTCTTACAGCAGACAGGAGGGAGTCTCACTCTAGAAAGCAGCTCAAAAACAAAGTTGACACAGAGTCTGGAGTCTCTAAAAAAAATCACATTTCTGTGAGACTTTCTATTCAAGGAAAAAAGAGATTTTTATTTGCATTAAGTCTAGATATATATAGATGAGTGAAGTATATATTGATGCCTTAGAAATGGACTGAAAACTCAAAAACCCTGTCTCTGAAACTAGGTGTCATACTGTTAGCCAGGCTTACTCTATGCATCATGCTCAACTCAAACTGATTTGGAGCTTAATGCCTTCTGAACCTTCATTTTTTTTGCATTGTTATTGCCTCTATTCTGTTGTGTGTGCTGAGATGTTGTTACAATCTGGTTATGAAAATTATAAGAGAGATGGGTCTGCTCGAATTAAGATGCAAACAAGACCATATTCCAAAGTCAATAGCATGGATTTTATTTAACAGTAAATGTGAGTTAGAGAGATAGAAAGAAATAGAAAATGGAAAGGTGGGAGAGGAAGAAAGTGATGGCAAGACAGATTAAGTAGAAAATATTACCACTCTGTGGATCCCATCGATCCTCTTCCCCTGGTCTTGGTGGTGACAGTCCTCCCAAACACAGAGTTCAATGCATTGTTATATGTTTGGGCCAGCTAGGAATGCTCAAACTGCTCAGGGAGAGGTAGTTTGACACCATCTCTTGCAGCAAACTCTGGATCTGTTGCATCACTTTGCATCACGTGCAGTGCTTTGCTGCAAGGCCTCAGGAATGAGTCTGGAGAGCACTTTGGGGCTCTTTGATGGATGATGAAACCTCCATAGCTGCCCCTCATGTGAATGTCCTGTGGATGAGACCTTCCTGGGGTGGGGGGCTTGCAACTGAGCCAGTTTGTGTGAGGAAGGATGGGTGATCACTCCTGACTACAGGTTACACCACACCCCCAAAACTCTCCTCCTCCCCACTCAGTGTGTGAAGTGTGATCAAAACTGGCCTCAGCAGATGAGTCTGTGGGCCATGGCTTCCCCCACACCAAACCCCACTAGAGATGATTTTCAGTACAGCTGCTGTGTTTGGTTTTCTTGTGGATACATTCTTCTTTATCAGCCTTGTTTACTTCTCCCTAGACCTGAGCTATTTGGACAACAGTGTCACCTTAATCTTATCTCAAGTTTCCTTAGGCAGCTTAACAGTCCAAAGTTCCAGTCAGGAAGCATATTCAGGGAGGAGTGGCCTTTGGTGACCACAGTTTTTGCCTGTGGCATCTTGTCCTATTGCCTGGCATCACTGAGAAGAGGCTGGCTCCATCCTCTTCACTCCCTCCCTTCCAGTGGTGAGATCCCTTCTCAGTCTTCTCAATTACAATTTAGATGATCTGACAGCATCCTCATCAAAAGATGATTCTTTTATCTAAAGCCTACCAGTTATATTTGATCTTTTAATTTCTAGGACATTGAACTCAAAGGTGTAAACCACACAAGACAAACACAGGGAATGCATAACTAGACCTCTGTGAACTAACTTATTTTGAATTAACAAAATGTTCCTACTAAAGGACAATTTTCAATTACTCGTAAGGCTTTAGATTCTGGTATCTGTGACTAAACTTCTTCCATCTGTTAAATTGAATTACCGTGTGAAGTAATTGTAATGTTTAATCATCACCCCTCCCCTCAAATCAATATTTTATTTCCCTAGTGTTACAAAAGAAAGAAAAAAAAAAACCAAACCTTTGAAGTCACTAGTGCACAATGTTAATTATATCATACAAGAGGCAAATTTTATCAACTTGCTTTATTCTCTGTTGATTAAAAGAAGACTTACAGTTTATAATCATGAATAGCTTAGCGAATTTCTAACGTGAATCTTCAGATAAAAATCTGTTTCTCTGAGTAAAAACTCAAACAAAATGTTAGTGATTCTCTGATGTAACTAGTGTTACAATGCTGACTCTCTATAGATCTGAGTGATATTATCTCCAAGGAGCTTCTCCATGAAAATCAAGGAATAATATCCATTAGAAGTCATGCAGACCTTTGCCAAAGCTAACGCATTTGCTGCTTGCAGCTATGTGTCTGTTTCCTTCCCTCCATCACTTTGTAACAACAGCAGCTCATGCAATCCTTGAGTAGGCTTTAGGCTTTCCATGAGAAAGCTGCCTACAGTCTAGGCTTGTATTATTAATCATGAAACCCATTTTCTGTTATATTTTCTGGAGCAGCTACACAAGTACTTTGCCTCTTAACTATTGGACATTTATCAGCATTGGTATATTCCAGGGGTAACATTAAAAGATAGTGTGGGCTGGATCTAGTGTTCATCTTCAAAGAGGCAGCTCTGAGCTTATTCTTGAATTTTCAAATGTGACCAGCTTTCTTCAATTAGGGGAAAATTTCCCAGTTTGATCCTGATGTTGAATTTCAGCCTTGAGCAAGCTTTTTTAAGAAAAGACTTGTCTGTGAAAAACAAGAATCGGTTATAGGCTGATAATTATAGCAGTGTTTGAATGTACTGTTGTGACTTGCCTTTGTAGTGAAGCTAGTGAAGCCTCCCCTAGAGTAAATTGCATTTTTCATAAATACCAAACTTTTGGGAATAATTACTGCAAAGCATTTGAGTGCCTGAAGGCTCGCTCCTTTGTGAATGGAACCAACAGTGAGAAAAAGACATGGAACAGCCATGGATTTCTTATGACTGTCTGTCTTCCCAAATGCATTCATTCTATCCTGTTCTCCAAATCCACTTTAAAAGGCTTTTTTGCCCTTTATGAATTGAAATCATTAAGCAATCACTGCTTTTGTTGTTTGAACAACATGCTTCTCTCAGTTCTAGGTTTAATAATAAAGTCTAAAGTTTCTGGGATAAGACATTTTCTTAATGACCCATCTACCTCAACTGAGAAGATTTTGCAGTGTGGTTTTCATCTCCTTTTGTTTTTTCTATGGGCAGATGAGTCAAGTAAAGATTATCAAGTATCAGAGGGTTGACTTTGCATATTTCTGTTAATATAGCTGAATACGTTTGTTTTCATGATTTATCTTTTGAAAGTTAATTGAACAAACTCAGTTTATATACAAATCTTCTCCACACAAATATTCCCTCCTTCAGGTATTTATTATTTTCAGCCCATGATTTTTGTACTTTCTCACTTCCTAAATTATTTTATTGTTTTCCTTTATCTCTTAATTACATCAGATAATCTCTCTAATGATATTGTCATATATTAAATCTCTTTTTTAGTCTTTTTCTACCTATTTATTCTGGCTTGTTATTAACTGAAAATGTCCCTGTGAAAGATGATTCTTTCAATAGGGACCAGAGACCAGCATTTTTTTAAAATCTGCCTGTTGCTTCTGTTAACTGGTGAAAATGTGTGCTGCCTTGGACATAACCTCTTGTAGGAATGATGGATTATTCCTACAAAGATGGCCTATTTTTCTATGAGTTTTCCATTACTGGACACTTGATCTTCCAAAATTGCTAATCCCAAAGAAGATGCCAGTGTGGAAAGAATGAAGCCTAATTTATCCTGGGTAGGTACTAATTTCAGCATTTCTTAAGTTTCAATTTTAAAGTTAGCTTACTTTCATTCTCTAGTTTTATTGACTGTTTTGTTTTAGAATAGTTCCCAAAAATACTGGCTGTAAGAAACAGAACTGCATGAGTGAATAATTTATATTTTGTGATTGATGTAGGATTCAAGTTCAAGTTCAGATATCTATGTACCTAGTTTTCTGCACATAAAATTTTCATCTATACTGTCCCTCCAGTCAGTGGAACTGATTGTATTTCTGAGTTAGCAGTTACAGAATGACTAAAATGGCGATGCACAACAAATTTCAAATTTCATCTATGGAGGATGGACCTTTTTTTATAATTTCATCACTTAAAATATTGATGCTCAGAAATACAGAAGGTCTACGACAGGCATCATTCAAATAATAAAGCAAGTGATTTATTAACATAGGTCATTCTATATTGAAGGACTGAAAATTATTTGAAGGTTAAGTATTTTAAAAAATCTGCTAAAGAGAGTAAACCACATGACATAAATGTTTTGAACAAGAAAATGTGACAAGGTTGTTATAACTGATATACAATGTGAAACCCAGAACATTTCTTGGGTGTCTAAGATGTGTAGAAACGGAAGGAATTAAGTAACACAACAAGATACAGAATGAATCAGCGTATTGAAACTACAACATGAAAGAAGTCATAAGACACTGGCCCATACAGCAAGGTTAGATACAGATATGAACCAAAAAACCTCATATTGAATATGCAACAAGTCTTAGAGAAAACATTTAAATTTGAAGATGCAGAAGCCTGAACCATTATCAGTTTCATAATTTCTTTCAGAGATTTGAAAAAGTCTACTTTTTCAAAATATATGTAAAAGATTACCTTTATTTTAGTAAATAACACTCCTTTTCAGTTTACACAGAATGTGGATTCCATGTCCTTCATCATGTGAAAGAAGTCAAATATATTACTTCAAGTTCTAGTGGCATGTAGTGGAGAAAGAAGTAAAGGCATGGGATAGGGAAAAGGGAGGTACTTTTTTTCATGTGTTGAAATGCTAAGAAGTGTCAAGAATAATTTTACTGGAAGGACAATCTTGAAGTTCATTAACTTAATATTTCTCTTTGTCCAGGCAGAGATTGAAAGGAAAATAATAATTTGAAAAATATTATGAATATAATGAATTTTATGTTCCTAAGTGCTCTGAGCACTCAAAGTTTCTTCTGCTTAAGGCATTCCACTTTAATGAATTTAACATCATTATTATTTGCATTGTGTAACATACTGAAATATCTTAATCATGGCACATTGTCAAAGAACTAAAGGAACAAAACACAAACTAAAAATACTTATATTTTTCCCACAGATAGAGACTGGAGCATGAGACACCTATTGCAATTGGGCAGAAATACTGCTACCATTCTGATTCTATTGTTATTTGTCAATGGCAAGTTGTTGCTAGTTGACTGATTTATTTATTTTTTTGTTTTCTAAAATACCACCAAAAGGTTCTTTACAGACATGATCTAACCAGAAAGACAAATAGTGTCAGAGAATGCAATATCTATGAAGATCATAGTCAATGCAAACTATATGTTTTACAAGTGACTGTCCATGTTGTTGCAAAAAAAGAAAATTCAAGTTTAAGTTATAAGATATTTATTTTAAATCAGTTGAGTATACTTTTCATGCCTAAATATTGAGTCTTCCATTAAGCAATAAGAAAATGATCAATAGAGAGGTACTATTCTAAAGTGAGATCACGGACAGCAATAGTCTTTGTTTCATATTAAGTTGATATCAACTCCAAGATTCCATCAAAGCTACTGTCAGTCCTTGCAGTCACCACATACATAGTAAATATTACTAAATATTACTCTACACTTTATTGGCTATTCAAAGTGTGTGCAATCAGATTGAGCTCTTAGATTTGTCATATTATGCTATGATGCAAAATTAACCTGAAATCAATGCAAAACTGCCACTGACTAAAATAACTTTAAATCAAGACTTGTCACTGTAATGATGCATCTCAGGTTATCTTACATTTGTGATGCAAAAAGAATCCATTTATTACCTATGTAACCATGATGTTACTATGGAAAGGAAAAGTGTATGGTGGCACTTCTGCTCATAACATAAACTGTGCACCATACCATAAAACCAAGATTAAGGATGGGAAAGGGGAAGGTATCAATGGGAATGTTTACTGTCTTGATTTAAAAGAAAAGGTGATAAAGGACACAGTTTTGCTTCTTATGATCTGTAACATTTCAGTTGTGTCTGAAGTGTGGAATTGATCCATGACTGTTTATAGTAGCTGACTAGCTGATAACAACTATTTCCAATCTTCGATTGTGCCAGTGACATGGTTGCGAAAGTAGACTGATTTATGAGCACGTGAGCAACCTTAGAATTAGAGCAATAGATTTTACAACTACACTATCAAAACAGAGACTAAAACAAATGCTGATTCTCCTAAGCTATTATTATGGCTCCCAACTCTGTACATTCCAAGCTTTTATATATATTAATAAATTTATCCTCACAAAGTTAATTTGAGAAAAGGTAATATTTTTTTAGGTTCTTTGAACAATTGCAGCTGTGGAAAAGAATCAGATGTATCAAGTGTAAAGCATCAATAATTTTATTCCCAACATTACTAAAAATTCACAGTCCAGAGAGATGAGGAATGAAAGCCTAAATTCAATAATGATTTCTCAATGTCATTGCAGTGTCGTGTGGGCGAATGTCCCACAGAAAGTTATTTGCAGATTTTTTAGAGCAGTTGTTCTTACCTTTTTTTGAGTTACCCTCAATATAATGATCTTCTCACCATCCACATGCCCCATCTCTCTGCCACTTAAGCAAGGGCTCTATCACTGTTCCCTTCTCATTTATCAGGTTGCAGTGCTTTGGCAGCAAATCAGTGGAATAAATGGAACCATGTTAGTGAATTCACCGAGACAGTTCAGCTAATCCTATTTTTATCAGTTCCCTGGACTCAAAAAAATGCTATGGAGTACATTGGCCTATGTCTTGAGCTACACCACTTGTTTCTGTGCTCTGACATAACAGAATTGATACCACAAGTTACAGGCAGCATAGAGAGGCTATGAAGATTTCATATGCTATGCAAGTTGTGCAGGCTGGAAGAGCCAGTTTGGAGACAAATATGCCTCATATTTCAGATGTATTGAGAATCCACATGTAGTAGAAGGGCAAGGAATGAAATAATCAGAGCTGCAAGGAAATTGAAAAGGGCAGCCTGATGGCAGATTCCAATCATATCTGCCACTTCTGCCTCCTATGCTATTACCTTGAAGATACATGGTGAAATGAAAAACATGCACTGTGCTTACTTTCAGAGTCACCATGAACTTTCCCAAGATCTTGGACAGATTCTGGTGCTAGTTATGGCCAGGCCATATGCTGGGTTGATCAACCAGACAGAAAAATCCCAGAAAATATCTCTTCTAATAATTACACCCAGGCATATAGAGCTGGTAAAGTGTTTCCTTTGTGTGTCGACGATGCCTATGAACGCACATGCTGGATGTCTAGAAATGAGCAGAGGAAATATGTCACAGGAAATGCACAGATTGTTGTGACTCCACATGAGAGACACAGGCTGAGTTTCTGTGTCCAGACCCCTGGGTATAGCCACCCAGCAGCTGCAAGTTTCACGTGTTTTGTGTCAGGATGGCAGCCAGATACTTACAAAGGAATGAAAAAAACCAGAGTTAATAAAAACATAAATGAGAACTCAGACATCTAGACTTTGACTTTTACCATCAACAATCACACTGTGTTATGCCTTAGTACATTTTCAAGGTAAATTCTTGGCTTTAAGAAGTCTTTGGAGAGATGATATATTTTTTCATGTAAATCTAGATAACTGCCATTTCTGATAATACATAGCAGTCTTTTAAAATGAAAATTAGTGTTAAATTTTCTTGGTCATTGAGTAGTCTTTGTTTGTTTGTAATTAACCTTGAAAAAGTGTTCTTTATCTTCCGGCTTTGTTTAGTGTTCTGACACCCACAGATAATTAATTTCTCAGTCATTCAAAAAACATCCAAATAGCTGTTTATTTTACTAATCAATAAATATCTTTGTATTCCATTTTTGTACCTAAAACCATTCAGTTTATAAGAAGACCCCACAAATACCTGTGTCATTGGAAAGCTGTGAGATAGCAATGGAGATAGATAAATTCATTTGTAAAGAGATTTAGATTTTATCTGTGCTTCATCATCTCCCAGTGTACCTATCCACTTTTACCAACTAGCAAGCCAAGAGCAACCTAGGTATCTCAATAAAACGTTTTAAGTTAATGATGCGAATCAATCCATAAGCTTTTTAGACTCACTAAACCAACACAATATTTCTCCATAAGACTCAAGAATAATTATTTATACACACTGTATTGTGGAATATAGTCCTAAAGGTTGATTACTTTCCTAATAAATTGATTTGAAGTTTATGGTAGCTACATACAACTCATGACAAAAACTGCTATGAAAACAATTAGAGAGGTTTCATACACTTTCAGAAACCTTAAGACTAATATAAATACTATAAGAACTGAAAATATTAAAAGAACTGATCTTCTGTCACAGTTTTCAAACTGAGCCTAAAATAAAACTGTTGAACAGAAGAAGGTCTCAAGAGCTATGATATTATCTATGGACTTAGAGATGGATGTTTTTACTACAGATTTATGGATGAAAGAGGCACATTACCTCTGAAGGATTTCAGACTTGTCAATTATTATGAGAAACCAAATGTTTCTTCAGCATTTCTTTAATTAATATGGACTTCTCATAAAAAAAGCAACCAAATACAACTGCACCCAGTTATCAATGTTTAAGTATTTTTTGAGTTTATTGCTGAGTATTTCAAAGAGGAATAGAAGTGAGAATGAAATTTAAGTTATTAGAATTGCAACTTATATTTAATAACACTTCTGTATCAAATATATGGATCTGGGATTTAGAAAACAAAGTAAAATAACATTTTTATGTATTACTCACCTTCTGAACTGCTCTTATGCCATGAGCTCATTTTTATCTTCCAAGATAAAAGATGATCAACAGCTTTGGATCTCAAGATTTCTAGATATCAAAACAGAGTCTAAAAAAAGGGGTCTATCTCTATTCTCATGAATAACTTGTATTTTTTTTAAGATCTAACTTAACCTATCCAACTGCTAGTGTCTTTAATTGCTTTCTTTCTACAGGTAGCTGTCAGATATGACCAGAAGGTTTAACCTGGCCATCGCAGACCATCATGTCTCATTATCTACAAGAAGATACTTGGACTGAGAATTTAGTCAGATAGTAGTTCCTGGCTTTCTGACTGTCTTTTTACAAGTTTAATCATTGTATAACTATCTTTAAAAATAACTGCCAGAATGACCAAATTTTTAGTAATTTTAATGTTTTAGAGAACAGCATGGTAATGAATTCCATGACGCTAACTTCTCCACACATTCAAGCAATTTCTAAACTGCTTTTTAAAAAAAATCTATCCAGAGTTTATGAACTGTATGCATTTTATTTGTATTCTTTTCTATGTATTCTAATATAAAATACAAGATGATAACAGATGTGTTGAGGTTTTGTTTGTAAACTACATTTGTTTTGAGAAAGATCACTCTGTGTTCTTTTATTATATTTGACTCTTTAGTTTGTGTTTCCTTTTGCATATAAACAAATTCTTCTCTGTTTATAAGCTGGACATGAAAAACTCATTATTAAAAGTTTTCACTTTATAATTAAAGTTATTTGGTTTCTAGCTGGTGTATATATTGATTTTTTTTGAAATCTTGTAATATTTTTAACTTTTGACAAAACTTTAGGACAAAAGAAAAGCAACACTTGCTTCTTTTTGCATAGAAAATGGATTTACCAATATAAATAGGAGTTTGTAATAAGTGAAATTTTAAAACATGAACTTCAAAAGGACTTTAATTTAAATTTACATATGTTTATAGTGTTCATAATGTCAAGGTTTTGGGTTTGATCCTTGCATGAACCATTCACTTAAGAGTTGGACTCGATCCTTTTGGGTCCCTTTCAACCCAGAATATTCTGTGATTCTGTGACTCAGATAGCTGACCTATCTGAGCTGTCTAAATCCCTGAAGTCCACAAAAATTGAGTCTTGAAAACTTGAGAGAACACTTTTCTTCTGGTGCCAGCTGGTTTAAGAAGCAGTGAAAATAGCTTTTCTTATCTTATTTTAGCACTAGCTCTCTTGGACAGATTAAAAAGTATAGAAGAAAGCAAAATTAATAACAATAGCAACAACAAACTACAATTTATGGAACTTGTAAAAAGATTTAGTTTGAGTCTAAAACTTTTGTTATCTTTCAATACTTGATATACCCAGCCACAACTGCATACATCCCTTCCAGGTCTATCTATAGTTATTTAAAACATTTGGGATCATGCAGTAAAGTCTGTAAAAACTTCTTCATTGACTTATAGGCAGTTCTGAATTGTCAGAAAATAATGTCATTTCATATACATCATTTCAGGTTTGTGACAGTTCAAGAATGATCTCATTCTATGAAGCAATCAAGATTTCAATGCACAGAGATTACTGCAAATAAAAAGCATAGTCCATGATGTGTTCTGTGTCAAAACACATAAGAAAGGTAGCTGCCCCATTTCAGTCACTCCACTGATTTCCAGTGTAAATAGGGAGAAACAAAAAGTGTCCCAGAATATTGTTATGCACCTTATCCTTGATATTTGTTTAGTCATTGGCAAGGTACCTGTATCTCCAAAGTTAATGCTCTTCTTCAGGTAACTAAAACATGAGGACAAAACTCACCATTTGGATAGTGATAATTGACAAGGTTAGGCTTTAGTTGAAATGCATATTGATTTTAATATGTCCATATCTCAATGCCCTTTCCTTTAGGTACAGACTGTACTCTCTTCTTCAGAAGTTTCTGCTGGAAATGTTAAATCTCTTTATAATTGTAGTTTTACCATGACAGTTGTCATCTACTAGTTCTCATTATTACTGATGATTAATTCTAGAATTTGAATTCTATGCCTTTCCTAAATATTAAAAAAACTATAAATATTTTATACAGTAACACAGAAAAGTTTAAGAAGCTGTCGCATGTCATAAGACAGATAAACCTAGCGGTTAACAGATGAGATATGCTACTGTATTTCTCTGTGTGCTCAACTCAGCAAATTTATATATCTTATTAATGCCATCTACTTTGGAATCAAACAGCATTCACATCCTTTTTGGTCAGTTTGACAGGTTGTCACTATTATCTTACCTCCTGTCAGATGCCACTTTATTTCCCCAAAAGGAAATACTTCAGATTTCTTGTCATTCTTTCCTTTCTCTGTTTTCTTTTGAGCATGTTCCAATTTTGACTTCATGCTCAAATGCTTTAAATAGCTTAAACAGTCCATGCCAGTACCAGTAAATTAACTTTTTCTAAAGTCAGTTACTTCCTCGTCTCAGTCTTATTTGTGATACTGTCAGTAAATGCAGCCCAGACCACAAAGATAACTTTTCTCTGAAAAAAAATCCCTCATTCATAATCTCCCCGGTCTAACTAACGTTCCCCAAAAATAATACGTAAGAGGACATTTTTTATGAGTTCTTGTTGAAGAGGTTCACAAACAGACTTTTTTTTGCCCCCAAGGAGTCACCTGACTTTATTTTGTTTAAATACTGTCAAACATATTAACTTGCCTCTATCTACATTTTATACTGAAGAAAAATTTATTTTGTTCAAAAAACTTTTTCAGAAGGCTTAAGGACAAAAAGTTGAGATTATGGTCACAATTATGAAAATTATGGATAAGGAAAAGGACACATCTGGCTAAAAAAACCCTACTTTAACATTTAACTCCCAGTTAATGACTTTTAAGTCTCCCTTGATCAGTTAAAACTGATCATATACTCAATCCCCTGAATTTTAAGAAATCTTTTAAGAACACATTACCTTTTTTCTATAAAAAATAAATTGTGCTTATCTAGGACCTTGGAGATTAGTCTTAAAACCAGAGAGGAGAAAGATTAAATGATACATTTACCTTATATCTTATTTAGAATTTCCTGGATACTTTCTTCTATGGAGATCATAGAGCACAATTGCAACTGTTTATCAACATAAATTCACTTTCTGTAGGTTTTATCAAATTTATTAAGCATGGAAATAGAGTTATTTTAACATTTTTTGCTATGCAATAAGGCAATTCATAACCTTTTTTTGCTTGGCTGGTGAAGAGAAATGATTCTTTTGACTTTCTTAGATAGTTCAGTGGTCTTCTGCCTTCAAACTCTGTCGTAATTGAAGCAGTTTCAAACAAATATCAAACTGGCTATCATGATGCATTAACATTTTCAAGCTGATGTTAGGGCTGTGAGTGCTTTAATAAGACTTAACAGGCCTGATCAGCCTTACCTGAGGCTTTCAGCCACACCTATGTGTCCAAAAACTCCATTTCAGGTCCTCAATGGGCTCATCTGGCCCCTCCAGAGCTACGCCAGAAGAGTGTTGTACCTCTGCTCAGACACAGGCGTTCCCTTGCCTGTCCATGGAGCCCCATTATCAAAACTCTGTTGCCACCATGCGAGACCTGCACTGAACCAGAGCCTCGCTGTGTGCTGCTGGGTGGGTGCTGGCTGACACTGAACCCTCACGTCCCCACCTCTCCCTCCCTACTTAAGCCAGAACCACCAGTGGGGGTGTGATGGCTCCATCCAGTTCACTCTGAACTTTGGGGGACATATGGCAACAGGGTAGCCAAGGGCTGTCAGGAATGGTGACCCAGATGTCTTGCTAGTATGCTAATATGACTACAGATCAACCATCCCACTCCATAAATAGCAGACAGGCCAGAACCCTTGAGCTCTCCTGCATGGCAGTGGGCTGCATGCCAAGGCCTTCCCTTGAGTAAGGACATCTTTGAAGGTTACTCCTCAAGGCTGAGATGTTCCTTGCTGGAACAGATCCTTGGTAATGATTAATAGTGTGCTAAACTTTGGAATATTAGCTGAGTGATGTAAGGATTAATTGTGCACATATAACCATTTAGAAGTAAACTGCTGACCAACTGTAGGAACAGGATTAGATCCAGTTGCACTTGAACTCCTCTCTGAGATGGAGTTAAGAACACAAAGAAGTCCTTTCTGAACCTCATGACTCAACAGGAGGGTCTTCCTGCTTTATCCAACCCTGTCCTCTGTGCAGAAAACAATCCAGTCTATCTTGCCATGGAATCCTATTAAACCACTATCACATTTACAATTGAATTTTGATAACTCACTGTATTACATCAATGCAGCATGTTGTTTCTTATTCCAGTGCTAATCAAAACAGGATAGACTGAATGCTGATTAGGTTCAGTCATAATCTTTTGAATCAAATAATTTTCCCCTAGGAAATATGCATTTGTCAAAATTTAACACTTCATCAGTAATGTTAAATTCTTTTCTTTTGACAAACAAATAAACAAGCAAAGAAAAAAAGAAGAGAAAGCATCAAAAATAGATCTTTCACCCTTAAGTGTTGCTATTTTACAGTGATTAAGCATATTCTGAGATGAAGCCAGCTTCTGGGACTCCTCCTTTTATAATACTGCAGTGGTTGCGGGAGCATGAGAAATACTGATACGATATTTAAGAAAGAAAACCCACCAAAAGGAGGCTTAGATATTGGAACAGGTTACTCAGAGAGATGACAGGATGCTTATCCTTAAAGGTGTTCAAGATTCAAATACCACAGGCCAGAGTATCTTGATGTAATTAGATATATTTTGAGCAGAGGGTTGAGTACCTCCAAAATTTTTTCTAACCCGAATTATTCTGTGATTTTGCAGTTCTAAGAGTGATGTAATTTCTGGCCAAAACTAGTGTTGCTTGTAAATTACAGTACAATGTCAGACCTGTGTTTAAGACTACTGCCTGAAATATCTACATCAAAGACTCTTCTCTGACTACCAAAAATTTGTGGTTTTTTGGAAAGCTTGATCTACATTTTTTTGCATCTTAATGCTATCTAGTAAAATAGTCTAGTATTTGTCAGATATAATTTTATTCTATGAAGAATGAAAACTTTTATCTAAACATGAGTGGCATGAAAATGTTATTTCTTGCTTCCATTTTTCTTTACTTTAGGAAATATTGGCAAAAGTGAAAACCAAAGCATTCCCCAGGGACGGACGTATTCTCAAGGTCCCAGGAAACAGGAGTCTATTTTTGTAAATCTACTTGCAATAAACCTGTTTCTTATAGTATTTCTAAATAATCATATTCCAAAGTTTTTTCCCCTTTTTATCTGGTTGGCTTACATTTATTGTCTTAGTGTTTGTTTTATATGTTTTAACTTTATTAAATTTATGTTAGTTCTTTCTTTAAGTATTACTTTATCTTGGTTTCAACCCTCTTTTTTTGAATAGCCTTCCTCCTTTTTAATACACAATCTGGACTTCTGCTTTTATCAACCTTCTGATCTTTTAGCTAGCTTTAAATTGAGTTCTTTTTTAAATTTTCTTAATATATGTGATGATTCTCCTTAGCGATTGATATTTCATTTTGATAAGAAAATATAATTTATCTAACTTTATGTTTTCAAAAGCTAAATTACTGTATTGCATTTCCATACATTTAGTCTATTAATAACACATATGAGCAGATTTTCTTCTGGAGCGACTATCAGTAATCCTGAGGCCACTGCTCCTAAGTAGCTTGGTGATTCAATCTGCAGGCATCTTGCAGATTCCTCTGATTCTCACAGCCTCTTCAATCCTAGAAAAATATTAACTTTAAAGATAATGGGTCCATAGGCAAATGGTACAAGTAGAGAGCTGAAGGCTCTATCAGCTGTGTGTTAGAGGGTAGAAAAACAGTGCCATTCAGAAGAGAAGTTGTTGGGGAGATTAATTTTTCTTACCATTTAAGTTAAAATTTGTCTTTAATATTTGAGATCTTGAATCTTGGTTCATCTTTACTCAATGAAAAGTGAATTTTTTTGTTGGAGGAAAATACATTTTATCATAAAATATGTGTCCAAACACATATTAATTTTGACTTTGATACACTTCTCTTTCAAATATTAAAATAAAATTTTTGTATCTAATTTTTCAGATATTTAAATTTAAGCGATTCTCACTTACCCATTCAAATTTATGCTTTCTTTCTGTCATACAAAGTAAAAGAACATAGAAATAAGTCACTGGTCTGTCTGTAGATAAAGTCTTAGAGAAGGATGGGGACAAAAAGTCTCTTGGATTAGCTCCTTCTTCCTCTTTCACATTTTCTGCTACAGATGCTGCAGTATTCAAATCACTGTGGCACCAGTGGAGGTTTCATAGTGAAATCATCACAATTTAAAGGAAATTGCTATGGCATTCTTATGCTTTTGGAGTCTAAGACCTTCCTAAACCACTGCTAGAAAAAATATAAAGTATTTCAAGATCTGTTTAATTTAATCTGTAAACATAACCTGTGGCATACCATCATGGCTTGTCATATACAGGTTTCCAGAGAGAGTTTTGTCTACTGAACTTAAATTTCAGAAATCTATTTACAAAAAACAAGCAAAGAGATATCTCCACTCACACACCTACACACAGACTTGGACAAAAGATTGAAAATAGGAATTATTTTTTCTTACAAAGCAAGATTAGATAAACTGTTGCACACTTTGATCTATAGTTTATTTGAGACTTACGTGAAGTGAAAGGAATTGGTTGCACAAAGAAGTAGATTTTACGTATTCAGCCAAACATATCCCAGCAAACATATTTTCAATCCAGAATGCCTCTCCAAGTGGCCACTCAGTCTGTTTACACAAGTACCACATCATAGTTAACATGGTCTTTTTTTCTTTAAAGCACAATTTTATCAGCTGGCACTCCCACAGTCCTCTACAGTTCCATGTTCACATGCTCAGTCATCAGCTGGCATGTGAACAAAATATTAACTACAAAATATAGACTTAAAGTTGGTTTGTTTCTTTTTTTTTAAGTTGATGTTTTTTGAAGTAACAAAAATACTCCAAGGATTCCAAGATAAGCTTCAAACAAGAAACTGAAATGCTTTCCTCCCTTTGACAATCCACAAGTCTCCTTTATCTTTTCTGTTCCTGAGGGTAAATTGAGTCACTTTCATGGAAAAAGTATTTTCAGTCCCTTAGCTGAAATACCTAAGAACCTAATCAACATAAGGTCATTCTAAAAATGAATCAAGAAAAAAGAAAAGTCCCTAATCACTATGCTTCCATCGACTATACAGGAAGGTGTATGAGTGTTTGTGATAGTTAAATAGATTTAATCTCAGTGTATTTTTAAAAAGATTTTAAATTCCTGGGATAAAAGCAAGGCACACTTGAAACCAATTGAAAACACACACTAATTCTACTGCAACACAATTTTCCATCCTTGAGTTGCTTACAGAGAAAATATCTGCTAAGAACCATATTTGCCAGTGATTTAACAATATTACATGTGCAGCTCCTCTCAAAAACATCTACAACCAACCAAATAGAAGAAAAAAAAAAAAAAAAGAAAAAACAACCCCAAAACCCAATATTGTATTTCTCTATGATTGTGAATATTTTGTTGTTTGAGCACACTTTGTAAATTACTTTGAAGTAACTGTTGAACTATTACAGTTTACATAAAACATACAAACATAGAATTGTGAAAATTCACAATTTCACTCCATCTTAACATCAGCAGGCTCTGAAAATGAAGCATGAAGAGGAAACAATGTGCAAAAGATCTTAAAACTTATTTGTCATGCTCCTGAAATGTTCTGTTTTTCAGCACTATCATAAGTATTTAAGACATCTCCACCTTAAAAATTAAGATAGTTAGTTTGCAATTCAAGCTCTAATGTATCAATCAAATCCCCAGTCTTTCAGACCATTTAATGTATGAGTATTATAAAATGTCTTTAGAACTGGCTACATTATGGGTTCCTGACTGGGATTTTTTCATTGTAACCCTTGAGTAAGACTAAAAGTGTAAAACCAAAATTATAAATCTGTGACAAATCATTAACTGCAACTGCAAAAATCTGGGTCAGCTGCACTCATGAGTTTAATGAAAGCTATCTGGAAACTACCAAGTCCATACATATTTCAAATTTTGCGTGTCCCAGCTTGTACAGTTGTGTGATTCAGAATGCACAAGCACTCCTTTCATGATGGTCTTCATTTGGAACAAAGTGAATGGTCTTTTGCTTGTGCTCTGATACCTTTTGGGTTTGTCTGGTGGTTACAGCTGACAAGTCATAATTTCCTGCTCTCAGGAGTGTTGTTTGGCAGTGACCATTCAAATAAAATCAGTATCACTTAGGGACTGGAGCTATATCATACAGCTAGGAGGCAATCCATACAGTGCTACCAGCTTACTTTGTGGTTTCAGGGAGGTTCTTTCATTTTTCCATCTGTAAAATGAAAATAGCAGGGGTTCATCTCCTTTGCTGGGGTGCCAGAAAAAAAATAGATCTGTTCTAGTTGAAGAATTAGAGGTAAGGCAATGATTTATTAAAAAGACAAGCAAAGAATAGAAAAAAAATAATTACATTTAAAACACAAGACAGAGCAGAATTGTTAAACTTGAGAATAGAATAGAGTGGGGAAGTCAAGGTAATAATTTCCAACAATATGAATGTCATGGGACACAAGATATATTGATCAGATTCACTGGTTAGATTTTAGGCTTTGATTTGGCTAAATAATTCAATGATCTTATGATATGTCATGAAAGAAGGTGATGATGGAGAAAAAAGATGGTATTTTGATCATAACTCTACCCAAATCAAGAAGATAGTATAAATATGCAACTACTTAGGTGTATTTTTCCTGAATTAGATTCAATGTTCCTATTGTAATACTGATGCATGAAAGTTACTGTTAAAGCTATGCAATTTCATTGATCACTTTTTGATATTATGCTAAAGATCCAGAATATCTTAGTTCAATATAATTTTCCTTTCCAAACAGGCAGAAATAATTCTTTTTCTTCCAGGGGCTGGTATGTACAAAGAATCACTAAGTGTATTCATATTTTACAAGTAGAATGAAGCAACAAATGTTTCAAGGAGGAAAAAAGGTCAGCTTGACCAAATAACTCTTCATTTTGTTATATTTCAATGGATGTAAAAGTGAAGAATGCTTTTAAAGGAAAGTGTTTTGCAATGTTGTGTTTCTAGGTCACAAGTATACAGCTTGATTCTTTTCCACGTCTTTTGAGTCTGAATAATACAATAGAATCACAGTGAAGATTTCTGGGAAGGGGAATGGATTATTAGTCCAAGAAAACATATTTATTCTTTATTGTAAATATTTTAAAGGCTTGACTGTTTGCTTAAAAGTTGGTACATTTGATAATTGCAGCTGTTCCTAAAGATATAGTAGGAATGATGACAAATCCTATCAGTATTTGTGACAAAATATAAATACTTAAATTGTGTACCTGTAAAAGTGTCCCTATGAATACATAGGTATCCATCTGAAAAACACATATGTCTGCATATCTCTGTGTCTTTTCAAATGCAAAAGACTCTATAAAGTGTGTGGATTGCTTTAAAACAGAAAGAGACCACAAAGAAAGGCCAATTGTCTTCTCCAGTTCTTTAAATAGTCTTGTGTTTCCTAGTAGACAGAAAGGCTAAACTGCCCTGTTCTGGCACTCTCTATTCTCTATCCCTGCTGAGATGGGTCAGCACTCATTAAAAAAGAGGACTCGCACATCCCCTGATACCAAATTCTAGAGTGTAAAATAAGCGCCAGAAGTTTTATGCTATTAATCCCCTGAAATTCTGGACTTCTTTACAGTCTTTGCATTACTTCAGACACTCTGACTTGAGTAGGAAAGAGGAAAATAACACCTCTTCAAATAATGATGATGTTTTGAAGACTCAGGGGCATCAAGGCATGATGTCAGAGGAGACCAGGGAAAGATACATTGCATGCTAAAATAGGCTGGTTTGGAAGGCAGCACCTCCAGGAAGGGTGGATGAAAAGCACAGTACCTGTCTTAGGTACATTTATGATTTCTTCTTGAAAGCAGATGAATACTTACTCAAAAAATGTTTCAGTCTTCAGGATACAGGCCACATGTAAAAAGTATAAAGCCATTAAAAATGTGGTGATTAACATGAGGTAGAGCACAATTTTAACAGTGGCTTTTTATTGATATTAATTCTCTCCACAAAGAAGAGGCAATGACTGTGACCTGTACAGACTTTGCTGCTGTTAAACTATTTCTTTATTGAAAATTACTCAAACAAGATCAAATTAGCTGGTGATAGAAATCTCAGGTAGCTAGTGTGCTATAAAAATGGTTTAAAGGTAAGCACTATTACATGAGTTCTTCTATCAAGATTTTTTTTCCCTATTTTTCTACATTTGCTTTTACTTTTTCACTACATTTAAAATACTTTTCTGAGTGCTTGAAACTCTGTATTCTTTCTTTTGGGCTAATTAGAAGTACAGGGGTTTTGCTGTAGTGCCTGCATCATGATTCAAAGGTAACTGCCTGATGATTTGACTTGTAGAGCAATTACATTTCAAATGCAAGTTTTTCAGAAATTAGGTCAAGCCAGTTGTGTAATGTAAATGCAGTGAAACACGACAAAAACTTCATGTAATCTATCCGGTATATTCCAGTTTCTAAGCCTCATACAAATATACTAATTATGTTTTTTTCTTAGATGAAATTAACTATGGGAATAATTATCATACCTGCTTATAATTCAAAAGATTTTATTTGAAGATGTTTTCTTACCCAACACATCAAGACTGAGTTTTATATGTTATCAGGTATTTTAATTTAAGAAATTTGATAACTGAGTTTCAGATGCCCCTCAGAGACAGTAAATATATTATTTTGCTTTGTATGCTGTTTTAATAGGAATTTAAACAATAAATTTTGCAGTAGGTTCTGGTAATTGAATAGCTTTGTCCACTGCTTAATTTCTGTGGTAAGCTTGCCTCTTTATGCCTTGGAATATCTTAAACCATTTACAAACAGCCTAAATATTCCTCGACTGTGCAGCCCCACTTTAAGCCAGTGCTAGTTGATAGCTATTCGCCAGAGGCAGAAGTAGAGAAGAGAAATAGAGCTCAAACCTCCTGTATGATCTTCAGTCATTTATTCCCTCTGTCCTGAGAGACAGAGCATTGACCTGGGCAAGAATTGGCCAGGGTAAGAGAGCGAGGCTTTGTGTCTAGTTGGTTTTGTCACAGAGGGAGAAATGGGATACCAGGGGGGCAGCTGGGATAAAGAACCAACCAGATCAGAGCCTGGGCTGCTTGAACATTGGACAGACCGAGAGTCACATGGCAGGGACCCGGCTGGGGGGGCCCAGGGAGGTCCAGTGCAACAGTAGGTGGTGTACACTACATATCACTGTATTGTTACATACCAGACAGTTTGCTGTCTATGCTATACAATTTCTTTTCTAGATAAGACAAGTTATCTAATATTTCTTAATTTAATTTCTACTTTTGCAAAGTTGTATTAACTCCTATTTTTCTTTTAAAAGACAGTGTTTCAATCCACTTCTACAAAAAAAAAACAAAACCAAAACCAAAACCAAAAACAAAACAAAAAACAAAAACAAACAAACAAAAAAACCCAAAAAACAAAAAAACCAGAAAAAAACCCAAAAAACCAGCACAAACTTGAATGTGTAATTCAGGTACCTGCTTTTATGCTTTTCTCCTGAACCCTTGATCCTTGTATTCTGTTTTGTACACAAGACCAACTTCAATGTAAGAAGTAGAAACACTCCATAGTTAAATTAGCTGATAGTCTTACCGTTGCTGTAGCTGGTGAGATAGACAATGGTGAATGTTGGGTCTGGAGCGGGTTTCTTTCTTCATGAATGAACACTTCGTTTTCATGCAATTCATTCAAATGCCATTATCTCCAGTAGTTACAAGGGGTCTGTATGGTTGGATAGTTTGCATAAGGTCTCTTAGAGAATGTAGGTACTGCTCTTTTATTTTCTGGAAATAGATGCTGAGTTCTTTTGGTTAGACTGGCTCTGGGCACCCACAGAAGACCCGTGCATATCTTGTAAACTCTCACACTGAAGTAGTGTCTGCTACTCACATGCTGATGTTTTACATTTTAATTTGGGGTTTTGTTACAGTTGAAATAACAATTAGTTTATGGAACTCCCATGTCTTCTGTTCACAATAACTATGATTTAATAGGAAATCTTTTCTGATTCTTCTATCCCTAGATTTTATCATTAGAACAAATACTTTTTAAAATATTTTTTGCTTAAAAAGAAACATGAGCTAAAAAATCAGCTTTTTTTTTTCTCATGAATACATGACTGTACAAATTAAATTTTGGCTTTTTACTATGCAGGTTTATTTTATTATTTGCCACGTGTCATTGCCATAAATAGTGCAGCTACCAAAACTGACCACATACAAATCTCAACAAGAGTCTCTGTAACAGTGAACCTATGAGAGGCACATGAGCCTGAAAAATGATAGCAGTGTACAAATTCCTTTAGCTGATAAGCGTGAAATAATGTACATCAATTTCAGGTAACAAAATATATTAATTGATGTAAAAAAAAATAGATATTTCCTCCTTGTGCACATTTCAGTTTTTTACCATAAAAAGATAACTATGAGGCAAAAACTCTAGTTTATTTTCAGTGCTGAAGTTCAAGTGTGAAGAAAGGCTAATTGCAGAACTTCCTGTCAGAATGCATAATGTTTCCCATCTAAATAGATTTCAGGCCTAGCTAAAAAACTGTTTTTCCACTAGGCACCTAGAATAAAATGTTAAAAAACCCCAAACAAACCAAAATAAAACAAAAATAAAACTTCATGATTAAGGAACACAGTTCAAGGTTTCTGAATTGACTACAAGCAAATTTCACAATCAAAATCTTGTCATTATATGTCTGAGGTGAAATCATCTATTAAACTTGTGATTGATTATATGTTAAGGGTTAAATTCTCATTTCCATATCCTTATGCTCCATATCATGCTCCTTAGTAGACCCTGGAGTGAAGCCTTGCAATAGGTTAAATGAAAATTCCCTGGGGGGAAAACAGAAAACAGAGACCTAGCACTTGCCAGGTGTCCTGTCTTCAAACCTTGATCCAGAGGTGAAGATCTGGCATGTAGTTTGACAGAGAAACTTATTGCCATGATAGACCATGTGGCAACTCAAAGAAACAGCTATGTTTAACAGAAATCCTCTGTCCTCTCTATCCAAAATATATGACAGAAATGAGGTTTAAAAAGAAATTGTTGCTTTAATTCACTGGTCTTGAAATGATTTTTGTGCTGAGCTGCTCTGTCTGCACAGGATCTCTGCAGGAGGATGGACAAGGTTTACACGTTGAATTAAGAATGTATTTGAATATATGATAGGTATTTTTTATTTTTCTTCAAATGGTTGATCTGGGACATGAGAAATCAAAGTTCAACCCTTGTACGTTTACATAAAGTCTAGATGGCCTACAAGTGATGGAGAGAGGGGGAGTAAGTAGCAGTAGTGGTGACATACAGTGCTCACAGGGTCAGGGTCTCACTCTCGGAGGAAGGCAAGCCTCTTCTGACCAAAGAATGTAGACGTTTTCTGTGCAAAGCCAATGTCATGGACAAATTTTTTGTTAATACATATTTATAAGGAGTTGTTCCTTAATTGAAAAACTCTCATTAGTTATGATTGTATTACATAGAAAATACATTTTTGTTTCCTAAGTCTTAGAGAGAATAGTTTTCTCTTTCTTGAGGGAAGAAAGGAAAAGAGAACAATATTTTAAAGCTGTCACACTAATTTATTTGCTATTTTTAAAATGTTTTCTCCTCTTAGAAGCTAATCTGAAGTTGACTATGAAATACAAATTTGAATTGTCAGGCCTGAAGCCTGATTGAACTTCTGAATAAAAAATACAGTTCTTTATACCAAAAATAATGCAAGAAAGTTGTTTTTGTCTTTCTGCCACAGACTGGCATTAGGAATTATCTAATTAAAATAGGTTCCTGGATCCATTATTTCTTGACAAAACCATCACTGGACTCAGAAGTCACTGAAATTTTGTTCTCCTGTTTTGTGTATTACATCACCAAATTACCTGTATGCTCTCATTTTCATAACTTGTAATATAATAGATGAGAAAATGAAAGCGAGTCATTGCAATGGCGCTGTTATTTGTTCCGAAGTTGAGACAAGGCACACTATTACTCCCTTCAGGATACAGACATAAAATTCTAAGGATTTTGACAGATGATACATGACTTTTAAAAGGCCTGTCCCCGTTGTATTTCAGAGATTAAGTATGAACAAACTTGAACAAACTGTATAAACATGTTTAAATCTCAAAGGCAATTTGAGGGATCTGTAGTACTGTGCTCAGAACTGAAGAAAAGTCTAAATGTTTTCTCAGAAAATCTTTGCATGTGAACATAAGGAAAAAAATTATCCTGATGCTTAAGGAAACTGCATGCAACACAGCAAACTATTTTCCCCCCTGGGAATGCAAGATAAACCTTGTTTCAGTCAAGAAAGTAGAACAGATGGTAACCTTAAGTTAAGCAACATAAATACAGAACAGATTCATAAAAATAATTGTAAAATAAGATTTGGATGGCTAAATCAATCTAGTATTTCTTTCTCTAAGAAGTGTAAGCTAATATTTGAAGTTCTATTTACACGAATAATGACACTTTTGTAACTTTCATGAAATAACAGACTAGAAAGATTTAGTTACTGTGCGTAATTTTCTTTTTGTTATTGGTAGAAGAAAAACATTGGGATTTGCATCTTACCTAGTTTTTCAGAGTATAAAATTAACCTCACCTACTACACTAAAATTAGCCTAGGAGTTCAGGTAGCCAAGGAGAAATGCAAACCATTCTAGGGAATAAGCTGTCAAGTAGACTGAAAGCAATGTAAAAGAGGAATGTCTTGTACATGGTGAAATCCATGTCCGTCATATGATTGTCATGCTACAGTTCAAAATCTGTCTGAGCTGAGAGTATGCAGAGGATTAGCATTTCATTATGACTCTTCATGGAGTACAAAGTAACATCAGAGGAAGGAAATTTGATGTGGAATTTATCTAGGCGAGCACTAACTCTGTCCCTGTGGGATTCAACCATTGAAGGTTATGCACATCTGTGGCGCATATCCCAGTAATGGCATATATCAGGAGAGATGGAAGCTCTTTCAGTGAAGAGCAAGGAAATGTCTAAAGTTATGCTTATCTCACTGATGTGATGTCAGCTTGGATTTGAATCCAAACTTGAGTTCAAACCTCTTTGTTGTTCATGTATAGATTTTTTCTGTGGTCTGATGCTGAACAAAGCATCTGGTTCCCAGTCAAGGAAACTCAGATCTGAGGCAAGGGGAGGAGCTGGGTTTTGTGTGAGTTTCATTTTGCTAAACAGAATGGATGTAACTCCACATCTTATATTCAGATCTTGGCATTAGTTTTCCAGACTTTTAGTGTGGAGCTCAGTAAATTTTAGATAAGATCCTGAATATTGTCCCAAAGTTCATTTCATGTGCCACATGATATTGTGATCCTTCTGTAGCTGAGTTAATTTTGTCTGTATTTTCTTGTGTAATTTTTTTATTTTTTCCAGGATGTGCATAGCTTTTTATTTTTGCCTTTTTTTAATCATCAGGAACATTTCTCAATAATCTTGTTTGAATCTAAAGAATAGTCCTGTAATAGTACTTACTGTTTACCTCCCTCAGTATATTCAGATGATCTTATGTCTTCACACTGACTTTTGTGTGTTAAAATTATTTCAGTGATTTCTAAGTCAGTTCCTCTCCGCTGAGGGTAAAGGTTTATTTCCTACAGTCTGCTGCCATTTTTAGGGACATGGTAAGCCTCAGAGCAGACTTTGTCAGTAAAATTGAGACAGCAGTGGCTTTAAGTCTTTTCTGCATCATTTATCACTAGATCCCTTGCCCACCGAAAAGTGAGATTACATTTTTCTCTTCCTTTTGCTGCTTGTGTACCTACAGAAATCTCACTCGTTGCCTTTTGCATTCTTTTCTATTTCCAACTCCAGTTTCAATTTCTGTCTTTCATTTCAAACCTGTATGCTTGAGCAATATCTCTGTAGTTGTCCCAGGTTGCTGCTTCCCACCTCCTGTGTATTTCATTTTTGCATTTAAGCTCAGTCACATGTTCCCTGTTCATCTATGCTGGCCACCTCCCATGATTACTAGACAGTCAGCACATTGGAAGGTATTGTTGTCCTTGAAGATGAGCTAGCTTTCCCAGGCTATATAGGGCCAGGTTTTTTATATGCCCACACCAATCAGATTCCAGAAGAAGCTAAAACCTGATATGAAGTCCAGATCTGTAGTTCTGCAATTCACCTGATTTTTAGTTTTTAGAAGAAGGGTTTGTGAGGCTTTAGAAGGTTTGTTGATCAGGTGGTCTGTAGCAGATGTTCACCATGACATCACCCATGTTGGTCTGTCCTTCACCAGCTGGCTTTTTGCTCCAAGGTAAAGTTCCATATATATTTACTGCTCCATTGCACAAAATTCAGCCCCTCCTGCTTGCCTTCCTGTCCTATCCATGTTAAAGGGCCTGCATCCATCTGTTGTCTCACTTCATTAATGAGTTGTACACCATTACTTATCTGTGATCCTAAGGAGACCACAGCTCTGGAGGTGTTCATAGGCAGTCTCTAATTTCTCCAGTTGTTTCCCATGCAATGTACAGACACTTCCAATGAGTCTCCAGTCATGCAGCTTCCATAGTAGTAATGAGAGTGCCTTCATCTATATGGGTTTTTCTGTGTCTCTTCATTTCCCCTCAGGCCTCCATTTCTCTTCAGGTACTTTCAGTGTTCCCCATCAGCCTTGTTTAAAGCTCACTTCAGTGAAGTATCAAAAACACTTTGCAAAGAGGTGCTTCCCTGGCTTTGTCAAATGGCTTGTGTTACAACTCAGGCAGTTTGGGGTAGCAGCAGTGTGAAGGTGGGGCAACACCAGTCTCTGAGCAGGTGGTAAAGCTGTGCCTTGGATCATCATTAACTGTGAAAACTGTGCTGATATGCATTCCACTGCAACTTCATTTGTTTCCACTGACTTTGAGATTTGCACTAATCAAGATAATTCAGGGTAACAAAGGAATTATCTTTGTTTTTCCCAGATGAGTACTCAAGGTAGCCCGGTTCTGATATTACAAGTAGAGACAGAAAGATTTTGTGCATTTACGTTAGGATTCTGAACTCTGCATAGGCTGATGGTTTCTGTCTTGCAGAAGCAAGATGCCAGCTTAGTACCCCTGCAAAGGAGCTTCTCTGTGTAAGAAAATCATCTCTGTGAGCCAGAAAGCTCTGTTCCTTGCTAAGGAAACAGAGTACCAAGTACTGTTGTCTCCTAAAGAATTTAGAATTCAGTAAATGCCACAGAACCTCAGTATGGTTGTATAAAAGTCAGCAGCTCACAAGCCATGCTACTGCCTCATGTCTTCTCTGTATTGTTCAGTGACAGATCAGGAAGCAAGAGGTGTAAGCTGAAACACAGGAAATTATACTTGAACATTAGAAAACATGTTTTTACTGTGAGGGTGGTTAGATACTGGAACAGCTTGCCCAAAATGTTGCCAAGTTTCTGTCCTTCGTGACTTTCAAAGCCCAACTGTACATGGCCTTGAGAAACCTGTTGTAATCAACTTTGCTTTGAGCAGGTAGCTTGGACCAAGCAATGCCAGAGGTTCCTCCCAGTTTTGATGACTTTTTGATAATCATTACTATCGGCTAAAAAAAATTTCATTTGTTCAAGATAGTGAATCTTTCTGAGTTCTTGCAAGCATTCCAAACTTTTGACTTAAGAAGCCTTGTTATGATAATTTTGGAAAGTAAAGATAAGTGAAATGTAGTTACACATCCCACTCCACTTGGAGCACTGACTGTTAAGGAGATCTATCCTATCTTTCCATCAATCCATTGAAGAAATCACCAATCTGAATTTAGATACTCTTATCTGTTGGTTGCAGTTGAGTTTGTATTTATTTACTTAGTTCCTTTATCTGAGCTCTGGATTAAGGTAAAAAGAAGAAATGAGTACTAGGTAGTATCATACTAGAGTCATTAACAATTTTATTATGTTGGTGCAATTCTTCATATTTTAGACATAAGCATCGTCAATATTCAAAATTACCTGTTTATTAAGACATAGCCAGTTTTTCAGGTAAACATTTCTTTTATGACATTTCCTTCATGAAAATCCTATGGATTGTTTAAAAAAATCAACATCATTATGCATATATTTTTCTGACCCACATTTTCTTAAACCTCTGTTTTATGTAATGGTTTTTGTTACTCTTTTCCAGCATTTCTGAGCAAATTATTCTTATGTAGGAGGAAAGAATAATCTTACTTTGAAGTATTCTTCCACTTCCTTTTTTCATCAGCTGTATTTACATTTTAAATATGCACTTCATAGAACATACTAACTGAAAAAATTGATTCTACTTTTTTAATTCTTGCTGTTTTTTTTTTTTTTTTTATATATTGACTACAAAAATAAAATATTGCTTTTCTCCTGCAGTCAATCTTTTCAGAGTCTTTGCATTTCGCAAGACTAGGACTTTTGTCACATCCCTTTAGTCATCCTAAGATGACCTTTAGTCATCTTAGAATATTTGCTTTCTTTTTTATCATCAATATCTTTATATTTCAATTCAACCTATACTCATGAATTAATATTATTATTCTTAACCACCTCCTCCCTGTTTTCAATGTAAGGTATGTGGAAATAAAGATGATACTATAAAGCCAAATTGAACAAAAATAAAGAGCATGTCACAGAAAGGGAGTTATTATACAACTGAGCAAGTGTTGTGGCAGTTTGTTAGAGTTGTGGTAGCCCCCTAATTTTCCTTCTTGGTTCACACTGAATGTGTATGGATATGGTTACCCAGTTTCTATTGCCTATAAGAAAATCAAAAAGCCAACATAAATTCTTCCGGGTAGGAAATTATTGTGTACTGGTGCTGCCTTTGATAATGGTATTAAGGAGAAGTAAGGAGATAAACCTGATTATATATGACAAGTGGCTCAAGTGAAAATTACAAAAAGGCCATATGAGAGAGTTGAAGGTCAGTGACAAAAGGAGGAGAAAATATGTTCAGAATTGTACTGCAGAAAGTAGCCTAGCACAATCAATTGCTGATATTTCTGGCTGAAGTGACTTCTGGTTTTTGTTTCCGTAAGTCTAAATTTCTTTTTGTCATTGATCCAGTACAAATAAAGTCAACAATAAGTCTGTTGAAACCTCAGTCTGTTTTTGTGATTTTTTTTCTGTTCTCTTTGAGTGTTTTTCATCTCCTTTTCTATCTCTGTTGAAATGTGTTTCTTTCTAGCTTGCCAGTGCAGTTAGGTTATCACTGTATATTGTCTGTTGACTTAGTGGGAAAGTAAATCTTGGCAAGCTAACATGGGAGTTCTGTTAAAAAACTCAGGAGTCACTGAATCATCTCACCAAAATCCGCTGGCTCTGTTGCAACTTTGAATAATGATGTAACTTTATGTAAACAGAAACAAATGCTTATAAAAATGTTATCACTTCAATGAATTAGAGGTGCCATCAAATAAATCAGATTACCTTTGCAATGATATTTAAAACCAAAGAATATCTGCAGAAAGTTCACTCAGCTGCCTTTACAATGAAACAAGTGATTTGATAAAGAGTCTCCTGTGAACCCGATTCACAATTCTCTGAAGAAATTCAGTACTATTAGTTAGATATATGTCTAGAAGGCTTTATTCTATATTGTTAGATTATTGGATTCTGAAACAAGTCACAAAGTCCACCAAGTCAGATCACGCTCACAGTATGTACCTTAAAAATATATGTTATCCAAGAAATAAGCAGGCAGCTTTAAATATTTTTTTTTGATCAACATTCTGTTTAACAACATCGCAAGAAGTTCTTTATATATATTTTTAATATCTACACTGAAGTTATTGTTGTGGAAAGAACTCAAAGTTAGCAGTACAAGATGTTTCCTTGTCACACAGTTCCCCAAGAACCAATCTAGCTGGAATAAATACATGGCATTATGAAATCTGTGTTTATTCATGGAAATAAAAACCCAAGGTGAATTACACACTTACATTGCACAGAATGGAGAAATTACCTTTAAGAACCGGAAATTGTCTGGGAATATCAAGGCCCAACACAGAACAAATGCCTGCAGAAGAAGACCTTGTCTCNGCTTAGGCTAGTTGACTAGAGCACAGCCACAATGAAATCTGTGAGCTGCAGCAGTCAGTTGGAACTCAGCACAAAACCTCTGCTAAAATGCCAGCAGCGTGCTGCACTGTGACACACTGAATGAAACACTATGGTTGTTCTGCAAAGGAGGCATTTTTTTAAACTTGTATTTGTTGTTTATGAACAGTGTCTTCTGGCAGTCTTGGAAAGTCTTCCAAGATTTTTATAATGACCTGCTTTTCTGTTCCTTCCCATAATGAATAAACTGGCAAGGATATAAGCATCAGCAAAGGCATGTTGCTAAATGAGAATCAGTAGACATGGTCCTCAGCATATTATCCCTGTACTTTGTGAATATAATTCATCTTTATAATAAAATATTATCTCACAGCAAACCATAGTGGGGCTGGAACACCACACACTAATCAGTCTGCAGTGATTGTTTGTATCAGCCTGAGCCTGCTTGTTCCACAGCAGAAACAAGTCTTATATCATCTCTGGCAATTCTGGTTTATGAGTGCAATTATAGGTACTAGGACCTAATGGTATTAATATAAATAAAAGTAGTAAGTTTAAACAAAGACATGCAATGGGAACTGTAATTACTGAGCTGCACTAAAATTTGTTAACCTGTTAATGGTGCTGTGAGCTAAGAGATACATAAGTTGCTCTTGGAATTTTTCCCCCACCTTGATTTCCTAAGAATTAACAAAATGTTTAAGTAATGTTACACACGCGGCAACTTGTTACATAAAATTTATTTTGCTGGAATATTTATAGACTTACTTATGAGAATTAGAGGTAATTTTCACAACAAAATCCTCCGCTGTGCAGAGTTCTCCGGTAATGATATTGAAGACTATAGCTTAATTAGCTATCTTTTGGTATTATGAGTATTTCATTTTAAATTAGCTATTTTGTGAGGCACATTCATGTCATCCTGTGGTAAACTGATCCTGTCTGGCTGCCAAACACCCATATGCCACTCTCATTCCACCTCTTCAGCATGACGGAGTAAAATAGAAGAGGAAAAAACTGGTGAATCAAGATAAGGACTGGAAGATCACTCACCAATTACTTTCAGAGGCAAAACACACTTGTCCTGGGGAAGATTAATTCATTGCCAGCTATAAAAATAGAATAGGATAGAAACAAAGACAGAACTGAAACTAAATAATTTTAATTTTTCATTCATGACTCCTCTGCTTTCTCCCTTGCCCAGGCAACGCAGAGAGATGGGGAACAGGAGTTGCAATCAGTTCCTAATACTTAATCTCTGCAACTCATTGCTACTTACACTCTTCCTCCGCTCCCCCTCCCACAGGCTGCATTTTTTCATGGACTGGTCCAGCACGGTTTCCTTCCAAGGGGTGCAGTCCACCAGGAACAGACTGCGCCAGTGTGAGTTCTCCATAGGGTCACAGGTTCTACCAGAAAACCTACTCCAGCATGGGATCTGCTTCCCACAGGTCCACAGGTGCTGTCAGGAGCCTGCTTCAGTGCTCTCCATGGCACGTAGCTTCTTTCAGGGTATGTCCACCTGCTCCACTGTGGGGCTCTCCATAAGCTGTAAGTGGATATCTGCTTTGTTGTCATCCTGTATGGGCTGGAAGGGGACAGCCTGCCTCACTGAGGTCTTCCCTCCATGCGTGACAAGAGGAATCTATTCTAGTGCCTGGAGCACCTCCTCCCCCTCCCTCTTCACTGACCTTGGTGTCTGCAGAGTTGTCACTGATTGACTCAGCTTTGGGCAGCAGTGGGCTCATCTTGGACCCAGCTGGAAATCTCTCTGTCCAATGTAGGGGCATTCCTTGGCCTCTTTGCACAGAAACCACCCCTGCAGTCTTCACTGCCCCCCCTCAAAATCTTGCCACATAAATCCAATACATACCCTTAGGAAATTTTTTTTAAAGATTGAAATATTTGTAGGTTACAATATGTTCAATGCTTGAAACAGCAGGTTACAAAGATGTGCAATGTGAACATGTGAATCCTGTGTCAAACACATGGGATTATAGTAACCATGAGAACTTGCATAAGGCACAGAGCAGATGTGGCATGTTTTTCTCTAGTGAAATACAGTGAGGACAAAGAGGAAAAAAAGTCATTGACACTGGCATGCCTATGGAGCACAGAGATCCTTGAGCTAATCTTCACTGAGCTGAAAAATCCATGTAGAAAAGCGAAGGGCCGTGTGGCTGCACCAGCTGGCGTACACAAATGCCTTATCCGCACATACATGCCCCACATCAACACAACCAAGATTTGCCAGCTCTTCTGGCTTATGCTGGGCCAGTTTGCTGGCAGCATCACAGGAGGCCTAACAGGCTGACCACATCCAGTAGTGACTGAGAGCTCATGGCACACTTGGGCAAGTGTGACATGTTTCATACTCTGTCTTTTGGAGGGAAAATCACACTGCTCATAGAAAAAATAGAATATTTTCATTTGAAAAATATCTTTAATGTCAAGCCTGTTATAGATGGGTCAAAATTCATAAGAAATTAAAACACTACAAATGTAATAAGTTGTTTATGTGAGATCTAAAATGTAAACTATATCCTGCAAATTGTATATATGTTTAAATTGTGTTCAAAGTACATCTTGGCAAGTCTCATGACATCTTGCTCAAGGAAAGTACTAATTAACATAAGAAGTGCAGGCAAGTCCAAGAGATGACCTCAGACCCAGGATTTCACCGTACCCAACAAAGATCCTTCTCCATCTGAAAGAAGCAAGAGATAGGATCTGCTGCTCCCTGGACATGGTTGATGAATGGACTTATCACTCAAGATACCTCATTGTCATCATACAAGGATTTCATCATATACTAAGATGAGTTACTGGAAGCCATCGATCTGATTACAAAGAGAGAGTCCCTGGACACATCAACACCTAAATGTACCACTGAGCACCAGACCTGAGTATCATCAAGAATGAAAAGGACAATGGATTTCATAGCCAAGAGCAAGAAAAACAGTATAAAAACTGGACTCAAACATCTCCAAGGTATGCACTTACCTCTCTGAACTGCTGGTGGTCAGAGCTGTGTATGTGGCACCCAGAGTCAAGAACCTAGGCTTGGCCCTGCTTTCTTATATAGTGGCTGATTTTGATTGTCAATTTTATTACAATAAATTTTATTTATTTTTATATTAATAATTTGGCTTGCGCAAATTATTAATTCGATTAAATTGACATTTCATTTATAACAAGCCCAACTGCAAACCTAACACTTCCAAGTCAAGCTTAACCCTGTCCCAAAGCACCACGTCGACACATCTTTTACATACCTCCAGCATTTGTGACTCAACCACACCCCTGAACACCCTGCATAAATACTTGACAATTATTTTTGTATGGAAAATATTCCCTAATTGCCAATCTAAACCTCCCCTGGCACAACTTGAGGCAACCTCCTTTCACCCATATTACTTCTGGTATTGACTTTTGAAGCTGCAGTGTGCTAGACTTACCTGACAGGGTGATTTTTTAAAGTTGAGGTATTTACATCCACAAACTACTGGAATGGTGCAGATATGTATATTCAGATACATTTTGGAATCAAAATCTTTTATTGAATGTCATGAGAAAAAGTCAGCACTGTACCCTTGTTAAATTAATGTGATGAGTACCGAGTTCATTCAATGTTGTGAACTTCCCATAGCTTCAGTTCTCAGAGAGCGTTTTCACATCCAGTAATACACTTGCCTGCATTATATAGCCTATGTTTAATTGATGAACTTTCTTGTCAGAGGAACAGCATGCTCTGGTAAATATGCACATATTCTGTCTACTGTGTTTCTTGTTTGCACCAGGATTTCAGATTTATCTCCATGTGCCTCAAACTATCATTTTAATATGAGCATCTTGGAGTAGAGCTCTGTGACAAGAGGCAAATTTAAAAGAAAATTCTAATATAGTAACTAAATTCTGTAACAGCAAATTCACAAAATCTCCCTACAGAGCTCTGTGTAGAATATAGCAGAGATTTTATCTTTTTTTTTTTTTTTTGTAAGGTCATGTCTGGTGAAAGGCTCCTCATGCCTTTGACTGTCCCACAGCATTAAAAACAGTGCTACTTCAGCCTTTTCAGTTAGACACTTTTGGGAGTATATGGAGGTAAAGATCTCAAAAAAAGATCATCTGAAGCAACATATTGACTTTGTATTGGATATTGGATGTTCACAAGGAAGATGTTAAAAATAGATGAATTAATCATAGACATATTTTCATTTCTTTATTAGGATTTGGAATATTGCTACTTCCTTTAATAATCAGCTTTGGGGAGGATGAAAGCCTGCTGTAATGCAGCAGATGGGAGAACATCAGGGATAGTTTTAGTATATCTACTGCCTTTATAAACATAATTCTTTGCTCTAATTTTAAGTCACATCACATTCACAGAAATTCCAATCCCAGTGTTTTCTTCTCTTTTTCTTATATGAAATGACACTGTTGTTACACAGATTAATCCATGTGATTCATAGGATATGAATAGATTGACAGAAAAAAACCCACATTCTTTGACTGCTGCCTGCCTATCCTTAAATGTAGCTCAGAAACATGAGTTACAGACTGTAAAATAGTTGTACCTTCTTGCAGAAAAGGAAGGTTGTGCTAGTATGAACTGGAAAATGCCTAATTGTGGAAAAGTGAGTGTTTCTATTTCCTCCTGGACATGAGTGACACAAGTTAGTTAAACTTACTCTTCAGACACTGGAATAATTTAAAAAAGAAAATACCACAATATATAGATGATTTTTTGTTTCATTTACCATTCAAAGACTCTTTCACCCATGGTTAGATCTCATTTGATATTACCAGTCCTTTGAAGAAAAGGCTGAGGAAGACGGTGTTCATTGTAGGAAAATTATCAATATATTGTACTATTAAAATGATTCAAGAGATAAGTTTCCTTTCAAGGCCTCTGATGAAAACATGTAAACTTTAGATTTCAATTGTTTAGCCAAAACACCATTCAGCTGGTTGGTGCATCTCAGTTTTGAATCAAATTTAAGAGAAGACACTCTGTGATGAATAGTCTCGTCTGAAGGGTTTCAGTAATCCCCCTCCACCAATAGAAAAACGAATGCTAAGAGAGGAAAGTGAAAAAACCCAAACCAACTATTTATTAACAAGAGAATTCACACAAGGCTCACCTCCTGCCCCATGAAGACACATACACAGGAGCAAAGACCCAAAAGTGCCCTGAGAATGGGGCAAATGTTGAAGAGATACTTCTTCCTGATGTGGGGTGCAAGATGGCACTGGCTTTCACACTGAGGGAAGTGGGGTTCCCACGAAGGAGTTCCAGCAGGAGGCAAAAACTGTTGGTTCTCTGGTGCCTACCTCCTCTCTTGCTGCAGATGAAGCAGCTGGGCTGGAGCATCTTGTGTGCTTTCTCTCCCTGGCTCGGCTCCTCAAGGCTTGTGGCTGGAATGGGGTCATCGTGCTCCTCTTGGTCCCGCTGCTCAAGCGTCACACCAGCAGCTGTTCAGTTCACCTCAAAGCAGCTCAAAGATTGCCACCACAGCTTTGTTGCCTGAGCCAACAAAACTAAGCCAAGCCAAGCCAAGCAAAGTCAAACTGCACAGCACCATGGAATGCCTGGGCGGGGAGGCTTCAAAAAATGCTCCCCAAAAGCACAAAGCTCTCCCCCCTCAGCCCCCCACAGAGCCAGACCTAAGCCTTAAAGATACAGCAGCTGGTTTTGGGCATAAAGTGGAGGATCATGGAATAGACTGTCATAATATATCACTCCAAGACAGTGTGTCACTTCTGCAGATGTGAATGTGCTGAGGCAGTCAACAGATGAAGCTATTTGGGCAACAGTTAATGTGAGTGTCTTGGTTTGAGACTAATTAGGGAGAAACTCCCTGAGGTGAACACATCCTCTAATAGAAGGCAGGTTTTGGCAGCCCATCCCCACAAGTTTGAAAGGAATTTCTTGGAGGAAACTGAAAAAAAAAAGACTGTTTATTTAACAACAAGAGTGTCAGCACAGGGCACAGGAAAAAAATGAGTAGTGTTGGATAATAAACCTTCTTGTTGTGGAGAAAGTTGGTGGATTTTTTTAGAGTCCTGCTCTAAAAAAGACCTCTCCTGAGGTCTTCCAGAGCTGGGGTGGGGCATCCCAGGGCCTCCCCTCCGGGCTGCAGTGTGGGACTCCTGGTGATGTTTTGGTGTTTTGGACTGGAGTAAAGTTGAAAAGGAGAAGGAGAAGGAGAAGGAGAAGGAGAAGGAGAAGGAGAAGGAGAAGGAGAAGGAGAAGGAGAAGGAGAAGGAGAAGGAGAAGGAGAAGGAGAAGGAGAAGAAGCAGCAGCCACAGTCCCACGAAGAATTCCTTGCCTCGCTAACAAGCTGGCCAAAAGCAGGCAGGTGCTCCCTCTGGTCTGCGGCAGTGAGAGCGTGGGGGAGTGTGTGTGAGTCCTTGAACAAAAACCGTGCTGAGGAATCTGCCCGGCTTCCCACCACTTTCCCTCGGACCCAGCTGAAAGCTGCAGGACCCATCCTGGGCAATAAGCAGATGACAGGGAAATACAGTGTTATCATGAAATCACCCCAAGATAGAGGGCTACAAAGATGAGGACAAACGCCCCTTGTAAGAACACCCATAGTGGGTTGACCTTGGCTGGATGCCAGGCACATGCCAAGCCGCTCTATCACTGTTATCACTTCCCTCCACAGCTGGACGGGAGAGGGAATAAAATGGAAAACACCAAAACAAAGCAAGCAAGCAAAAAATCATTATTTTCTGTATCCAGTTTACTAAAGCAAAAACAAAGGTTGTGCACATAAAAGCAAAAGATGAAAAAAATCCCCAACAATGAATATTTTATTCTCCACTTCTCATCAACAGGTGATGTCCAGCCACTTCCTGGGAAGCAGGGTTTTGGCACACACAGCAATTGCTTGAGTAGGCAAACATCATAAATAACAAATACCTCCCTTCCTTCTTCTTTCCCTTAGCTTTTGAACCTGAGCAGATGTAACACTGTATGGAGTATCCTTTGGTCAGTTTGGGTCAATTGTCCCAGCTATGTCCCATCTCAAGATTTTGCACACCCCCAGCCTGCTGGTGAGAGTGGAATGTTGGAGAGACAGTGCTGAGGCTGTGCCAGCCCTGCTCAGCAGTAGCCAAACACTGGTGTGTTATCAACACCTTTCCAGCTACCAGTGCAGAGCATGGCACTGAGAGGGCTGCTGTGGGGGAAATGAACTCAGCCAGACTAAATATAGCCCCATATACATCCTCATCTCTGGTGGTGACACAAGATATGATCCCTAGCAGCCAGAGGAGCAACAGTTCCTGAGATGTTCAAGGCCATGGCCCAGTTGAAGCTTCAGAAAGAAGATGCAGCCCTGCAAGGCTCAAGCTGCAGGAAACTGTAGAATCTCGCTCTGAGGCTAGGGAAGATTCATTTGCCTCCAGGAGGAGTGCAGCTGTTGAGGAGTTGTGCTGCCTAGTGAATGAGCTCCAGGTGGAGATTAACAGTGTCTCATCAGGGAAGATGAGAAAGAAATCACCCAATTCTTCCCTGAGACCCTGCTGTTTCAAGAACTCAAACTGCCTACAGTTGCAGAAGAGTCTATGCCTCTCAGGTTAGAGACATAAAGTCTGATGCCAAAGACTGAAAACAGGTGACTTCAGACACCAGGAGGAAGACTCGTGCTACAGCCTAAAATTTGCAGTTACACAGTAGAATGACTGTTTTCTGAGCTGATGAGGAGCAGGGAGTGTTGGCCAATGAAGAATTCATGCTATCTGGCCCTGGGCCATGCTGCAGAACTGAAAGAAAATGGTGAATGACAGCAGTGAGAGAATCCCCAGGGAGAACAGCAGAGGTCCCCATCTGCTGACCTGATCTGTTATCTAGGAAAGTTTACTGCTTTCCATATCCCTCTTTCAGACAGTTTTGTGGAGGTGCTGTCAAGGTTTGTCTGTCACTCAGGCCTGCTACCCTTTTGTGTGGGCACTGACAGTACTATCTGGGAAGCCTGGATATTACAGTGTGACTACATGGCTCCCTACACATATTAGGGACCAGGTTGCCTTCATCCTTTTAGTGGGAGGAAAGGAACCCTCTCTCTGAGGACAAACGACTGCTTGGAGGAAACCAGGATACCAAGATCTTCACCTGGGAAGGAATAACACTATATCCCAGTATAGACCAGTGCCAGATCACAGGGAAAACAGCTTTTCCAAGACATTGGACATCCATGGTCTGGTGACCAACAAGCTGACCACAAGATGTCAATGCACCCTCACAGCAAAGAAGGTCAATGGCATTCTGGGAATACATCAGGAAGAGTGCCAGTATGTTGAGGAACATGATCCTTCACCTCTACTCAGCATTGGTGAAACCACATCTGGAGTGTTGTGCCCAGTTCTGGGCTCCCCGTTATAAAAAAGATACAGAACCACTGGAGCAAGTCAAGTGAAAGGCAACAAAGATTATTAAAGAACTGGAGCATCTGTCATATTGGGAGAGGAAGAGAGATCTTGACTGTTAAGCTTGGAGAATAGCAGAGTCAGAGAGATTTTGGCAATGTGTATAAACCCCTGATGGAAGAATTTATTTTTTTTAAAAGAAGAGATGGAATCTTCTCACTAGCTCTCAAGAAAAGGATATGAGACAATGGACAAAACTTAAATGTGGGAAATTCTAAACATCTAAACACAAGAAAATATATTTTCTGTGAAAAAGTGGTTAAATTATGAATTTTTTAGAGATGAGTGAATAATACAAGTTATGCTGAAATCTGATTCTAGTGTAGAATGGACCTATCAAGAGGCAATTTAATAAAAAATCTTACACCAGAAAAATTCCTCCTTTCAACAATTAAATTTTGGTACTTTTCCTGGTGAGCCCAGTGTAAATCTGGAGGGAGCATACTGAAGATAAAGACATTATTTCATATTGGGACATGCTTAAGGGGAAATGTAATGCTGCCAGTACTCAGTGTTTGATTCTGAATTCCTTACTTGGTTGCAGAGTGCAGTGTGGATCTGAAGGGCCTCTGCCCCTGCCTGGGTTGTCTGGCTCCTCTAAGCAGAACTTTTTTCCTTTCATCCTTTTACACTATAACTCTTAGTGAAAAGAATAACTTGAGAATGTCAGGGGTGTAAATGGCAGCTCAGAAAGAAGTGTAAATATTGATCTGATCCTTGGCATATGAATGTGGCTCAGAGATGCAGAATTTCTTTTTATGCTTTCTCACACAGTTCTTGTTCACACTGGCCAGGTCTGCAAGCAATCCAGTGGGATTGTAGCCCCAGAAGGGCTACAGGATATAGCCTATCATATCTTATGAAATTTTCTTCAAATTTTGATTATTAGGGCTTTATACAGTTCAGTAAAATTTTTGGAGTATTTGTCAGTACTGCTAGATGGGATCAATAGTGACACTTGCAACTTAGTCAGCCCTGGCAGATTTTAATAACTAAATAAAAAGAAGAATGGTATGTTTTCCCTACCTATGCATATTGGACTCTGGCAGCATTCACAGCCAGATATAAAAGATAATGATGTATAATAACAGGAAAATAACAGATATTGAGTCATTGACTCATCATTCAGTCACCATAAGTGTCTGTTATAGAAAACTAAATTTCTTTGGCTCAATTTCTCATTGTGCTACCCTCTTATCCCTAGATCAACTGCAGTGTTTTTTTCCTGGGAGATTGTTCCACTGGGCATCTACATGGATTTACATGCACATTCTATGATGATCTATATGGCAAAAGTGGAGAAAAATTCATTCCATCAGTTTTCAAAAAATGGAGTTCTGACGGTAAAAGCTATAGGACCCATGATTGTTGCAGGCAGGCTGACTGTTAATGTAGTCCTTTTGGCTCCTTGAAAGCTCCCAGAATTCCAACACCAACCGCATCCAACCTTAAAGCAAATAATTTTTTGAATTTTATCCGCTCACACACTTATGTGAAATCAGCTGTTGTTTTCATTGAAGATTCATTTCCACTGTCAACCAAACAATGTGAAGTTCTAAGACTTGGAGAAAGACAAATCAGAGAACAAGAAAATAAATAATCATTTAGGAAAGAACTGAAAATGACTAAAAAAGGTAAAAATTAAAAATTAGAGCCATTGACAAATATTACAGGGTGATAGTGAACAGAGGGAAGTGAACATCCATTCATTAATCATGACTGGAAATATTAGTAAAACCTCAAAATTCTAGAACAGTGTTAGAATTGTCCCTTGAAGCAGAAATGCTTTGAGGAGTCTTTCTTGCTGAGGATGTCAATCAAATATCTGATAATATATTCCCTATTGTTCATCCCATTTCCACTGTATTACAAACACAGAGGTATGGAAAGGTATCTATATACTTTTATAGATATTTACACACAGACACACAGACACTAGCAACAACTGTTAAACAAGAAAACATGAATTTATTACCTAATTTTAATGAAAAGTAGAGGCCTAACTTCCTTAAATTCCTTTGAATAAAATCTCATATAGCATAATCACATTGACAAAATATAAAATAATTGTCATGTCTCTTGACATAAAAGTGTTTTGATTGCTTTATTTTTTATTTTTTTTTTTCACAGAAAACATATAAATTATTTAAGCAATGAAAAGAAGTTTTGGCAATTCACAGTTCCACTTCATTCACATATTTTTTCTATAAGAAATGTGTCAAATTAAATTTAGTTTCTAAAGTCAGGGGGCTGTACATTTCCCCTCACATTCTTTTATATCATTACTTTAAATGAAAGCTCATCTGTTACTTCTGAAATATAAAACATAATGCATGTGACACAATTTAAAATACTGAGTTGAAAGTTACTATTACACTGATGGGGGATGGTGCACCTGAGAGGAGGATATGCTTTTCACTGTTTATGACCACCTACTCTGTGAGAACAGCTTTTTGAAGATGATGTTTCTAATTTGTCATAACTTTTGAGCAGATTAATTGGACAGCATGTCCCAGGGGCTGGGGGATAGACTTAAAAATGAATCTCACCAATATTTAGGCAAATATTCTTTCTGAACTGGATTGTCTGTGTAGTTCATTGGCAGAAAAATAGTGGAATTTGTGATTTACAAGGTAATGTGCTCTTCCATCACTGCTCAGTATCTGCTGTTATAAAGATCCTTGAAGTTGTGATGTGAAGGCTGAATTAGGTGAAAGGATATTTTCTGAATATTGGAAAGATTGTTTTTGTCAGTCTGCATTGTGAACTGCTGCCTCACAGAGTAGGCAGTAAGTGCTTAGGACTTCTTATGATCAGTTTGCTACTACTGAAGAAACCAAAAGAGTTTGTGACACATCATTTCTTGAGAAAGAACGATCTTGTTATATAATAACACTGTAACACAAATACATTTTAGAATATCTTTTAATTTTTACCTTTTTTTTATGAACGGCTGGAAGTCTGTCAGTATTTTCTTGTATATGCTGAACGTGTAGAGAATATTGACTATGGAATATTGGATGAGATTCCTTACTTTTATATGCATATGTTTAAAGGTCAACTGTCTGAAGTAAGATGGAAAGATCCCTCTATTGTCAGATGAAATGTTATGGAAATACCCATCAAAGATCCATTTAACTGGAATCCTTGACCTCCTTTGGAAGAGTTGAACCATGCTGTGGAGGAGATTTCTATCCATTAACTTAATGGCAGGACAGGATGAAAAGTTCTGACTTTCAAATATCTATAATTAAAGCAGGCAAATCTCACATTATTTCCAAAACTAGGTGATTTAAAAGATAAGTTCTTATCAGTATTTTGTGTGATTCAGTAAGAGTCTTTGTTTATTCTGGAATTCTGAAACTTGTAGACAAATAAAAAACCTTATATATAAGAAGATTTTAAAAGTTTTGTTCTGTTTGTTTTGTTTTTTTTTTTTTTTTTTTTTTTAGATTTTGGGGTTTGTGTGATGTTTATGTACCAAAGAAATTAATGTTGAGGGATTGGACAGAGATGGCAAATGGATACAAGATCTTTCTTTAATTTTTTGTCTTCAAATATAAATCCAGAATTTTAACTGAAAACAAAAATAACAATTTTCAAAATGCATAAGAGGTAAAGATATTTTTATCAAATACATTAAGAGACTTTGTAATTCCTTATTGTAAGACATCAGGCAACAAGAAACATGGAATACTAATAGTTACCCCATTTACTCAACTAGAATGGGATCAGGCAGGCATTTTTGAGAAACAGATTTCAGCTGAGAAAGACTGATATATTTTCCCTAATCCATTAAAAGTAAATAATTAAGATATTGGGGTCTTCCCAGGCTACAGGCTTACTAATATCAATAGTGTTTCAAAAGAAGGTGTTTTGTATATTTAAATTTACAGGCTATTTGGTCAAGATTCAAGTGATATTTCTACGTCTGTTTTTGCAGCTATGAATACAGACATATTTGTGCATACAGATCTTAGACATTTCACAGTCTATCATTTTCCATAGAGAGGGGTTATTTTGCATAATAGTAACTGATGTTTATTTGCTGTAAGTTTTTTTTTGCAGTAGGAGATTATTTGAAAGAAAAGAGGGATTCTAGGGCTCTTCAGACAGAAGGCCATTTCTTTATTTTGTTCTTATGTCAATCTTTTTCTCCTCTTTGCTTCTTCTTTTTGTTTTGGTTATTTTGTTTGTTTTTTTTTTTTCTTTTTCATGCCTTGTTCACTGTCAGAAAAAGGAGCTGGAAAATTCAGCAAAGCACAGCACAGCTGAATACTTGCAGGGTAAGAAGGAGTGGAAACACTGATGAGGATATTTAGGCAGCACCTTTGACACTGTTAGTTACAAAACCTGAATATTAAATCGCTCTGAGAATCTGGAAATTATTTATCTTCAAAGCAAGAATTTTTGATATCTAATTGCTAGCTGCATAATTGCCAGTGTTACAAGACAACAGCCGTAAGTTAAAAATATTTCCTTTACTGTATAAGGTGTTTCATTTCTGATCTCTGTGGAATTACACATTATATCTATAGTTAGTTACGATTTTGCTTACGGACCTTAAAGCCTCACAACGCCGCTATTTTGCAAGCAGTATCTTTAAGTAGGTTGTGTTAATAATGTCTTGAGGGATAAGCAGATGTGTCTTACGTTGCAGCCAGTAAACACAATTTTGCATTCTCACCATAGTGTTTGGTTCATATTAAAGTGGAATTACTGAAAGCCATATTTCCTACAGCTGCATGTTTTTCCTGTGCTGGGGACTCTAGAGCTGAATGCAGTGCTCCAGATGGGGTCCCATGAGAGCAGAGTAGATGGGCAGAACCATGTCCCACAACCTGTTGGCCACTCTTTGGATGCAGTCCAGGGTGAAAGTTATTTTCTGGGCTGCAAGTGTATATTCCTGGCTCATGTCCAGTTTTTCAGCCACTAACATCTCCAAGTCCTTCTCATCAGGGCCATCTCAATCTGTTTATCTGCTGTATTGATAACAGGGGCTGCCCTAGCCCAGGCGCTCAACTTTGCACTTGGCCTTGTTGAACCTCATGGATTTTTCATGGGCCCCATTCTTCAGGTTTTTCCAGGTTCCTCTGGATAGCATTTTGTCCTTCAGGTGTGTCAACTGCACTACTCAGCTTGTTGTTTGAAAATTTGCTGAGGGTGCCCCACTCTCTGTTACAGCAATGAATGTAATAAACAGAACAGGTCCCAGTACTGACCCTCTGACCCCACACATCACTGATTTCCACCCAGACATTGACCATTACCCTCTGCATGGGACCATCCAACCAATTTCTTATCTACCTAAGAGCCCACCCATCAAATCCCTCTCTCTCCCATTTGAGAGAAGGATGCTGTGGGGGACCATGTCCAAGGCTTTACACCAATCCAGCTGAATGACATCTGTAACCCTTCCCTTGTTCACCAATGCAGTCACCCCATCACAGAAGGCCACTGGGCTGGTCAGGCAGGACCTGACCTTGGTGAAGACGTGCTGGCTGTCCTGAACTATAGCAATGCTTCTAGAAGGCTTTGATGAAGGTTCCATGATCTTGCCAGGCACAGAGGTGAGGTTGACAGCTCAGTAGTTCTCAGCTGGCCTAAGTATAGGGAAAAAGATATTTGGATCTCATCTATACATTTCTAGATTTCGTTTTATTATAGCCCCTATGAAATCTGGCTTTCAGATGCTTTTTCTGTGCTTAGTAGATTTGTCAATTAATTTAACAGTAAATGTTTCTTTATTTATGTTTATTATCTTTTTTCTTTGTAGTGCACAGTCAGATTAACTTAATTTGTAGCAATATATTGTCCTTTTCTTCACTTAAAAAAACTGCACTACAGACTGAATGTAATGATTTCACTTGACTGTAATGCTTGAACTACTTTATGCTCCTGTGCCTAAAACAGCTCTTGACTTGTATGATTCCTTTCAGAATTTTGTGGCAGCTTGACTTTGAATGTGGCTGAGAAGTCAGATTTATTTTCACTGCAACAATCTGCCACAGTATTTTGTGTATGTTTTTCTTTTGCCAAGTACAGGGCTTTCATGTTTCTCCCCACCCCCCCCTTAAAGGAATGGCTTTGAAAACAACTGGCAGTTTGCAGTCCTGCTATTCAGTGTTTCAGTTCTGGATTTTTAAGCTGGTTATATATCAGTATATTCTCTTTTATGCTTAGAGTTACTGCCCAGTTCTAAACATAAGTTCTAGCAGTCAGTAAGCTCTATTTCCAGACAATAAAAATGAAAAACAGAGGAGAAACAGGAAGAATGACATGTAAATTTCCAGTTTCCTCTCTCACTTTTACTATTAGTTTCACATTACTGAACTGAACTAGGTCTCTGTTTTGAAGACAGTAATCTTTAAGATTTGCAAAAACTTACACAAACCCTAAAATAATTTATTTCTTTTTATTTCTTAAAGATGATTGTAGGGAAATTGGCCTGTTAATGGAAAACTAGAGAAGCAGTATCATGTAACAAATATCTTTTGCAATGATTTTGAATATGCTTGTTTCTTGTACATGATTTGTTGTAAGCAGCTAGGAGATAAGATAGACAACTTAATTCATCACTGTGCAAACATGTGATAGCAGTTATGGGGATGAAAGTATTCCTATTACTCTGTCAGCTCTGGACATCTTATTTTATTCTCTCTTTTTTTTTTTTTTTTTACTTAAAGCAAAAAACAGTAAATATTTCATTCCTAGCTGATTTTATACCAAATCTATATGAAAATCAATATTTTTATGTAGTTAAATATGCATATAATTTCAAATCAACAGTTTTAATACAGGCCATTTAAATATTAACAGCTAAGCATATCTGGGAATAGCATTTGAATGTTTCTATGATTGACTAGAGTTTTGTGTGCTGCAAATTCTTCCTCCCTCTCTTTTAGCATCAGCATGGTGAGACTCCAAAAGCAAAGATGTTAATTGAGGCTGTTGCTCAAGAAAGACCTCAGCCCTTGGAAAAGTCTTTTTGTATAATCTTATGAATGGTTTTGTTAAACTAACCAGGAAACAGAAAATTCAGATATGCAATTCATAATTTTCAATTCTAACATGGCTAGTTTTTATATCTAGTCCTTTTTATCAACTAAATTCAAGAGGTAACAATATGAGTAGGAGTGTGACCCTAATTTCCAGTCTCTTTCATTACTTTGTGGAGGTATGTGGGTGAAACCAGACAATGACGACAGCTGTGAAATATCAGTCACCTGATCCTTTGAGTGTACTGTCAGGAAAAGAAGAGAAAATAAATATTCTCAAGTTTCAAGGGACATGGAATACAGTTTGATGTGAGCCTTTCCACTGAAACTGTAGATGACTTGATATAAAATATGCTTACTGAATGCAGTAATGAAAATCCTTATCAACACAATTCAGAGGATTAAAGATTAATCATCTCACATTAGAATAAGAGTAGCTTTAATTTCCCTCTCACTTTAATCTTGATTTTTCAGTGTCTTATGCAAACAAAACCAAATAACATAGGTAATTTAGACTATAATTCCTGTTTCTTCCACCTATCAAAAATTTAAGAGAAAATTAAAAATAAATAAAAATCCAAACAGTAAAATATTCAGTCAGTCAATCAAAAACCTAGTGAAATAAGAATAAAACAAAAGTTTTTTGTTTTTTTTTTTTTTTTTTTTTTTTTTTTGTTTTTTTTTTTTTTGTTAGAAAAACGTTTAAAACCTGTTAGGAATTTGGCATTTTCTTTGAAAATGCCTTTTGAAGAAAAAAAATCTCATTAAATTTAGGTGTGTTATTTAAAAGCAAAATATGGGCAGAAAAGTAATTTTTTTTCATTATTATAATGCACAGACTTCCTTATTATTAAATTATAGAAATTGATAGCTAGGTTCTACTTCTAGTTATTTCAACATCTTATCTCAAATGCTGGATTTGAAGCTTATTCTCACTTGCATTTTTCAAAAGAGGTTTCAGTTAAAAAAAGAAAAAAATGCTATGAAGAATTTGCTTCAAGGATCTTTGGCTCCACCTTGTGTCTGTTGTATTTTCCTAAAGAAGCTGGTGGGTCACGTCAAAATGTGAAAGAAAAATATGGATGGAATTTTCTGTTTAAACTTAGATGGAAGATTTACCTTTGTCATCTATGGTGTTGGATTTAACCTCACTGTCCACCAGAGTGATGAAATTCAGAAAGTAGTGTATTTTCCATTTTTTAATAATTGCAATATTTAAAAGACAATAACATTTCAGACAGAGAGATACATAAACCACTCAGAAGAGTTTTCTATGTATACCAGTAAAGACATTATTTACTGGAATAAATCTTCAATTCGTGTAAACGAATTGTTAAATTTAAGTGGAGTTTGACTTGGGAGGTTAGGAAAAGTATCAAATGTCGATGTGCTCTGCTCCTTTAGGGTTGTGCCTAAAATTTGAAAGAACCCAATTTTACAAATCACCTTTTCAAATTCAGCAAGGCTCATAACAGTTTTATGAGAAACCATCTCTGTTTTTTATGTTTTACTGTACAGAGATTCTTTTTCCAGGAAAGGATTTCATATGAAGGAGAAATGTGTGGCCTAATTTAGGCAAATATTTTTTAGATAAGTCATACACATAATTTCCTGTATCCTGACTTTTTATGTCTTTCTCCTTGTCTTTAAAGTTATGCTGACCATTATGTGCTGGACAATAACTGCTAGAATGGCAAGTGATATGTAATGAATGGGAGTATTTCATAGGGCTATCTTTCTAAAATCAATCAGTGTTTCCCTCTTCCTTTTTAGGTACTGACAGTGGGAATCAGTTGGGGGTGAGAGGAGGGTTTCCTGTTAGAAGTGAATTTTACACTTCGCTGTTTCATTTATGTGCCTTGTCTTGTGGTGCACATCAGACCATCCAGACTCCTCTATTGAATGCCAGAGATATGAAATAAGAGTTTGGGCTTTTGGAAACTTCCCTCTTGAACTTTTCAGAGACCTCACTATATGAAATGGGTGTCCTCAAGCAGCCAGTAGTGACCTAAGGAAGCACGAGTATCTCAGTTCTTCTAACTTTCCCAGTGTATTATGAGTGTAATGGATTACATGGAACCAACACACAGGACAACAACATTTTAGTTTACACCCTAGGAAGAAGTTGAATGTGTTCACAATAAACAAAGCAAACTCTGTGTTTTCTCAGCTTTCTCTGTTGATTTCATTCCTTGCAGTATTTGTTCAGATATTTCCATTTACTCAACTTTTTTTCTTCAGTTAGTTCTAAGATATTATTAAGTTTGGATTGGTGTTTTGGTGGGGTTTTTTTGTGGTTTTTTTTTTTTTTGGTTGGATGGTTGGTTTTAGTTTTTTTTGTCCTCTCTGTCTTCTGTGGGAAGTTTTTCTTGGGCAAGAGATGTTACTTAGAATTGATATCAGTTTTTCTTCCTAAAAAATTGAGACATCAGATTTCATTCCACGATTTGTATAGATATCTGCCTGTTTTTTCTTGCTGTTTTGTGTATGTGGTTTGGAATTATAATGCATGGTTACTGGTCTACATCACTGAAGAGAAGAAATTGCCCATCTGAACTTTTATCATCCAAACTAGGCCATAATTTTAATGCAAAGATATTTTTTTACCCCCTAAGGAAGAAGAAAATATGGAAGGAAGAAAATATGGAAAATAATTGCATAGACTAGAGTGCTGCACTACAAAATTAATTACAAAATTAAGCTCAACCAGAAAGAAAAAATAAGTGAGTGGTCTATAGGGCAAGAAAGGAAAGAAAAAAAAACCTCTGTGCTCATTTTACTATATTTTCCTTCAAGTTACACATTTTTCTTTCCCCAGACCTCTTCCTCCCTTGTCCCTGGGGTCATAACAACTGTTGTCTTCTCTGAAGCAGGGGAAAATTAAGGACTCAGAAAACTGCTATGCAGTCCAGAAGAGGGGACCTCATTATTGACATTGCTGCTCTCGCTGGTTTTGTTAAAGAGCTCATATCATTTCGTGATATACAAGCCATAGATTGAATGCTGATCACCATGGTAGCTAGAGAAAGATGTCTATGAGAATAAGTCAGTATTGTGTAGAGTTTTTCAGTAACCTTCAGGGGCTCAAGTGTTCAACATTACTGGTTTAAGGCGAATGGAAACTGGCCTAACTGTTCTTTTTCTTTTCTAGCCACACAACTTCTTTTTTAGCCCTCAAAACTTCATAAAAAAATATTCAAAATTGCTCTCAGTCATAAGAAAGAAAGTTAAAATATAGCTAGTAAGGCATTTTGAGCTTAATTTATTAAGAGCTGATTACTACAAAGTTCCTTAGCAAAGAGGCTTTGTTAGTAAAAGTGCCACTATTTTTCATGGGCATACTGATCACACCAAGACTCTTCACTTCCTGCCTAGAAGTAAACATACACACAAGCCACACTCAATGAAGCTACTCTCAAGTACGTCATTCAAATCAGCAAGAAGTCAAGCGAAGTCAGAACTAGATAAAGGAATGACCAAAGCAAACCCCATAAAAAATGAAGGTCTGCATTATCAAAGGGGAAAAAAGTAATCAGCCTGGCAGCAAGTCTGAACAGCCTAGATAAGGTAACATTGGATACATTACCTGTGTAATATGTTGATAAATTACTGAAGAAAAAAAAAAAAACACCTGTCACTCACCTTAGTGATTACTATTTTGAGTATGTACTTCTGAAACCAGAAAAAGCTTTGCATGTAGTTAGTCCAAATATCCATGGATCTCATTGTTGCTACTTTGTACAGGTATATCACCCACTCTGAAAATGTGAGGATACTTGTTTTACTGCCTGGAATAAAAACTCTGGTCATATAGGCACAGATTTAGTTATGTAATGGCAGATCCAGAGGGCACCAAGTGTCAAGATAAATGGCTATTCAAATTTTTTGTGTGTGTGTTGAAGAAAGCCATCCTGACTGTTTAATTGGACAGATATACTTTGAATAATAGTTCTCTTACATGTCTTACTACTACAGAATGACAGAATCACAGAATATGCTGAACTGAAATGGACCCACAAGGATCACCTAGTCCAAACAATCACATAGGTCCTGCACAGGAACACCCAGAAGAGTCACACCATCTGTCCACAAGTGTTGTCAAAATGCTTTTTGAGCTCTGTCAGGCTGGTTCTGTGACCACTTCTCTGGGGAGCTGTTGGGGTACCTTTCCCAAAGTCTTGGTGGGGGTGGTTCTGGATGTACAGGTTTGCCCTTGCCCCTGCTCCCATCTCACATGTGCCCCATACCTGTTCCTGATTGGGTGGTTTGGGTGCCCAGGGCCCAGGGAAGAGAGCAGGGTCCCATGACTGGAGTCTGCCTGGGAACTCCAGCCATGCGGCTGGAGGAATAAAAACATCCCTGAACATCTATAGAAATATCGCTTCATCTTTCCTTCCAAATTCATCGCTGTCTTATACATGTTGTAAGGATTCCCCATTACAACAGGGAGCCTGTTCCAGTGCTCAGCCACTCTCTGGGTGAAGAACTAAAACCATTTCTTGGTGTCCGACCTAAATCTCCCCTGACACAACTTCAGACCACTCCCTTGGGTTCTCTCACTGGTCACCCCAGACAAGAGATCAGTGTCTCCCCCTCCTCTTCTCTTCATGAGGAAGTTGTAACTGCAATAATGACTCCCCTCAGTCTCCTCTTTTCCAGGCTGAACAGACCAAGTGACATCAGATGCTCCTCATAAGGCTTCCCATCAAGTCCCTTCATCATCTTTGTTACCCTCCTTTGCACACTAAAAGCTTAATACCTTTCTTACATTGTGGCACCCAAAACTACATGCAATGCTTAGGGTGAGGCTGTCCCAGTGCAGAGCAGGGCTGGACAATCCCCTCCCTTGCCCGGCTGGCGGTGCTGTGCCTGATGCCCCCCAGCACAGGGTTGGTCCTCCTGGCTGCCTGGCCACTGCTGACTCATGTTCAACTTGCCATTGACCAGGACCCCCAGGTTCCTTTCCACGGTGTTTCCATGTTTCCATGGTCTCCATCATCTCATTCCCCAGTCTGTCCGTACTTCCAGGGTTGTCCCATCCCCAGTGCAGAATCTGGCATTTTCCCTTGTTGAACTTTACATCTTCAGTTCTTGCCCAGCCCTCTAATTTGTCGAGGTGTCTCTTCAGGGCCTGTCTGCCTTCAAGGGAGTCAATGGCTGCTCCCAGTTTTGCATTGTTCGTGAACTTGCTTAGTACCCCTTCCAAGCCATTTATGAAGATGTTGAAAAGCATATGGAGGCCTGCAGAACCCCATTAGTAACCAGTCACCAGTCTGATGTCTCCCCATTCACAATAACCCATTGTGCCCATCCCATGAGGCAGCTGCTCACCCACCACATGATGTGTTTATCCAGCTAATGCTGGACATTTTGTCCAGAAGAATCCTGTGAAAGATGATATTGAAAGCTATGCTGAGATCCATAAAGATTGCATCAAGTGGCTTCTCTTCATCAGCTAGGAGGGTCACCTTTTCATAAAAGGAAATCAGGTTTGACAAACAGGATTTTCCTCCTATGAAGTTGTGCTGGCTATGAACAAAGACTGAGCTGTCTCTAAGGTACTTCTCAGTACCTCCGAGAATAATCTTTCCATAGCTTTGCCAGATACTGAAGTGAGAAAAATAGGCCTGTAATTTCTGGGATCCTCCTTCTTGCTCCTCTTGAAAATTGAGACAATGTTCACCAGCTTCCAATTATTCATGGTGCAGAAAAGACTACTTTTATTTTAATTGTCTTCATTCTTTTTTCCAAACATATTCCAGTGTCAGGTATGATTCTGAGAAAACTGAAAAGTATGTCGATTCCAAAGCAAATTTTACCCTGAATAGTCCCATCCAAAGCAATTCATAAATTCACATATACTTAATTTTTTTATTCAATCAGAGACCAAAATGTATATATTTTTCCATCTTCCATATTATTATAATATAACTTTATAGCTACATTTTCCAAAATTACTCAGGTGTACAAACCTGAGCCTTTGCACTCTCAAATAATTGATTTCTCACTCTCTCTCTGGCTATATCTGAATATTTTCTCATAAAAGCTTTCTAATATAAAGTAATTCTGTAATGGCAACATTTAAACTGTACCTCTTAGAATACTATATTTGAGTCCGTTAATTAAAAAATAAGTTAAAAAAAAGAAGATTTAATACACATAGAATGCTTCTACAGGGCTTTCCAAACAGGAAAACTTTTTTATGCATTTATTACTTGGAACAATTAAATTAATATCTATATAGTCCTCACTTGAACGGCAAAGGATCTTATGTATTCATTATCTTCACAGATTAATCAAGTAGGTTGCCACAACAGCAGCTGGCTTTAAAAACTGTGAGCAATAGAAGGCAAGGGACCTCAAAAGGGGAAATAATAAAAAAAAGAGTAGTTTCTCTAATAACTTGGTCTCTGTAATAGCTTCAGCACACATTAACAAGAAAAAAAAAAAATTAAACCAATTTCCACTTGGAAAATTGACTTTAGAGAAAAATATTTATACCGACTGACATATGAAGCAAATCAATTCAGAGCTGAAGTCCGTCTAATTTAAGTTAGGTTTTTTGCAGTATTCAAAGACAACACTTTGAATACTCAGTTTAACTCACTGAAACAGTCTTTTTGTGAATGAAAGCTACTCAATTAAGGAAACAAATTGATCTTGATTATACTCAGTTAAGGATCAAGCTGAGTAATGATCAAAGATTGTCAACTTCTGTACATGTATTTTCCTGGTAAATTTAAAGAAAAGCATTACGGCCTACTTCTGTGTCTCTTCTAATAAACCATAGCAAAATTGTCAATTAATTAACAATGCCAATTCATATTCCTCTAGTGTGAAATAAAAGCAGAGTTCAAGGAAGTTATTTATAAATATATGAATAGTATAGTTTCAAATATCTTATTTGAGATCATAACTAGTGATAATTTTTTGAGATCCTGTTGAAATAGTTAACGGTATATTTGTGACTGTCACAGTCCCCTGAGTCTTCCAGAGGCTTGAAGCAGAATATTTCCTACCTTTTTCTTGATGTTCTCTGAAAGACATTGACAACTTCTACTCTCTAAAGTGAATTCCTATGATTACACAGACACACAAAAGAATCTAGAGCACCATAATTATAAGTAATGGTGTTTTCCTCTATGAAATATCCAAAATATAAGTCTTTAAAGTAAATCTCCCTTTTGCCCACTGTGTTGTCCTCTCCTCTTAAATACTTTTTTCCAGCCCAGGCAATTTCAGAGGTTTTTGTAGTTGAAATAACTTAAATGCAGACATCTAAGGTTTGGTTTCTAGTCCTGTGGGCAGGTCTCTGTCTTCTTAAGCACTTCCAAACTGTTGAACTCTAAAGTCCTCATCAGCTCCTATGTTCATGTCTATCCCCCCAACAACAACCTATCCCTGAGAAGAACAGGAAGCACACCCAACTGGTTTACATGGTAGAGTCTTCAGGAAGAAAAAGCAGCAAATGGTGTCATGACATGTTACAGATATGTCCCCCTTCAGCAGAAGTCTCACAGAGTACATCAGTGTTTGTAATTTCTCTATATTGTTGCTTGGCCTGTCTGTTCCTATCTATACGTCAAAAATATTTCAAAGGGGAAAATATTTCAAAGACCAAAAATATTTCAAGGTTCTTCCCCAAAAGGCTCTTAAAAGACTTAAAAACACCAGTGAGTAATGGGATACCAGGAAAGGTCATCAAATTAAGGCAAAATGGTTGAGAAGAGAATAAATAAGGGAGAGGAATAAATTTTTATTTTTCACAGGGCAGGGAGGTCACAACAACAGAGAACTTTGGCCAGGAGTTGTGTTGTGGCCTGTCCTCTGTTTGTATGTGATATTGTAAGGAGACTGAGCAATACGAAAAAGTTTCTTCACTAGTAACTTATTCAAGAAAATAAAGGCAGGACCAAGAACTGCAAAGGGTTCTTTCTATATTTATCAAAAAAATGGCATATTAAGTTCAGTTTAGATAAAAGTAATGGCATGCACTTGAAAATGAACAGTCCAAAATGTACACATATAATGATATATTCTGAGCCAACAATAAGAAAACGGTAATGAGATCTTTGGGGAAAAAACGCAAAAAATATTATGCAACCTTCTGTTAAAAAAAGAATTTGTGTTAAAATAGGCAACATTCCATATTAAAAAAGGAATAAAGCAGTTAAGTTTCCAAGGAGTATGGTTTTTGTTAAGTAATTCTGCAGATCCACAGCTCTGATTATAATTATGCCTCACCTCTGACACTATTTTGAGTGAATAGTTAGCTCCAGAAGGTTAATATCCTGTAGGTTACTTGCTAGTCAATGGCAAGAAAAGCTTAGCCATCTTTTGTTCAAGCTCATTTACCTTTTTGGAGCTGAAGATATCCCTCAGAAATCTGCAAAATAAGCAATGTCAGCCAATCATTCAAGTTAAGTGGGCAATAAGAATGCATCATTTACTTTTTAGCCTTCATTGAGTCTGGGCCCACTGTCTCTCAGAGGTGGTGCAAAGGGTGTTGCTTAGCAAAGGATAGCAAGCAAGGAGGGGAAGGTAAAGACAGACCCGCTAGTCTTCTGGCTAGCTTGGAAACAGAATCTATTCATATATGAGAAGATTTTAATAATTACAGGGGATATTTGGGTAACCAATTACTGTTGATTTACTTTCAGAAAGGAGTGGCCTAATTTCAGAGGATGAATATAACTGTCAAGAGCTCTGAATTTAGCCTATATGAATATATTGCTTTATTGCAAGTGACTGGGCAAATTAGAACAAAAAAGGAAGGCATTATGATGTGATTTTTTAATTTTGTAATAATTGATGGGATTTTGTAATTTTTAAAATCTTTTTTGAGAATTATTTTTATTTTTGTGGTGAAAACCATTTTGGCTGAAAAATGTAGCCAAATTTTATCAACACAAGATTTCACCTTTGGAAATATTGCTTTGAGAAACACAGCCATGTACAGAAGGGTTAACAAAACTAATAGAAAGTAGTTGCAGTTGACTTACAAAATTAATTAAGTACTTTGAAGGCTCATAAATTCTACAAAAAAGCACACACTGTATGCTCTTAGAAAGAATGAGAAAACAAGCACAAAATTGTAATCAAATATGTATAATTAATGTTTTGTGTGCAGACATACTTCAGTATATTAAATTTTTTTGACTGGTTATCAACACAGCTCCAAATATCTCTTATGGTAGTTATGCCTTTGCTTGATTTGATATTTTGATAAAGAGATTTCAGAGATAGCTCTCTGCTCCCATAAGTAGTAATGGTACCTGGGACTTCTGTGGATTTATACGTTCACAAAACTGGAGTCAAATCTAGAAAATTATGCCAAAGAAACAAAAATCTGTTTACATTGTCTTGTTTATTGGCTGACAGCAAAATGCTCATCTATTTTGCCACTTATTCCATAATCAGGCAAATAATACTTTTTTTTGCAATGAAATAATTTCTGAGAATAGTCACAATGGTCACTGGAAAATAAGGGATGCCAAATGCTTGAATGTTTGTCTTGTGCTTGTAAAAGTTAATGATCTTCCACCTGTTAATAACAGGAAAAATATATTATGGAGAGTAATGTAATTAAAGAGCAAAACAGATGGTGTCTGCAGTGAGAAAATTATCCATAGCTGTTGAATCCTACAGCATAGATTGACTCTTGTGCATACAGAAGACACCATTCCAGCAAAGCTGGGTGTGTAAAATGAAATACTGCACATGTTCACTCACCTGTTCAGCCAGAAGAAGGGGCAAAAGCTCTCTAATGAAATCAGGTCCTGGTTAAAAGATGCTTACAAGAATAATTTCTAGGCACTTCAGTCAAGAATATGAATTTGAGACCTTGCTTTGCAGATCTCTGACCATTCAGTGCTGCGATGTCTTTGCTCTTTTGTGGATACAGGATATTTTTATGTTGTTACACTGTCTTTCCTGTCTGCAGAATTTCATGATTGTTGTGGTCCCACTATGAGAGTGGAGGTTTGGTACATTCTGGTTTTCTTTAGGACAAAATCTGCCATTGGAGGCTGGAAGATACAGAATTTAGTTTATGTATTTGCAGTAAATCCTGGGTACTCTGCAGTATATTTTTTCTTACAAAGATGACGACTTGTATTTGTTTGTAGTTCTGAGCTCTGGGTGAGGTGGGTTGCAGATTCTGACCCTTCCCTTGCTGCAATTGAAGACACTCAAAAAGAGAAGCTTGTGTAGTGCAATGTGGGGTAGCCAGAGGTGTGATAAAGCTAGTAAAGTGACATTATGCAGCATGAGTGAAGAAATAGTGTAGACAAGAACATGTGAATTGCTTTTCTTTTGATGCGACAAAAAACCATGGCCCAAAGCTCAGCTTTCCCCGTCCCCTTACTGCCACTTCTTTTTGTAACAAAGTATAGCTAGTTCAGCATCCTCTGCATAAAAAACACTTTTAGTAATCTGACCCCATTGCTAAGAAATTAAAATTGTAAATTACTAAGGAACTGTGTGCTTGGCCTCTTGCAAACTCACTTGAGCTCTCTTCACACTCAAGGGGAAGCTGTATAGCTGTGGGTAGAACAGAGCTGAGCCTAAGATAGGAATGAGCTTGGAGCACAAACAAAGCCTCTGTGGCCAAAATTAACTTGTGTTTGCCTGCCAAGGAAATCATGAACAGTATGATACCACAGAAAGGAAGAAACAGCTTGTTTTTGGCATTAAAAAGGCAAAACAAAACAAGATACTCAACAGAACTATTATAGTTTCCTAGGACGTGATGTTTTCCATGCCAGTGACTCCTGTATTTCTATTAGAAATAGAGTCTCTGTAGAGGATGTGTCAGGGCCTGCCATTAACCTGTGCATTCTCTGGTAGCCATGCTTGACAGTTGTCTGCTTACTGTTGTCAAAGCCATGCCTTGAGACTGTTAAAAATCCTGTTCTCAAATCTCCCACTCACAAGGCGATTGGGTTCTCCCTTGCTTCCTTGTGATTAATGAAGATGGTGCTATTGAGATGAAAGACGGTTCTTTTCTGAAATATAGATGTTTTGTGCAATTAGTGTCCTGTCCTGAAGTTATGGAGTGAGTACCATCCAAATCATTCATGTTAGGAAGAAACAAGAACTTTGTTTTCTCACTTGTCATCATGTGTAGTGGTGAGAGTCAACTGATACAATTAACGCTGGATTGTTTTTCATCATGTAAATCTAAGCTAATCCTGTTCCAGAAGCCTGTCTCCAATTGGGGAACAGTGAATAAAATATGATAATTTCTGCACTGCAGAGATGCCTCTTGGGCTATTTTGTCATTTTATCTACTTCTGTAATGGACCATATGCTGCCAGCTCTCATTCATTTTAATGAGAGAGTAATTTCACATGGTCAAGAATTTATCTCCCTTTGTCTGTTAACCACTTTGAGCTTTAGAAGAGGCTTTCCCCCCCCCCCCAGGTTTCAGATGTATTCTATGGTGACATCGAGAATCTGGCAAAAGCACTCATCATTCTGTTTGATTCTGGGGATTATGTGAAAAAAAATTGTTATGAGCCTGATGCTTGATTACTTTCTCTACTTTTTTTTTCCACATTCAGCTTCAGGTGCAATTCCAGGAAAGAGACACACATGATTCATAAGGCAGCAGGACTGAACTTTGGCAATCCTCTGAAAATAAGTGCTTTGGGCAAAGGATGTCATCAAACCGAGGAAAAAAGCCCATCCAGGCAGGTTGTCAGCAAACTACATCCTTGTGGAGCTTGGTCATATGCTGAGGCTGATGAGGACTTTTAACTAATGAAGTGGTCTGCAAACAGAGTAGGAGGAGCACTCTCTTAGCCATCATTTTAAAGAGAATGAGAAAGTTCATGTTCCATGGAAGAAGATAGATGGAGAAAGAGATATAAGCAGGAAGAGGAAATATTCAGGACTGGAAAGAAGACTAGGGCAAGATATGTGACTGTTGTATTATTGTGGCTGGATATGTGTATTTCTTGGGCTGCAAAGCAGAATGAGTTTCTTTTAAATCCTGAAAGTTTTAATGAAATCTGTGTATTAAGTATTGTTCTGGAGAAAAAGTTGTGGTACCCACTGGTTTATACATTTGAGAATGTGAATTATTTTATGTTTAATGAGACATACAGTTGTAAAAAAAAATGCATCAAAGGACGAGACACTACTGTAGTCTACTGTATTACTAAATGTTTGATCATGTATGTCCAGCATGAAGGACCAATATACTGCAGCCAGAGAAGATAATGAATCCCTTGGCCATGGCTTTCAGAATTGCCAGTCTGGAAGCAGAAATAAGAAACCTGGACTATCAGAAGTACTGAATGTCCATCATTCCTGTAAGGTGAATGGGAGTTAAAACAGCTGCTCCTAATCTTTTAAAACCTGAATTGTTAAAAAAGGGTCTTTAGAAAGGGCTTCAAAAGCATGAGTAAATAGAAAAAAAAATTATTAAAACTATGAGAAATCTTTTAATAGTTCATCTATCAGTCTCTCACCTCCAGACTTGTTGGATTATTTTGGTGTAAATAACTGTGCAGCTCAACTCAACCTAAAGCTTTACACCTCATGAGAAAGCAGTCCACTCTTGGAATCAGTGCTTTCCATTTAACTTATGTGGATCATTAAATAAAGTCTCTCTGCTCATGCTTGTGCTTTCCTTTCAACAGAGAAATTACAATACCTATGTGAAAGGCAATTATTCTGCTCTGGTGAATTTTTTCCTTTCATCACCCTCCTCCTAAAGCACTTACTGTCTGGAAGTAGAAAGCATGCTCACAACTCATTTTCTTGCCCCTGAATGAGGAAAGAAATGTGAATATGCTGTGATTCTGTTTTGATCTACCACATATGGTCTAAAGTGTCAGATAACATTAGCCTTGGATGGAATTTTGCACTAACTTTCAACTGAAAATAAGAAGTGCTTCCAATCAGTGATTCCCTTTGAGTGGAGAAGGTGGAAATTTTGTTTATATTATAAACATACCACCATTTGAAATGAGTCTTTTGGTGTTTTCTCTGCTAATTTAGTATGTGAAGAACCTGCTGCTGATGGAAAATTTTCCCATTATTTTTGAATTACTCATATTCTGTTTATATTCAATATATCACTCTCCATAAAGCCTTAAAATGACTACCAGTAAATTATTGGCATGTAGGCAATATTAATGAGACGTTCACACTATGTTTTGATGTTTTAAGTATCTTTTTCAAAAAGGAACATACATATCTTCTTGCATTCAACTTTATCTGAGACATTCACAAGCCCTAAGGGAAAGAATTGGCTTGCAAAAACAAGATAAGAAGCTTGACAAGGGCATTCAGAGATAGTAGCATTTCCCTAGACTACTGCCAGAGCTCTTCAAACATTTTATTTATTTTAGGATGAAGAAGTTTATTTATTTACCTTCCTGGAAAGAACAAAAAAAAATAAAATAACCAAATACTCAGTAAAGGAGGTAAAAAGTTTAAACCCTACCAGTTCACTTTAAAATAAACCACTAATAATGATGGGCAAAATGTGTCTGTTGAGAAGGAAGGAGGAAAAAAAACCTACCACAAAACCATCAGTGGTGAGTATTTGCTCCCAGACCATTCTCACATAGCAAAAGAAATTGTAGTTTATCATGGTAATAGTATAAAGATTTATTCCAGGGTTGACAGGTTGATATAACCCACTCTTAAGCAGGCCAGACTCACTAGTTATTGAATGTCTAGAAAATTGAGTAGATTCCATCGTCTCTTGGCAGCTACAGCTGCACTCATTAATTTTCAGGATGAGCTTTTCAGCTGGCAATTTGATAATGGCTCCATCAAGTGGTATAGCTCCTCGTTGCAGATGTTTGGTATCTCTGGCTGAGGACACTGGCTTCTTAATTTTGGCTAAGAAGTGCGTTTGGCTCATCTTGTGGACGATGAACTCTGCCAACAGCTTTCACAGGACACTTTTTCAGAGATAAAAGATTCGTTACCACTAAAAGGCCAATGTTCATCGTATGGATCCAAAGGATTTAGAAGAGTGTGAGAGGATCTCAGATGCATTTCAGAGGGTGCCAGAAGTTATTTTGGAGATAGATATTCATTACATGACTCTTGTTATTTTTTTCCTGGAAGTAGAGAAAGAGTTCAGTTTTATGTTAGCATTGGATTTATTTCCTCATGTAATGGAATAACTTCAGAAGTTCTCTTTTGGCTGAAAAATGAGGAAACAATGAATTTTTTGGGGTATTATGGGGAAAAATGCCTTCATGTTGCCTAGGAATTGGCCTCAAAAGGTTTTGTTCTTTTATTTCTTTTGCATCTCTAAAACTGTTTATAACTGAATATACTGGATATCTTTTTTGGTTACCTTTGAATATATTGGATATATTTTTTGGTTACCTTGCAGGGTCTTTTCATATTGCTCTATTAATTAAATCACTACCATGTGAAGAAAATATTGTTCTGCATCTGATGGGGAGATAGAGTCATGTATAGCTTATGGAAAACTAGGGTTTGTAGTCTTCAGGTTAAAAAGCTTCAGAGCAGTAGTATCTCTGTAGGCAAATGTGCTGAGGGGTGTGAACTGTCTCTTAAACCAAGAAGATAATTATTCTTAGAGTATAACCCATCTGCATAGCTTAGAGAATACTTTTGAGGAAAACAAAACAACCAAACCAACCAACCAAAACTCCCTGTTCCCCCACCCCCTTCCCCCAAAAGAGAAAAACAACAAACCAAACCCATGATAAAAATTAAAGGACTGTCTAGTTAAAAAGGAAAAAAAATATTATTTGAATGCATTATCCATTCTTTGTGATACAGAAACTCAAAAATTACAGATTTTGCATTAGTTTTATTTGAAGCCATCTGCAGTTTTGGACTTTATTACCTCTTTCTGTCTCTACTTGATCATGCTAAGATTAGTAGTAAAACTGAGTTTTAACCTTGGCTTTTGTTCTGTTCTTTTTCTAGGCATTACATGGCATTATGAAGGCTACAATTTGTCACATAGAAATCTTTTTTAACTAAATTCTGTAAAGAATGCTCTTTCATGACTAATGAAACTTCACTCAAATATAAAAGTGAAAAAAAAAATTTCAAAACATATAATCACTGCAACAGAAAAAGAGAAAACCATTCTAGGCTATCTCAGTTTAAATAACTTGGAAAAGTAGAAACAAAATTGATAGAAACATTTTGGAGTCCATACACTCCTTTTTTAGGGGCAGTTGTAAGGATTCAAACATGTAATTTCATAGTTACTGTGAAATTTTCTTGTCAAACTGCTAAATATAAATAACAAAGTGAGCTTCATGGATATTTTGTGGTTTAGAAAAAAAAAAAATATGCACAGAATTGCTTGGGTTTGTGTAACACCAGTTCTTTTTACACAGATTATTAACCAGAACAGAGTCCCCAGTTTCCTCTGAACTATTTTTTTTTTTTTTTAATTTCCTTCAACTATTAAAGTAGAATAGGCTGCTATAAATCATTTTACACATTATCTATGTTGGCAAATTCATGAATCCAGTTGAAGAAGTTACTCTCAGGAACAATCCTGCATCGTTCATGTGGTGCAGCATTTCACAGTGAGGGACATTCCTAGCATGCCATGATGCAATCACACAGAAATCTAGGTTGGAGAGGGTTTCTAGAGCATCTGGTTAATTTCTTTCTCTGAAATCATCTTCTCCAATTCTCTGAAATCAGACACCAGATTTACAGATTTGTGCTCTTGTCTATAGCTAATCTCCAGAAGTTCAGCTTGATCTTTTCTGTGGAGCACAGTCTCTCCACTTTTTCTGTCTGCCTTGAGTAGCCTGCAACTCTCCATTGCCGTACTTGAGTCACATGAGTTACCCCACTAAATATCTGTACTTCCAGAGATAGCATAATTCTGAGACTGCAAATTTATTCTTTTTTATTTCCCAGAATCTGAGTGTTGGCATAAAGGCACTCAAATGATTTGTCATCTGACCCTTGTCTTTGCTGGGATTGTGGGAGCTGCTCCCAAGATCCTTTGAGTTCGTCCCTGGTTCTTTGCTTGCCTCCAAACTTTGGGCACCACTCCCCAAATAATCAAGCCACTCCTGTAACTTAGGTAGCCTATTAATAAAGATGTCATTGGACCTTTTTGATAGGTGGGTGCTGTTTCTTTGCAGTAACCCACAGACTGAGAAGAATATATGAATAGTCATGGAGGCCAAAACCCTGCTGGAAACAGCAGCTGTGCAGCCAGATGCTGATATGTGTGATATACCTGCCTCTGCTTGTCCTTCCTTCTGACTGGAAGGTTATATTTACTATTTATAGTAGAAAATGACCTGAGGCACTTTCCCCTTTGTTTCATCCCCATGTCCCTGCAGTCATGTTTGATTATGTAGGTGTATTTTTTGCTCAATACATAACTAGACCCAGTGTAATTATAATAAAAATGCATTTTTTATTATAAAGTCAAAATAAACAATCTGAGGATTTTCTGTGTGTTCACGTGAATCAGTCCACCACCATTTTTTTAAAATTACTATTATTTTGTTGAATGTCTCTAATGAAAATCTTTTCTTTCAGAATTTCTAAACACTTCATAAAGAGACAATAATGGGTTTAAAAAATAGAACTAAGAAGGTCCAGAAAATAAAATTCTTAGAATCAAAAAATCCTTTAATTTCAAAGTAAAAAAAAGCAAAAAAAAGCAAAAAAAGATTTCTCAGCAGAGTTGTCCTGCATTGTTATTATGCCTACATCAAAGACAGGAACCTGAGATACTACCTTTATGAATCACATGTTCTTGTTATTATTTTTTTAAAAATATTAAACAATAAGGGTTTTTTATCTTTTCTGTCATTAAGGATGAAAGCCAACTAGCAACTAGTCTGTGAAACTGTCTTTGAATATAGCAACCAGGGGATTCAGTAGCCTAAATATAAGTATTTGTTGCCATTTTAAACATTGGATGCATGTCTTCCAGAAGGATGAATGTATCTCATAAATCTTGCGCTGTACCTGCAGGTTTCATGTGGAGGTCATGGATAACTGGGTCATTCTCACATTCAAGTTACTGAAACTTTGTGTGCTTCAAGATTTCCCCCTTCAGCTGCACTGATAGGGAATAAAGAGAACTGAGGAATTAAATGTGCATGTGAGATAGAGTTTGAAAGGATATCCTGTTCCTAATTGTAACCTCTACATATTTTTAAAACAATTCAGAGATTTTTTTCCTTAATTCCTTGCCTCCAATAGATAAGCTTTTATAAATAACACCAAATATCATAAACATTAGCAACAGCAGCAACGTAGGCTGTTTTTTACCCTGAAACTAGATTATCTCCATCTAGTGATGTTCTCTTTGTTTTGATTTTCTGATTGCTCTGTGATTTTGGTACTTCAAAATCAGGGAAAACTGGCACTAAGAATGTTAAAGATATGCTGACATTTGTGTTTTGGTACATGTGACAGCATCAGATTTTATTTTTTTTAAATGACTCCCTCATTACCATTACACAAATCAGCTGTAAAGTCAAAAATAGTGTTGTATTCCAGAAGGTGTCAGTAGAGTATTAGAAAATAAAAAATGAGAATGCTGTCTAAACTCTACGTATTAAGATGTTACAATGGTAGAAATGGCTGTTTTGCAAGGTGATTTGTACAAAGTATGCATTGTCTATAATTATGACACGCTACTCTTTTATGATAATTATAAAGACCTGTTTTTCTGCAATTTCAACTAGTGAGTTAGACAAAAGATACTGAAATATATTCTGCTGAGAAAAAAGCCTCAGATCTAAGTATTAATGTGAAACAAGGAAGCAACAGCATCCTCTGCAAAGATGACAAGAACACTTCCACTGAGCTGAGGCAATAACCTGACAAGTTTAGGGCTAGAGCATGAAAAACTTCTTGCACAGTTATCTGTCACTGACAAGGTCTTTTATTAATCTTGGAGCCATAACACAGCTTTAGAAGGAATATAGAAATGTGGAGCTTTTGATTTGATTTATGTTCCTATGTCTCTACTCCTCTTCTAGTGGTAGCCTGATCCTGTTGCCTCTGAACTCAGTGAAAGAGTTTTAAAGGGTTCACCATATGAAGCAGCTTACCTGACACAATGCTACATTAATACACACATTTTAATAAATGAAATTACAGAGCAGAGAATAAGAATGTTCAGTAATTGTAGCAATTTAGGAATTAAATGTGTAATTATCACTAGCCAGTGCAGCAGTTGCATTAAAAATGAGAACTAGAGAAAGATACAAGCATTCTAGGGTGACCTTGCAAATTTTTTGAAAGGCTTTTAACCTACATCATTGTGAAAGAAATGAGACTAAACAGAAGATGGAATGTAACTGTATGTCACAGTTGGGGATTGCATGTTGACAAAACTTGTCCATTCTAGTTTGTCTCTTTTCTTCTAAGTCAAGAATATGATTAGAACTTGGTCTGTTATGATTAACAACAGTACTAACAACAAATCATACTGCCCTTAAGAAAAGAGGGAGGGGTTGCACTAATAGTTTTAGGGATAAAATGATAGAAAATACACACATAATGGAAGTACATTCTCATACATTACTGAGGTGTTATAACGTAATATTAATAATATTAATTCAAGCTTCAAGTCTATGCTGGGGAAAAAATAGCTTATAATGCCCTTTCAAAAGCTGCCACATATTCTCCCCATCGAACTCACTTGTTCTGCACACCAAGTTCTCATAAGTTCCCCAAGAGAATAAACAATGCAAACAAATTGCCAGGTATGATATATGCTGTATCCCTTCCCAGACTGTTCTACACTACTTGAAGAAAAATGGGACTAATAATGTCGTAAAGGCAGCCTCCTGCCTCCTCAAGGCTGGTGATGGTGGCTATCCCTTAAGTAGGCTGTGCAAGAAGGGAGGGTTCCCATTCCCTTCCAGGACCACTGTGAAGCCAGTTGATATTGTTGGTTGTTAGGAATCAGTTCACTGCTATTGCAGTACTAATCCCAGCTAAGAGTATCCTAACTGTTGGAATTTTTTTCACCTTTTTAGACCAGACCCAATTTTAGTTGTTAAGGTACACTACGATTCAATTTTTAAGCTTTCCTTGGTTATGAAGAGGGGTTAACCAAATCATTTAAATGGAATGAAAATGAAATTCTCATCTTAATGTGATGTCAGAGCTTCTTAATTAATCATAAAATAGAGATTTTTTAATTTAAATACCTTATGTGACTTTTATATTTGCTAGTGAAAATGGCAGGTGACTGAACACAGGATAAGCATGGAAATATAGAGTAAATAATGGACTGTAAAAGAGACAGCAGAGTGAGGTTATGTAATTAGATCCTTATATTTTTTTATCTTAGAATTAAGCCAAAAATAATCCAGCCAGGGATGATGAACCATGTCACTATTTTGCCTTTCATGCTCATTTTATGAATTTGGCCATTTAAGATATATGATCTTGCTGAAAAAAAAATCACAGTAGTCCAAATGCACTCTACATGATAAATATCTGCTTATAGGGCTGAAATTAAAATGTGAGGAGAGTATTTCCATGTTTAAGGTACATCATGGTCTGTCATAACATTGATTTTAACATGACTTTCTTCGTTCAAATATTAAAGGTTTTCTTCGTTAGTCCTCTCTAGAAAATTTTACAATAAAGGAAGATCATATTATGAGAAGTTTTATTGGTTGTCATGTATCTTAAGTAACTTCAGAGCACTTGTTTAAATCATTTGAATGGGTCAAGACTTTGAAGTTTAAATAAGCTCTGACGGGATAAAAGGATCAAGGATGAATTGCAGTTAATGATGTTTTCAAGTTCGCTCTTTAAGTGACTTTTATGAACAAAAAGAACTACAAAGATTTGCCTTTGAGTGAGTACTTTCAAGGTCTATAATTGAAAAAAAAATTACAAAACACTTTAGCATTAAATTAGGCATGCATATGAATATATTAAAGTATGATTTGAGACAGAATGTTTGTACTTATTAGGTATACCTGTAGCGTAAGTAAATTAATATTTTTGATTCCATTTCTATTTTGTGTTCATATTCTTTAAGTGAACCAATGAGGAATTTTTTTGGGTTGCAAAGCACATTGCTCCCCTTACCAACGAGTAGGGTGTTCATTCCTGGCACCTGCTAATGAAGTCCTTTCCCCAAAGACTCTCCAGCAGAAAAACCTCCTCTCGTGGTGTTTGCAGGGGAAGTCAGTTGAAATAGCTAAATATTGCTTTCATGCCAGTTATGAAAAACGATTTATATAAACTAAAGTTGTTAAATTTTAACACTGCAGAGATTACACCTGTATACTTGGAAGAAGTAGATCATATTGTCAGTATGAGTCTGCTTTCTGTACAATCCTCAGGTTAAGGTAGAGGAGCCTTACTTTGGGACATTGCTAAAAGCAGTTTTACTACCTTCAGTACCAAAATTACAGAATCTTTCCTAATACAATATCTTTTCCAAAGAAGACAGAGTGTGCTAAATAATGTCTCACGAGATGAACTGTCAGAGGAGGATCTGTGAAATAGAAGACCAGTAGTGACAATGGGCAAAGAGATTTCTGAAACGAAGCAGAACTGAAATACTACTGATAGATTGTTGAGAACCTTCCTTACTGCTATTGGGTTATCATCGCTTCAGCCATGATAGCTAATACAGCACAACAATATTTTACATTCTTTACTTTAAGCCAGGACAAAATATTTTTCTGACTCTGAAGATGACTTGCGAAGGAGGTAGTAGGGGCTAAGTACTCTTCAGTAACTTAAGGTTAAAATTTTCATTTTATGTAAGTATGATTGTGAGTAATTCACTATTTGTCAGTGTAGAGTTATATTTAACTCATCACTGAGTGATCAATGGGCATGATTAAGCTTGCCATATTTTCAGAGAAAAAACTTGAGGTACTGTGATCAGATGTTCTTTGAGTATTTGTTGTCATTTTGCTCTAAGTACGAATTTTTAGAAACCTCTTCTGACTTTTGTGGCTCACTTAATATACTGGGCAGAAGTAATCAGTTACTGGTATATAGAGCTTTCTTAATCTGTGATCCAATTTTTCTGTGCAAAGAGAGGCAGGATGCGGAGTATTAGATTAAAATTTTAGAGAGCACATGGTTTACTTTGATTAATTTTAAGAAGCTGCAGCTGTAAGGCTGACATTCTTAGTTTGGCTATTTTAGTAACTGATCATTAAGAAGTTTCAGAAAGAATTTTACACTTCTATGATTTACATTCCTGAATGATGAAATTGACTTATTTTTCTAAATCTTCTGAATTCTGTCCTCCTTATCTTGTAACAGATTACATCTTACTAGCAAGATGGGCAATTTTGCAATCTACTTTTTACTTCAGATAGACCTAAAATGAGCAGTTATTTTAGCATTAAGTCAGATGAAGGACAGCACAAAGTAGAAATTATACATCAAACCCTGCNCTGTGACAGGAATGCTAACTTGGAAAAGAAGTGAGCAGTCACAAGAGAGATCAACAAGGGAAGAAAAGGAAGATACTAGAAATGTGATTGCATGTTCTCAAGAAGCAAATTATCTTTTTAGAATTCCGGGAATTACTGAAGATAAGAAAAATTTCTGGGAGAGTGTCACTGAGCTTCTGCTGCCCTGTGATAGAGCTGGTCTAGCAGAGATGAGACCTACAGAACACTGAGGTGATAACTCACAAGATCCTAATTAAGTGTGAACTCTACTTCTTTTATAGCCTAATGATTTTGTAGTATATAGATGACTATCCTGATACATATCTAGGGCAATTATAGGACTATACTATATTTCAAAAATGTTCTTTGTCAGTTTAGGGAAAGTAGATTTTTTCAGTGAAATTCATTAGATTTTTTTTTTTTTAATGTAGGCAAAAATAATTAGTTTCCATCTACCCCCCACCAAGAGCTTCCTCATTCTATGCCATTACAGTTAACTCTAAATAGATGAATTTTGGAATAGTCGTGGGTACTAGAAAAGGATTTTCAAACACACATTAATACTAGCAATGCTGAAATATAACTATCATGCATATGAAGTAATTTTTTTTTTGCTTTTCCCTTTCTAAAATAAAGGAATCATTTACATTGAGGATCATCTTGAGTATTACTTAATCACTGACTCTTCGAAAAGGTACCAAGAGCATAACTACTAGGCAAATTAGCACAGAAAAATTATCTAAATTTATTATCAAAACAGTAATTATTCTGAGCTTGAATAATTCGGATTTATATGAAAAACCTAAGAGCATATTGCACAGTGGTGAACTACATTATTTCAGATGCCCATTCGTCTTGAGGATAATTTTTCATCCACTGAAGTAAGAATGTAGAAGCAATGTTTTGTAGAAGGCATAATTAAAAATAAGATCTTCTTGCTGTCATTTGTAATGTGGTTTATATTCTGAGTCATCTGAATATATGCCATAATTATTGGAAATTGCCAACACCAACATGGATACCAATGAACTGGTTTTGTTCCTCTGCAAGGAAACCAAAGCAGATAATTTGTATTTCTTTAATATTTTCAGCTTTGAATTTGAAAGTCTGATCTCAAATTAGAAATTTGACCTCAAATCCCTGGCACATCATAATCATGGTGTACAGCGAAAATCAAGCTGAATGCATGAGAAAAATCATTGCCTCCCAGATGCTGAACACTGCTTATTCACTTGAGAATGTCAGGTCAGTTTCCCCTGCTCAGTGCAAGGCAACACCAGCTGAAACGCTTTAATTTGCTTCTAATGGTAGACAAACTGATCTAATGAGATACTGCAAAATTTTATCTAATTGTTGTTAAGCACGATCCTCAGATGCAAATAAAATGTTCTCAATGGGACATTAGTAACAGATATTTTACCCACAATACTTTTCATTTTTTCAAGGATGCCTAGAAGTTTCCATGCACAGTGAAGAGGTTTTGGTGCCATACGGTTTACAGAAACATCTGTGTACTCCAAGGACTGCCTTGATGTGCACTCAAATGCAAACTTGTTTTGTGAAAGGCTAAAGTGGCAGAAATATATATCAGAAAGTAACTACTGGTATTCCCAAAATGAATCTTGCAGCTGTTCATGACAAATTCTTTTTGTTATTATTGGAGAAGACCATTTAACTTTAGAAGAAAGCTATAAGCCCTGTGATAATAATATCTTGTAGGCAACCAGAGAAAATCTGTCTTACTTTAGAACAGAATAATAATTTTCAGCTAATAATATATGTTTTGGGGTACTTTACATAAAAAAAGGTTCATCTTTCAATAGTATTAAAAGTCACAATATCTCAGACAATAACTAGGAAAAGAAATTTAAAAAAATTAAATTCAAGAGGTTCTGGCTCTACAAAACATTTTGCCATTGTATAGCGAATTCATTTTCCCTCACAGGAACTTCATTGCAACCATATTTTTTTTTTTGATTTGTGGCTGGTTTTCTTTTTAGTCTTTTGAATTTTTTTATTATTTCCTGCACAGAACCTCATCTGCAGGAGCTGCAGATTCCCTTTCATTTGCTCCACACCTGAGCATGTGTTTTAGACATGAGGATTAAGCTCTTCTGCCTCAGGATGAAGACTTCTAAGTCCTGGTTCTATTTGAAATGGTCAAAATGTTAATCCAATTCTACCTCTTTAAAGGAATGATTGACAGTCAAGTTGAGATTCACTTAATTTAATCTGTCCTTTTTTAGCCTCATCAATGTCTTACTCTGTTTACAGTTCATGGAGACAATCCATTCCAGCAGGCAGTGGTTCCTGGCTACCATAGAGCACAACCAGAAGCAGAGGGAATCCAGAAGGCTGTCTTAGATTAGGTTTAATTTTTAGAGATCTACATTCGGCTATGACAAATTCCGCCCTTGTTCTCAGAAAGATAATTATAGGCTGTGGATCTCAGGTAGATGAATAGAATTTCTGAGATGTACTTGGTATAATGGTTTAGTTTCAGCTAGAAATTACTGCCTGTTAATTGCTGTTGTCAGATGTTGTTTAAAATGCATATCTGAGTCATCTACACACAATTGGAAATATGGCACAGGACCTACAAGAAATCCACTTCTGTTTGAAGTGGCAGCTGCAGTCTTGATGAGTTATGTGAGTCATCTCAAATGACATACAAGGTGAGTAATCTTGAATATCTCTTAGTTTATAAATAAACACTTAGGGAGAAGTGATTTTCAGTCTTGTTATCTCTCTGGGCTAATTCATTTTAATTACAGACGCAGAGGACTTCTACAAAAAGGAATGAGAATGCCAATTTTTATCTTCCCTGTATAGCAGTGCAATCTGAGAGTTCTTGGATCTAAGTTTGAAACTCTTGAAGAAAAAAATGTTGCTCTCTTTTTCACTGTATAAGTGTTGAAATGGATAACTTAGGTTATAATAAATAGGAAGCATGAAAAGAAACCAGCTTGACTACCATTGTCCCTGAATTTGGAAAGAAGTACGCTGTGATACCTCCTCTGACTTTGAAATGACTACATATAATGCCCTGAAACTACAAATTGCTCAATGCAGAGGGACCTTAAGGATTGAAGTCAGGAAAAACTTAGAAAGCAGCATATACTCAGCATTTTTTAATGGGCAGCTTAGACAACTTGGCACTCAGTATACCAGTTTGAAAGTTGGAATCTGAGACCTGTATTTTTCCCTATGCTTTACATAAGGATGTTCATTTTCTGACATAGAGGTCAGATGCCTCAATATTATTTTGGATATAACTCTTATTTCTTTCTTCTCCAGTGATTTTCTGGTTTTGGATGAAAAATTAGTTTTTCCACCTCTTTGGCAAAAGAGAAGGAGATTCAAATGATTGGATCAGACATCAGAATTTTATGCCTTAGTATAATGTAATTTTTACATTCAATTGATTTCAGTGAAATTTTGCTACAGTAAAACAGAAAAGAGAATTTTTCAGTTGTAATTGGTCATTGCTTAAAATGTATACACTTTCAAAATCTTTCTGGTTATTTATTTTTAAATTTAAAATGCAAGGGTGAAGTTATTTGAATTTAAACAAGATATTCTTTGGCTCATAATTTGTCATACCTTTAAGCCTGCAGCCAAGTTGCTATCTTGAAATGACAGTATCTTATCCATTTTTATGGCAACAAGCAATGTTGCTACATCTAAGCTATGACCACTCTTCCTCCCCCATGAATGGCAACAATTAATATTACCAAGAAATTATTTTTCTTCTGTTCATATCATGAAAATGTTTTATTGTTTTTCCCTACTACTGACAGCCTAGCACCTCTGCTCAATCTTTCAATTTTCTTCCAATTGAAACATAATGAATGAAATAATGTGAATCAATTAAAAGTAATACAGTTGCCCTAAGACTGTGTTGATTTTCAGTCTTCCATTTCTCTTCTCTTAGTGTGTCCTTCTATTTTCTGACTCACTTTTCTCTTATCTCTGTATCTTTTTCTTTTATGGCAGGGGAAAAAAACATCTTTCTTTTATCCCTTTACTTCAAGAGTGATTTTTCATTGCCTTCATAGCTGTTCTGTGAGGATTTGCAGCTGCATTCCCATGACTCCTCTTCACCCTGGCAGCAACTCACATTTCTTTTCTTACAATTCTCGCCTGCTTGTTGCAAGGATTGGTGTCTCATTACTAGTCTGTTGGTGTTTTTGTTAATTAGTAGAGACAATGTTAATTGAGGAGTCATCTTGTTAATAAGTGTATTAAACCTCTAAATACATCCCATATGAAGTCAGCATTTTCTGCAATCAGAATATTTTCCCACTGAGCTGGCTCAGGCAATGCATAAAAGTTTGGTGCCTTCTAGCTTGCAGTCTAACAGCCTACCAAGCACTACAGTTTGGATTTAATGGCAAACTTGATGTTTAAGTCAGAGCGATTTCTGAAGCCTGAATGAAGAGTCAAGAAAATCTGGGTGAGTCTGACTCATTCTTAAGTAAAAGTGAGCTGCTTCATGTCTGTTGCTGCAAATCACTTAAAATTCAGTGGTTGTCCAGAGGTAGTTCAAACTAAGACAAAAAGCACTCTATTCAGTTTCGTATTGATAACTCCCACGATACCAAACTACTAAGGCATTACACTGTTACTACTACCCTATTAAGGTATCCTTTAATTGGACCACAATTTCCTGTTACCATGGAGAACATCCTGGAAGAGGAGCTCAGAATAAAGTTGAATGCTTTTTAACATTTAAAATAGATAGCCTCAGTTTTGGATTCTGTGTTTAAAATATTGCCTAATCTGCTTTAGTTCATTTCTAGAGTGGAGTCAGCCACACACTAGAGCTTATAGGGCAGTAAAGGCTGAGAATAGGAGGTTAAAGGATGATAAAGGCTTCTGCCCAAGAGGAAAATGTATGTGACAAAGGCAGAGCTCTGGGCCATCTTATCTGGCTGCTTCATACACTCAACAAAGCAAACATCCCCAGAACATGATTTATCCCACCCCTAGCTACAGATCCAAACACTCAATGACCCTTAACCACTACAAAGAGACATAACTCTGCTTCAGATAGATAACAATTCAGCATCTACATTTGGGAAATGTTCTAACCATGGAATAGAGCATAGTATTAACTATTAACTATTAATTTACTAAGAGAGTGACAGGGCTCAGTGGGGACTTATTGCATTCTATAACTTCTTAAAAAGAGATTGTAACAAAGTGGAGGTTGATCTCTTCTCCCAGGTAACAAGAGATAGGACAAGAGGAAATGGCCTCAAGTTGTGCCAGAGGAGGTTTAAGTTGGATATGAGGAAAAATTTCCTCACTGAAACACTAAATTTCTTTGCAAAAAGGAATGTAGCAAGGCCCTCCTATCTGTCTGACACTACATGTGGTTGTTTTGAGCAACTTTCAAAATAAATTATTTTAGAGTTTCACAAAAAAATTTGCAGTTTTTTTTATTTGTCATGGGTAGTTACAATATCTGTAATGCTTGCAAATCTTGAAAGGAAATAAAATGCATATATATTATTTTTCTATTAAAATAAAAAATGCTGTGACTCCCAGTAATGAAACTTTATATTAAACATCACTTTGATGCAAGAGAATTAACACAGTACCTTACAACACAGAAAAAATAACTTTAATTAAGATTTAAGTTATTGTAAAGATGAAGGAAGCATGAGTCTCTCTAGAAAGAAATACTTATAGAAAGCGATTTTCAAAGTTTAAACCCCAAAATTGTTGTAACCAAAAGCTTTTATCCCATGTTTGTTATTTAGCTGTTAATAAGAAACCAACTTTCATGAGTGTAATGTTTCTGGTACAACCCTGTTTACTGCTAGTACATATATACAGTAATATGTTTATTTCTGATTTGACCTATGACAGACAGCAAAAATGAAGTTTGGGTTTGATTAATTCACTTAATTCTGGTCTTAAAGATTTAGCAACAATCTGCATATCAATGCATAGTAGCTGTAGGTTGTTTTCTTTCCTAAACAGCTTTAAAGAGAAAAATGACTCACAATTTAAGGAAGGGGGTTGTTTGTTTTTTTCCAATGACAGCTCATAAATTAACTTTTTATTCAGTTGAGATGATTGAAAATCTAAAGGGACTTTTATGTATTATTTTGAAAATCTACATTTTAATAACATCTCTTGGCATTAGTAGACCAGTAAGTCTAATTTTCTGAAATAACATTTATATATATATATATACACACATTTTTGTGTGTATGTTCTGAAAGTGATAGCGAAATATTAAAAAACAGACTTACATTGAATTTTAAGCAGCATTTTCATTAAAACAATAGGTTTAATTTCAGGCTTATCTTAATATTTTTAATGAGTAGGCCATTTTTATTGAAAGAAATTGTCAAATAGGCTGTGCACTTTAATAGAATGAACTGTAACAATTTTTAATAGAAGTGGAAAGACTATCCCTTGCAATGGTAATATTAAGGGGCTTCAAAAAACAAAAAAAGAAAATGTTTCAAATTTCCAGTTATTTATTCAATTTGCTGTTGGAGTTCTTCAGCAAGGGACTTTTCAGTTTTGGTGTTGTTGTGTGGGTTATTTTGACAGAACAGAGGCATTTGATCTATATTGTCATTTAAAAATATGAGACTATTAATCTCAGTCTCACCTTCTGTTACCATTTCAGATAGTACACCTGGGTTTTTGCACCTTGGCTCTTTGAAGACGTGATATCTTTTTAATAACTTACTGAGGAGAATGTCTCCTGTGCTCCTATCTTGTACACAGATTTTATAGCCCAGAATCTGAGGGTAAAACTTTTGTGTCACCTGATCCTATTTACAGAGATGCTCAGCTTTACTGGGTTTATCAAGATATAACCACTATTTACTTCTTTAAAAACTCTTTCTGCATTGCATTCTACTAGTAGGATTGACTTTATTCTTATCAAAGATGGTATTTTTAAAGTAGGTATTGATATGTTGCTAAATAATCTAGTTCTCTGCTGGATTGGAACTTGTTCCTGTGATTCCCTAAGCCATAAAGATTTTATTTCACTCCTGAGGTCTCTCTTGGATTCATGAAGCTAGAGTATTCTTAAATAATGCATAGTTCAAGCTCTGAGCCACGGGAAAAGCCACAAAATGCAATGCAAACAAGATAACATAAATATGTGATCTGACCCACGTGTTACACAGTGCTCCAAAACTGACCCAGCAGGTTTGGCACACTTACTGCTCCCTACATCACGCCACAGGTATGCAACACATGCAAGAGACTCATACTATATAAAAAATACTTTGGCAGGATGCAACACTGCTTTTGCAGTGTTTTGTACACATCAAGCTGGAGTGCAAAAATAATAACTTAAAAAAGATAAAAAAATACACCAAAAATAATTGTCTTACTGTCACAGAAATGGTGGATGAGGCCAGAAGACCCAGTGCAGTAGAGTCCATACATAGTAGACAGTATCTAATTTTCTATGGAAGAAAAAAATCACTTTGCTCGCTAGAGAAAGCCTTGAAGAGTGTAACTGCAGGTCATTGCAGACTACTTCTCATCACTTGTCCTGAGACTGGGCATCACTCCCTGGGGCCAATGCACTTAGCAATGTACATTTAGCTAAGGGTATGTCTGTAATGGTAAATGAGAAAGGGCGAAGGACTTTGGTCATACAGTGCTAAGTCTATTTTACAAGATTCCAGGGCCTGTTCTCATTCCCAGCAGACAAGTGGCAAAGTCTACCATGTGTCCATATCACTGAGCAGGAAATCACATCTACAAGGACTAGTGGGAGCAGCCTATATCAATTGCTTTTCCATGAACTGTCCTAGATCATCTGGGAGACCGTAGCTAGTCCAAGCACAATGAATGTGCACAGACAGAGCCATTTGGCTCTAAGAACCAATGCTTAGAGCCAAGAAGTACAAGGACTGTTAATTAAAAACATAGATTTCTTATAAGGTTTCATGCAAAATGAACCACACATTTATTGCTTATTTCATTTTTTTATTCCAGCATTTTTTTCCTATAGATATTTTTTTACCCTAGAATCAGAAACGATCTCTCAAATGAAATGTCAGAAATGCGCTGTCATTTCTATGTTCTGGGACTCAGTGCTTCTTTTGTGTGATATAATGAATTACACTACCTTTGCTTTATGTCAACTTGTGTTATAAACTGATTTCAATTTTTTGCCTAACATCACTCCCTGATCTTTTTAACTTTCATGTGTTTTCCTTCCTGTTGATTGCAAAGTAAAAGTTTCAGACCATTTTTGCTTAGATGTAGTGGCTTTTTTTTTTTTCTTTCAAAGTATCATTTTGGTTAGTATATCCATTTACTCAACTTTTCTAGCTTGACTTTTGTTATATTATGTCCTTGGTAGGGTTTGAAAGGTCCTTTGAATAAGTGCAAACTGCAAATACTATTAAGATAATGGTTGTTCCCTTCTAAGTGGTCTAATGAAGTTGTTAAATAAGGGCAGTTGTGACAGAGTTGGCAAGTTCTCCAGAGGTCCTGACCAAAAGTATGTTATCTCGAGCCACAGAGTTTACAAAATCTATTCATTAAGAATGACTAAACATGGAAAGTTTTATTTTGTGTTGTTTTGGGCATTTCTATTTCTTTTAATAAAATTCTATGGCATGCAATCACTTGAAATTCTGAAAATGTAAAAATCATATGAAATTGCACCGAACTTTCTTTTTAATAAATAGAGTAAAAGAAGAGCAAGAAAATGAGAGATTTATGAAATTCCCACAATTAAAAGAAACTAAGTCCATCATTATATCATTGAAAGCTTCCCCTTTTATTTTGGAAATTTTAGACCAGAAATTTAATCTAGTCTAATACTTCTAGTTTATATTAAAAAAACAAAAAAAAAAAAAACCAACAAAAAAAAAAAAAAAAAAAAAACCAAAAAAAACCAAAAAAAAAAAACCAGGAAGACTCATAAAGTTATTTGGTTGTCTTTTCCTTTCTTGGCTGACATTTTAGATTTCAAAATTGGAGTTCAAAGTTCGATCCAAACAGCTGCTTTATTCCTATCATCCTTTGATCATATGTATTTTCTGAATAAGGTTCTAACAAGCATGTGCAGAAATGTTTTTGTCTTGAAAGTACTCAGAGACTTGTAGTTCTTTTTTTGTACCTGACATATTCACAAATAATCTCCGCTTCCTGGTCTCATTTCACTGATACTTTCACAGAATATCTACTGGATTTAAGCCAGCACAGGCCTCAGCCCTGTTTCTCTTTGATTGCTCAGTGATTAAGTAATCCATTTAGGATATAGGAAACCAAGACTCAATTTCGTTCTTTGCCTCACCATTTTCGATGGGAATGCACTAAGGACATGTTCTGCAATAGTGTAATTTCAGTCCACCCTGCCTGATCACTTCCACTGTGCTTATTCTGGGTAAATATTCATTAGGCTGGAGAGAGAGAGAGCATGCAAAAGACAGTAAAAAATTTTGGCAATTGGCTAATAGACTGAAAACACAGTCTTGGGATCCCTGAACAGGGGATTTACAGAATGTGGTACCACAGAGTGGAGGTCCAAAATGGTGTTACTTAGGTGAGATGCTACTAAATTCTTGCAAATGAGAAATCCTACAGAGATCTTACCTTCCATAGGGCACCTGTGCCTCATATGTAGTCTCAGAAACCATCACTAAAGCAATAACATCCTTTTAAATAATCAACTAGAGGTTAAGCATTTATTTACAGCACTGAATACCAGTTAAATATGTAAACATTTAAGCATACTGATTTTAATGTGGTAAGTATATTCTTGTATATTCATGTTAAAAAAAAGGCATCTTTGCACCAGAAAACTTTTCCAAGGACTATAGACTGAAGATCTAAGGACCACTGATTCACTGGTGCAGTGTTTATTTGTATCCTTTATAATACTTAACATTTTCAGCATTTTATCTACCTCAGTTACTAAAGAAAGGTTTTGTTGAGGGGGGGTGTGTGTAGAAACCCAAACACTAAAATCTGTACTGTCACAAGGTGGTGCTGTTGGATAAGAAAAAAAATCTAGAGCAAGAACACAGGATGAGAAATATTTTTATGGTGAGTTAAATAAAATTAAAAGAACGACAGCTTCATTCACCTCTGTCATGTCCAATCGTTCATTTCTTATTTTGAAACAAAGATTTTAAATTAGGCAGAATCATTATTCCTGGTGGTTTTTGTTCTCGATAACTCACACAGTAGATACAGATCTTCAATATGAATTTCATGCCTCTGAAGACTGACAGCTAATGAGACTATTATTTTCATTTTTAAATTGGCCAAATGTGAGACATAAAATTTGTAGTTTTACATCTTTTACTGTCACCTTTCAGTGCCAATTTTATTCTTCATCTTTTAAAACCTTTTTTAAGGTGAATGCCTAAATCGTCAGATAATTCAACATGATATTTTCTATTGCAACGTCTTTTGCTGAGCCAATAACCTTGTTTACAAGATATAAATGGCAAGTTTTGAAAAAAAAAAAAAAAAGGAATACTAGCTCAAATTGCTTTGTCTGATGTAGCATCTTGACATTGAACGGCACATTCAGAACCTTGCTATCATCTAATTTACAATCCTTCTTCAGAAATGTCTTTTTTTTCTAAAAGATGTTCAGTGCAGTAGCTGTAAACAAAGTCTTCAATTTGGCAATCATCTGTGCTTATCATAGTTCAAGCTAAAGGTGTTGAAAATTTCAGCAGAGCACTATGAGATCTTTCAGTATCTGCGGAAGTGTGTGGATATGTTCATTTTAAAAACTACTGAATAGACTAATTATATCTTGTCTGATTGATAAAGTGGCAGGTAATGACATATTTTGGGTTTGAGGTGTTGTGCAGAAATAATTTTTTAATTATAGAAGTCATCATTATGTTAACACTCTTATCAGGTTTAGTGGATTTTGAACCTCTGGTGCTCCCACTAGGATTACATTACAGCACTATATGTGAGGTCAGAAAACATGTCAGAGCTTTAGCAGGGGTTTTCAGTGACAAAATGAAAGTTTTTGAATTGTACTTTGCTTCAAATAAAGGGTCTCAGCAGTGGCATTCTTTGTGGCATTGGCAGGCAGATACATCACTAGCATCTTTGACTCATAAGAATAGGAAACCTGAGGGTCTAAATTTTACCCCTTTACAGTTAGAATATGAGGCACTTAGATTGTGCCTGTGGCCAACTGCTGTTTTCAATATAAGGGGCAGAGTAAGCTCACAGTGTATTTCCACCTTTCCCCTTAGAGCCCCATGTATAGTTTTTTTTGGGGGGGGGGTGGATTTTGTTGGGGTTTTTCAATATTTATCTTACTTTGGATTCAAATCCTGAATGAGATCCTGACTATCCTTAACTCCCATTGAGACTAGCAGAATTTGTAAATGTAAATTATGTTGTCAGCACATTTTTAAATGCAGAGTATGCTATCAGGACCACTTGGGATCTGGTTCAAAGCCTTATGTGTTTGATTTATTTTAGATGTGTTTGATTTGTATTTTATTGAAAGAAGCCCCTTCAAAGGTAGTGGATAATATGCTTCAAAGACAAAATGCACTTGTGATCTTACACAACCAGCATGGTCCACTGGGTAAGTATTAACCTGGGAAAACAAGGTTGGGATTTCTTAGTATTTCCATCATTATTCATTACCCTGCTGAATTTCCTGCAGCAAGTGGTTCCCTTACTGTGCCTTTAGTGGTTTGTTTGTTTGTTTGTAGAGATGATTGATGAAAAGCTGATATCAAAGTTTGGAGTTGTTACCACACTAAGAAGAAGGTAGTGCTTCTTTCCATTAGGGTAAAGGAACATTAAGAAAAGAAGCCTGAAATAGGCATGGAAACTGCATGTTCTGTATTTCTTTACACACATTTGTATCTAACAGTGTCTTGTCTCTTTCTTCTTTCTGTGTAACTTCTGTGTTCTTTTTGTGTATTTACTAAGTATTTCTAAGCTGTTGTGTATGGAAACCTTTTCCCAAGAAGGCTAAAGAGAGCAGTAAGTCCAGACACAATACAGAAATAAACATTTCTTGATGTTCACATATTTTTTGTTCCTCATCCATTATTCAATCTGCTGTAGGAAAAGCTTGTACGTGTGACATGAGACTAACAAAAACATTGCAGTCATCAGTATTTTCAGTTCCTAGCATCTTACTGTTTGGCATCTAAATCTGTGTGGGTTGTTTTCTTCCTGCTGTGGTAAACAGTCTCTTTTTCTTACCATTCTCTTAAACATTGTAGTCATGGAGAATAGCTGCCTCTCTAGGGAATATGCATACTACAGTTTGCACCTCTAGTCTCAGAGTAAACATAAACATTTATGCTGTTATGTCAGTAAAATAACCTCCCCACTCCAGCTGAGTATTCCCCTGATTATGCAGCCACATTAGCCCTCTCAGCCACAGCACCACACTGGGAGCTAGCAAGATCATGTTCAGCTGTTTTTAACTTGAAGGAACAGATTGTTAGAAAACAACATGTCCTGAGCTTCGTTGATTTAGAGCCTGGGTAAACCTCTGTGAAGTGAGAGTTTGGGGACTTCAGTGAGATCAAATGCAGCCATATTCTTGCCTAAATAGGAAATGTTTAATGCAGTATTACAGTTTAGCTTGCCTACTTAACATCATTTTGGGATGCTCACATCTCCTATCATGCTAGGCAGCTGATATTGTCACTGAAGTGAGCAGAAAGAAATTGATAATTAAGAAGATAATGGGTACTAGAAATTCACTAAAGAATGCAGGTGATATTTCCATGTCTGTCTTTTTTCTACACCTCATTTTCTTTTTCCTCTCTTGTCTTGATGCAGCCGCTGCAACCGAAAAACTTGATCATAGAGCTTTTGTTTTATTAGAAGATGGAGGGCCAGGTTTTTGTGATGCTGTTCCCACACCAAGTGCAAACTAGCCCCAAAGCTGCTGTAAGCAGCCTGGCAAGTCCATTACAGTGCAGAGGTGATCCAAAACTAAAAGTGAGCAGGGATTTTTCTCTCTCTTCTCATGCCTGAAGCTGGGAAATACTGGCATTACTCTAAGAAAACACAAATGGCCAATGTTGTTTGCCAGGAGTATTTTACTTTGCAAGGAGAGAGAAGAGAGTTCAAAATCACTTCCTTTTTATAGTTTGATAAAATGAAGACTAAAGGTGTTTAGGTTTCTATAGGAGTCCTAGTTTAAAAATTGCAATATCAAAACTGAATTGTTAATCTGAGTCCTTGCTAGTGGGGAATTTTGGTGCTAGTGTAAGCCAAAGGGACATCATGACACTTTGATTCAACACAGAGCCTTATGCCACCCTCTCAAACTGGTTGGTATCCCAGCTGATATCCCTGCATCAGCTGATGCTCAGTATCTCAGCTCCATTTTTCATTTTTACACAGAACTGTAGCAGAACAAAAAGAAAAATACCCAGGTATTTATACTGTGGTATATTTATCTGAACTCTGCCTTCTTCTAGTCACAGATGTAAAAATGATGTCTCCATATGCTGCTTCAGCAAGGTAATCTCTAAACTCCCTAGCCTGTCAAAGTCCTAATTTTTTCCTATTATTTATCCCTCTCCCTAACTTCTACTTACTGTATGAAGGCTTGGGCACCTACATCATAAATGGTTTCAGGGACTGATCCAACTAAGCACTAACAATTTTCTCTTTTCTTTTCTTTTCTTTTCTTTTCTTTTCTTTTCTTTTCTTTTCTTTTCTTTTCTTTTCTTTTCTTTTCTTTTCTTTTCTTTTCTTTTCTTTTCTTTTCTTTTCTTTTCTTTTCTTTTCTTTTTTCTTTTCCTCTGTGAATTTTTATCCGTTCAGCTCCCATAATCTTTCAATACATGATTACACAAGACATAGTGCCAGTGCAAGGCAGGAGAATGCACAGCTGGGGATGGAAAAGACAGCTGAGATCACAGCAGTCTCAATTTAGATTTGTTGAAATGATTATGGATATGCACCTTTCATTTCCTGAATTTTAGCTACTGCTGAGAAAAGCAATGCCTGGGGACAAAAATATTTTTAACCAGACCAGTTGTTCATGCAGCCATGGGAACTTCATACATTTGGCATTTAGAAGGTGATAGAAGCTAGAGGAAAGCAACTGAGGGAATGAGGGATATATCTTTAGTGACAGTGACAGTTTATTTCATTCTAAAGTGATACTAAGGCTTTGTGTGTTTCAACTGAGATGTATTTTAATTTTTTAAAATCTATTTAATTTCTCAATGAGTTTAACAGAGCCACAGTTGTGTTCCTTGGAATCATATGTGTTTAGTAGTTTTCCAGAGGAATTTCAACCTAATCATTCTTCACAGCCTCTCCTGTTCTTCAGACTCTCTTCTTTGCCTTCTCAGCTCCTCTAGATGCACAATGTAAGGAATGACACAGGACAACAGAGCATAAGTTTCTGTGTTGTTATTATCTACTGATCTGCAAGATTTCAAGGTTGCTGGTCTTCAGAGATAAACAATTCTGATTGTCTCTAATCATATTAGTTGCCTTTGAAGAGTAATCAAACGTATGCAATATCTTGCAATAAATTTGAGATGACACACAGTGAAAACCAAATACGTGTGAAACCTGGTACTCAGGAATATGGCATTATTCTTGATAAGAGTCTATCTGACTTGCAAACCCCAAAGAATACAGTTCCACACTTTATTAATTATCCATGTAAAAAGGTGGCTTGTTGTTTTCTAAGATATTACACACCACTAAAAATACTGCTCTGAATCACACCTAGGACATTACTGTAACATGGTTGCAAAGCAGACTTATTCTGCATCCTTCAGGCTGAGCTCCTAAAATAAAACATAATGGATCAAATTATGTATTGTGAACAAATCAGAAAAACTTTTTTCCTCAAAGAAAATTTTACAATTTTGTTTTCATTTCTTGGTTTAATTGAATAAAATATGATTATATCTGAAGTCCTTCATCTCACAATTTTATGAAATAGATAATTATAAAATTCATTTTAACAAAAGTGGAAATAAAAAAGTGGGAAAAAAAAACATTTAACTAAGACTGAAAAAGGAATCAAAGTATTTAATATGAACCCTGCTACTGTCATGAACTTCTTTCTATTTAAAAATTAACAATTTTTTATAAAATAGGTGAATGTAATCAGAATAAAGTGGTTTTTTTTTTTTTTCCCAGAAACGAAAAAGTTGTTCTACATATAATACAAATGGAATTCTATCATATTTTTTAAACCCTAACTAGGCACTTTAAAACACTTTTTCTCTTAGTTCAAGATCAAGTTTTGCATTCGTTGATGAATCTTTTACTTTTTGAGTAAATTTCTAATTGGTTTTGTCTATCATTAAAAAGTTTATGGTTTAATTAAATTACCTTATTGACTAGCATAGAATAGTCTTCTAACATTCAGCTTCTCATAACTTACTTAAATCTTTTGTAGTTCACTTGACTTGGTATTTTTATTTAGTTACAAAAAAATGCAGATGGTCTATGGCATCTTCAATTTTCATTAGCACTCTTAAGTGAAAATAAAAACCATCAACCCAGAAGAGCGTCTTTCATTACAATCTCAAAACTGGCATTTCAATAGCCAGCAAAGGTCTCCAGCTGATTAATCAGTGAATAGATTGGTATAATTTCTCTCAAACCAGGGAATAAAGTCACCAGTATTTTGCAGCTGTCATGCATACTTGCTTGTTGTGAAAATCAAATATATCTCTTGTGCAAATGCCCAATATAAAAGCTCTTCACAACATCTAATATCTATGTCCTGGCTTTAGAGATGAAGAACTTGGAAAGCACAGCCTACACAGGATTGCTGGAATGTGAATAAAAGGATGTGTGTGAAAACAGCCTCTGTTCTTTCAGACTAGCAATAATGGGTTTTTCTTCCTCATCCATGTTTCACCTTCAAAGAGCAAAAATAATTAGTTGTTATTTTAAGAATGGCACATCAGAGATCACTGGGATCCCAGCACTTAAATGTTCATAAACAGTACTGAATCCTAAAAACCAATGAATTTTCTATTATAAACTGGGGAAGTTTTAATCTGTCAGTAAAATCTCAATTCAGATTGTTAAAAGTATTGCTGAAGAATTTTGGTTGGAACAAACCACAAGACCTTAGCAGGTCTAGCCTCTGTCCAAAGCTTTTTTCTGAGCTACAGCAGTTTGCCCAGGGTTTTCCACAGCTTCTCTGGTCACAGCTGGGACACCAAACCCAGCTGTTTATTCAGGAGCAGAGGGTCATATGGAGGCACAAGTGTCTTCTTGGCAGGTGTTTGGAAGTCCCTTGAGGGATCTTTCATTTAGCAAATGTTTACTATAATCTTATAATCTTTGTCTGCCCATAGAAGCCACTGCTGTCTTGGAGGTGCTCCAAGGCATAAGCTTCACTGCTGATGCTGGTGTGTTCTGGAGGCCTTGGACAGGTTCAGTCCACTTCTAGAGCTCTGCATGGATCTGTTCTTATGGCTCAGTAGCACATTACATTGTGGCAACACATTACACCTTAACACAAACTTCAGTTTTCTTTAGTTTGATTTCTTTATTTTTACTTTTTTTAAAAAGTACTTCTCACTCCACACCAACAAATGCATCACAGAAGACATTAACATAAGTTTTCACATAAAGGTGTTTCCCAACACTCCCTAAAGCCTGGGAAGGAAAGTCCCAGGAAGTCCATTTTGGCTGAGGAGATTGCTATCCCTGGAGGTACCTGAATCAGCCAGGGCAAGGTACCATTTTTCTTAGAGCAACACCACTGTTGCTATGCTGACATGACCATCTTCATGCCCTTTTTTCATGCTTTTGCTTGCTACTCTCCATGGTGGTGCCTTTTTCCTGTCTTTGTGTCCTTCTTGTGGCACTGATTGCTAGAACTTCCTGTCAGTTAAGTAGGAAACCCATCATAAATCTACTGGCCCTCCAAGACTTTCTGCTGAGTAGGGGTTGTTTGTACTCCTGTCAAGGTTCACAGCCCTGGTGAGACTGTCTCATAATTCTTTCTCCCTTGCTATGCTCCAAAGGTGTCTTTTTACAGAACTGCAACCTGCCATAGTCACATGGAACTTTTTGGAACTCACTGGATTTCAAAGTATAGTCTCCTTAAAACTTAGTCTTAAAAAATATCCTAACAGATACAAATCAGACCCTTTCTACAGAAATTACACATCAGCTATGTAGATTTAATTTTCTTTTAATCAATTTGCTTAAGTTTTTTGTTTGCTTTTTTAAAAATGCCAGTCTTTTACCTTCTTTTATCCAGCAGGCAACCTAGGTTAACACTTTTATACATTATACAACGATTTTTTTCTTAATCTGCACCTGCTTTAACAAAAAAAACAAACAAAACAACTGAATATACTTTTCCCTGACCTGTATTGAAATACCTCAGTTACATATGCAAACCCCACTGAATTCTGAGCAACAGCAGCTGAGCAAATAATGTGAAATAAATGCCTGCCTTAATTAATATTTTCCATTTTCAAAATGTCTATAGGCAAATCATAATTTCTTCACATTAATTCAGTATTCAGATTTGCTCAACGGTTTTTCACTTAATTGATTGAATGAGTAACTGGGAACAGTTCAAAGTACCTGTATGCTGTTCAGTATTTGCTTGGCTGGCAATTAAAAAGCTGGTTTTGATCTTTAACTTGTCTATAGTTTCTTCTTATCAAACATCTCTTTGTGGCCTCTATACCACAACATCTGAAGACCTTGCAAACCTAAATATGCTTATTCTTATAGCTTATAAATGCAAGATTTTTTTTTTGTTGTTTGTTTGGTTTGTTTTTTCTGTTTTATGGATGCATATATAAAGCCAGGCTCTTTAAAGGTGCTTAGACATAGTTCCACTAGAGAAGCAAGATCTCATCTGTTGCCAGCTCACTTCCTGGAAAATTCAGCAGCCAATAAATGTTTTGGCTCCCAATGAGGTATAAAGAAGAGCCAAGTGCCTAAGGAATGGATTTTTCAGAAACCTGCAAGCTAAGCAGAGTCTATGTCAGTTAGATATGAGACAAATCCATACCAAAGGCCATAAATAAAAGCTGTGACTTACAATCCTTCCATTCCAGTCATCCAGAAAGCAATTGATCCAACAAGCTTAGGCTTGAGGAACTAATGCTGTTTTAAAAATAAGGGCACATCAATCTCTAGTAAATACTAGAGAAGCATAAAATGCCCACCTTCCCCTTGGGGATCAGTGACAAGCTACTCATTGTTTCCAGGTGGAAAATGCCTTCCATTTCATCTCGGGACATCGGGGCCCTGGACATACCAGTACACCTTAACGCCCCTGATACACTTCACCCAGGCCTTCCCCTCCCATGGCACCAGGAGCTCATGACAGCCCTGAGTCAGGCCTTCAGTCCCTGCCTGAGCTGTGTTGCAGGTGTACTTAGTTCCAGCCCTTTGCCTTCATCTGCTCTTTTTTCTCACTCCCTTGCTCCTTGTGCAGCTTGTGCTGTGTTGTGTGCTGTGCTGCAGATTGTACCAGAGCCTGGCACTGCCTGCTGTGTTCAGACCATGCCTTATCAGTCAGGGCATGCTGGGGCCACCCTCAGCTGCCAGCTTGTGCCCTTGGCCAAGCATGAGAAAATAACAACAAAGATGCACTCTACAGCTCTGTGATAGAACTGATGCGTGCAAAGGCTTTGAGTGGACAGAAAAGCTCACTAGATGTGCTTGTCCCTTTCCTTCCTCTTCAAACTCGCTGTGTTCTTTGACTGTCAATATTGTCGTCATACAAAAAAAGTTCCAAGAGCAATCAGTCTTCTGGAACAGGTTTCTCCAGACTGGGAAGAGCAAAATCACACCTAGTTCTTCCCAGGACAAATCCATGAACCAAACTGAGAGTTCTGCTTAGATTAACTGGACTGGAAAACTATATTGTCTACCAGCCACATTCTGGTTGTTTTCACCTGAACTGTTGAAATATATTAATTAGATATTTAAATTTATTCATTATTAATTAGAGAATTATAAATTATCCATATCATAAAATGGAGTTTGGAATTATGAAAATATTCAGGAATGCAGTTAGGACTGTGTGTATAGTTTGTACTAAAGAACTGTGGAGATATGAGATAACAGAGAGATTGCTCTTAGATGAGATTCATCCTGTCACTCTCCAGCACAGGATTCAAGTACAGCTTAAGAAACTAAAGTTTTGATGCTGATGTTTAGATATCTCCTTGTAATTTTAAATGTTTACTTAACTTAAATGTCCAAAACTTATTCAAAGGGATGTAAATCTTCATATGTTTGGAAAGAGGGTGTTGCTTGTTACTTGTTTCTTTCGTGGGTTTTTTTTTTGTCTTTATGACATAAAAAAAAGACAAAGAGGAGCCAGAATTTCCATGCTCCATACAGGTGTCATGTATGATTTTACAAACACTTTTATGTTCGTAGTTGACAGCAAAGGAAATTCAGAAAAGAAATGTTATCTCTGTTAGTTTTTTTATTGTTTTATTTTTGGCTGTGCAGATAATTGTACATATTTGTTGCTGTTCCCCTTATGTTTAGTGAGACCTGATAAATACAAGCTGGAAAGACTCCCTTTATGTTCACAATTTTATCTTGATGAGCTAAAATGAGCAAATGTATAGATTCTATCAAAGAACTGCCTTGTTTATATTCCCATTGATAATTCCATACCTTTCCAAATAAATATCTTTTATAGCCACAACAAACAAAGGTGAAAATCTTCAAGTTATTCAATGAAAAAAACAAAAATAATTTAATTTCAGTGAAGATAGGGATGAATTGATAACTCAGTAGATAAATTGCAGTGACTCCAAATAAAATATCATCCTATGAATAAAACACAATCTCTTAGAATCCACAAAATCAATAGATGCTGTATTTCTTAGCCAAAGGTTGAGTCTCAAGAACATACAATTTATTGAAAAAATTGCTTTTGAAACAATCTTTGACATAGAACAAGAATAAAAATGTGGTAAACATTTTGCTATCAATCTAAGCCTGTGCATTTACAGAGAAACATAGGCTCAAATTCTCACGTGAGATTCCAGTGAATTGCCTAATTAAGTGTTTTACAGGGCATACGAAAGAAAGAAAAAGAAGCCTTAAATAAATCATGATGTTCTGGATAAGTGTTGTAAAAACACTAACGTTCTAGCACTTTATCTGCCCATAGTGATTTTATCCTATGGTTCTAAATTTGTGCTTCAGAGAGATTATTGTCTTACAACTAACTTTTCTTTTCTGAAAAATACTGAGATATTTCTTTGAAGAAGTTTTGCAAAGTTCTCTATTGTTCTTGTTCTGTTGCTCAAAAGTGAAAAGCCACTCTAAGTCACTCTAATGAATCAACAGAAGATTCCCTGCGGTAATTTATTTTCATGAGTGTCCTGAATCTTGTAAAGTTTACACTGTGAATTCTTTCTCAAAGAATCAGCAAATCTAAAGGAAAAAATTGAATAAGCCTTTGGTACAAGTAGCTGCTCTGAATCAGAGTCCTCATCAGAACTTTTTCCCTTGTTTCTTACATTTCATTTCAAGACTTGAGGTGGCTGTATAAACTGCTGATTTTTGAAGATTATTTCCCCAGGAATCCAATTCTTCATATACATCTGGAAGGAAACCTGAAAGTAATGAATACTATTATTGTATAATTTTATTAGTAAAATTAATGAATCCATATGTGAATTTCTTTATTTACACTGATTTCTCCAACAGATAAGTTTTTATTACCTCATGAACATATTGTGAAGTAACTAGATGAAGAGTGCAGTGCTTGCTACAACAGTGATACAAAAGTCTGACAGAAAAAATAGAGATATTGAGTGGCCATAATCTCAAGAATTTTTGAAATTTAAAGTTCTAGCACTATTTAAAGAGATTACAATGCTTTAAAGTTTAGTACTAATCATGTCTGCTGAAAAAACAAAGGAAGAAAAAGAGAAAAGTAAGAAAGCTCTTTAAAATTACGTAGCTGCAAAACCTATTTGCTAGATATAAATTATCTACTCCGTCAAAAATTAATGTTTTTTCAGATCTGAGAGTTTTTCAGTACTATTAGAGAATGATTGGCAATTATGAAAAGAAAATATTTGCTTTAAAAATGTATGTTTGTTTGTTTCCTTGTTGGTTTGTTTTCTAAATCTTGTATTTGTTTCTGTCTGACCTTGCCTGGGACCTTAAGCCTGGCTGAGATGCTTCTCAAGTAGTCATTTAAGTAACTGAGCTGAGCTTCTCCATCCTCTTACAAATCCTGTAAAAGTATTTGAAGGACAGGGCATAAGAACCTCCTCTATTTTTAGGATCAAATGGAGCTATGGTTTCCAAAATGTTCAAAGTATTTAAGAAACTCTTGAACTTTAAGAATAACAAATAGATGAAACAAAATTCAATTATTTTCTTGTGACAAAATATCTGAAAAATGTATGTGGGCCCACACCTGCTTGATCCTATAACCTTCACCTAAGAAGTTGTAGAATCCTGTACTTATTCTAGCTGAGGTCCAAAGGACGTCATTATTAGAGAATTCACTATTATCTTTATCACACAATCGATGATGTGGCATTATCTAAGTATGCATAATGAATTTTCAGGAGAAGTGGGATTTTTTAAAGCATTCTGTAAGTAGTGAAAGATGCCACCAAAAAGGTATTGCAGACCATATGGTGCCATGCTCGGCATTGAAAGGCAGGGAAGAAGGAAGGAGGGAGTGAGGGGTGCTCAGACTGATTGTGTTTGTCTTTCCAGGTCACCATTCCATGTGACGGAGCCCTGCCTTCCTGGAGATGGCTGAACATGTGCCTGCCCATGGGAAGTGGTGAACGGATTCCTTGTTTTGCTTTTCTTACATGAGTGACTTTTGCTTTACTTATTAAATTGTCTTGATTTCAACCTACAAGTTTCCTCACTTTTACTCTTCTGATTCTCTCCCCATTGCACCAGGGGTGATTCAGTGTGTGGCTGAGTGGTGCTTAGTTGTGAGCTGGGATTAAACCATGACATTCTGAAAGAATCAGTATGAATGCAGCTCCTACTTCTCAGCCTTCGCTGGAGTCCTCGTCTCACAACATCCATTTTATTGTTTGAGAGCTGGTAATACAAATTGGACAAAACATGCTGGGGATGATCATTTGCTGAATGCCTGCAATGCTCTTTGAAGACAGCAAGTGTCTTGAATGCTTTACACTAGAGAGGTGAAAGAAAAGTCCTACGCTTGTACTTCAGTAGCAAATGCTGCAGAGTGAGACTTTCAAGAGGATCCTGCAACACAGTGGGAAGGTGTATTTGGCAGCATGATTTAAAACTATATTCTTCCTCAGACCCCTGACCAGCTCTTTGTTCAGATAAAAAGGGAATTTGTATTCTTACTGATAATTCTGACAGCACTTGGTGCTGCAACATTGTCAGACATTGTAGTGTTGCTCCATATCTGTTGATACATGATATATTTTATAAAGATTCAAGTGACTGTTTGCATGAATTGAAAAGCTATTTTTGTTCCAGCTGTCAATCTGATTCCCTTTGCTAAAACAGCAGCAAACAAACACCACAAAAGAAAAAAGCTGACCCAAACCTTTTCATCAATTCTGAAATTAGGAAAAAATAGTTACACAAAATCGTAACATTTTTTAAAATCTCTGATTTTAGGGCAGGGTAGTTCTTCAAACTTGCTGGCTGTTTTGGGTTAATCTCAATGGGCAGTTAAGCACCACACAGCCTGTTGCTCACTTTCCCCTCATGCCCACAGTGGAACAGGGGAAGAGGAAAGAAAGAGTAAAAGCAAGAAACTGGGAAGTCAAGGAAAAAAAAAGTTTAAGATGTGAATGATAAGTGGAAGAAAAGAGAAATAAACAGAAATAAGTGGTGCAAAAATAATCATTTACCACCTCCTACAAGTGGACTGATGCCTATCCTGTTCTCTAACAAAGCATGATTAACCCTCAGAGGCCCCTTTTTCCCCTTTTATTGCTGAGCATGACATTATATGGTATCGAATATCTCTTGGGTCAGTTTAGGTCCCTTGCCAAGTTGTGACTCCTCCCAATAGATTGTGCATCCCCTGGGAGACAGAGTGAGAAGCAGAAAGGGCCTTGATGCTGTGCACTGCTCAGCAAACACTATGTTATCAGGACAGTTTTAGCCTCAGTCAGATCCAAAACATAGAACCATGTATGGGAGAAAACTAACCCTATCCTAGCAAGGCCAGTACACTGGCAGAGTTCTTTGTGGATTTTCCTCAGTGGATTTCCCAGTATCGTGACTGGAAATTTCTAAGTCAGTCAAAGATATAAGGATCCACATCTCTTACTTTCTGTTTAAACCTGTGTACCTGACTTTCTTAAGCTTTTTATAATTTTCAGCCAACCTGCTATGGCTTAAACACACTGCTATTTAAGTAAAATCATTAGTCATCTTAACAAACCTTCAAATTACACTTTCAAGAGTAGCTGACTTGGAACAGGGGGAAACAGAGTGGAAACACATATACTCACGCAATCTGTTAGTTTTCCTCTATAGCCAAAGGTGAATGACTTAGGATTGATTTAGAAGACCTAGAACTGAGAGACATAATTTTCTCTTTGTTCTCAGTGTAGAAGATGGAGACATGTTGATGGACTATCAGTTATGAAGAGCACCTCAGTTAGAAGCTTAAAGTTATGCACCTAATTTAATCATTATAATTGAAATCACAAGTAAATACCTCTAAATTTCCTATTAATTAATTCTTTTCTCTCTCTACAGGAATTAGAGTTTCAGACTTCTTTCTATTACTTTCTTCTGATATGCCTTCAGAAACAAATATTGCACTGTAATGGGCCATAATATAGCATGCTTTGACACTACATTTGCCCAGAAAAGGTTTTTTGGGGGCAACTTATGCTCTCTGCATCTGAAACCATTTAAAGTGCCTATATTGTGCTCTCAGACTGTCATAACAACAACAAAAGTAAAAATTATGGAAGGCAGTAGTGACCCAGACTTGTTTTAAAATGCTGAAGTTAGCTAATGGAATTACTTTAAATAATAACTCATCTGACTAGCTCATCTTCTATTCAACAATTTGAAAAACTTTACAAGAAATGATCCACATTTAAATGAAAGATGTTCCATTTCTACATCAAATCCCATGCCTAGGCTTGATTCTGTTGCTGCACAGTAACATAAATGGAGCAGACACAGCATAAAAGGAAATTGGGCTTCTTCACTTATATCAGATGAAACAGAAGGACAAGTTTTCCACTGCATGTAAAACTCCTTAATTCAGTATATGTAATGGTGTCTGGATAATTACAGAAGGAGCTATATGTCTTAGAAACTATTCAATAAAATTATTAGATGTCTTAACAAATATTGTCAATTCTATGGAGTTACCTAAATATATGTGATTAATTTGAATGTTCTATCTATGCATGTTTTGGAGTCTAGTAATGGACAAAGATTTAGTTTCTAACTCCTCTTTAGTAAGTTTATTGTACGAGAGCATTTACTCTGAATAAGGTGAAGTAGGGGTTCAAAACAAAGACTAGAAACCAAGTTATCCTCTGTGATAACCCAGTGACTGAATAATCCCTGTGTTCTCATTTGGGGGAGGGCAAGAAAGATTTTATTACAAAATTCTCTTGATAATTTAAGGGTTATTGCACTAATATTTTCTTCCTCCTTCAGTTCCACCTAATTGCTAATATAGCTATATATATCTTCTTCATATCTAGGTTTCCCTGTTTTTTGTTTTTTGGTTTTTTTTTTTTTTCACAGAATGACAGAATTCTTGGGGTTAGAAGGGAGAGGTTTGGAGATCATCTAGTTCTCCTGTAGCAGTATGCAACAGCTCTGTGAAAAATATAGAAACAGTTAAGTAAAACAATCAATCATATTTTTCTTGAAAGAATTTATCTTCAGGTTCATGATCAATAAAATAAAATTGAAATCCAAGAGATGAGTTGAGAGATTAATGATGCATTATTTTTTAAACTTACTTTTGCCTTCTGTGAGCACATGAAATTGAAGAACTGTCCCTTCTGTTACCACTGCCCACCTTTATGTGCATGTCCTTGGTGCAAAGTAGTGGAATATCAAAGTTTGTTTTAGTTTAGCTAACCTGGTTTCTGGAATACACGTTATTCCTGGCAGCATGTTTATTTAATCCAGTTTCTAGCTGTAAACCATGCTGCAGTAGTTTTACTGTGCACTGCATATTTCAGAAAGGCATAGCCAGAGAGGTCAGGAAACCAAATCATGGAGAGAAGTCATCTCTTCCTTCCAGACTGCCTGATTTTTCCTTGGACAAGTTTATTTGGGCTCTGCTCTGTGTATTTCTGTAGAGTGGCTTTTGATTTACCTCAGTGCTATTGAAGAAGGGTAAGGTTACACAGTTCTCATGAGACATCTAGTCAAAAGATGTAATTATAAAGAAAAATTCTTACACTATTTTATGGTTGTTACTATGTCACCACACAAGCACTTTGAGTCAACTCACCCTGAACATCTGTGAGAGGAAGAAAATCTTTGTATCTTGATTCAACTTTATTTGAAAAGGAAATAAAATTGCTGCATAAATCTCCCATTTCCAAAACCAGAATTGAAGGAATGGAATCTACAAATTTCCTGTCAGAGTTCACTAGTAAATTACTGGGAATGACCATGTTTACTTTCTCCAGGAGATGTCACTCAATACACTGGTAAATGTACATTTCAGAAGTTTGCAGTAGGAACACAGAATGAATTATGGCATAAAGATCTGTTCACTCCAAAAATACCGTGGCCTATTTCAATATCATTACAGCTATATATACATGTCAGGAACAAGGAGCACAGTTTTCAGTTTTGTTCCTTTGTAAAATACACTCGTTTGCATCAGTCTCTTAATGAGTCATCATTTATTTACATCCACAAGAGAGTGATGCTCCGGAGCAGCCCAAAGACTGAAGAGAGATTTGGGACCAAAACCAATTCATACAGGAGTTATTGCAGCCTGAAGGAAACAGATACTGCTGGCGGTTTAGTATATATTCATTTTACATACCAATTTATTTTCCTGTTGCATTAAAATAAGTAGTCTCTAAATACTGAGCAGTGTTTCATGTTACCAGGCATTCAAATCAAACCAGGAAACCACTTTTTGACAGTAAACAGATCTTTTTGCTAGTGAACACAGACCAAGGTAGGGAAAATGAGAAGGGAAAGAGAAGAAGAAGAAAAAAGGGGGAAAAAAAAAAGGGGGGGGGGGGGGAGAGGGGGAGAGAGGACCAAAAATGGAGAAGGGAGAAAAAAAGAGAAGAGAAGGAAAGAGGGAATAAGAGCTAGTAAATACTGAAGTACAAGAAGACAAAGATGGGTGTGGATTTTTTTTATTTTCTTCTAGTTTTGTCAATCCTCAGAAAACCTTTGAGCAAGCAGTAGTGAAAAACTTGATGATTAGTCATTCAGTCATTATTTAATAGACTAAAAGCACTAGAAAGAAACAGTATGAGGGAACAAAGAGGGACTCGTGGTGGGTTGACACTGGCTGGATGCAGGTACTCACTAAAGCTACTCTATCTATTCCCTCCCCAACTGGACATGGAAGAGAAAATATAACAAAATTTCATAAACTGATATAAGAGCAGGGAGAGCTCACTCACCACTTATTGTCATGGATGAAACATACTCATTTTAGGGAAATTAACTCGATTTACTAGCAATCAAAATCAGAGCAGGAAAATGAGAAGTAAAGCAACTCTTGAAAACAATACTTGCCCACCCCTCCTTTCCCAGGCTCTACATTCTCCCTCACAGTCATGCAGGGAGACAGAGAATGAGGGTTGTGGTCAGTTCATCACAGGTTATTTCTGCCTGCTCAGGAAGAGTAGTCCTTCCCCTGCTCCATCATGGGATCCCTCCCACGGGAGATCCATTAAATATCACCCTTTAGATTCCTCAGTGTGAGCTCTTTCTACAGGCTACAGTTCTGCATGTACAACTCCAACCTGGGTGCCTTTTCACTGGACACATTCCTTCAAGAACAAGTTGCCCCTTTGTGAGTCCCCCACAAGGTCACAAGTCCTACCAGGGAACCTGCTCTAGCATGAGCTCCTCTCTCCATGAGACAGCAGGTCCCTCCCAGGACCCTGCTCCTGCACAGGCTTGCCACAGCATCACAGCCTTCTTTTGGGCATCGACCTGTTCGTGTGTGGGTCTCCTCCATGGGCTGCAGGTGGATCTCTGCACCTCAGTTGACTTCCATGGGCTGCAGGGGCACAACCTGGCTCACCATGGTGTGCACCACAGGCTGCAGGGGAATCTCTGCTCCCACATCTGAGGCACCTCCTGCCATTCCTTCTGCACTGACCTGGGTGTCTGCACAGTTGTTCTTTTCTCATATTCTCACTTCTCTCTTCTTGGATTGCAATTACATCTGCATAATAACTTGTTTTTCTTCTTAGATATGCTATCACAGAGGGGTTACTGCCATCTCTGATTGTCTTGGCCTCCAACAGCAGCAGATCTCTCTTGGATCCAACTGGCATTGGCTCTATCAGACATGGGGAAAGCTTCTGGCAGCTCACAAAACATACCCCTGTAGCCATCCTACTGCTACCAAAACCTAGCCACACAAACCCAGTACATTTAATAGTGGGAAGCAAGGACAGCAACTGGGCAATGAAAGAAGCAGAGAGAAGGGGAAAACATAAATGAGAATTTCTGTGGACATTCTCCACAGAACAAAGAGATCAGACCAAGAAAAGTGCAGTGGAGATTTTGCATGGATGTAAATACAGATGCAGAAGAGGACTAAAGTTCTCAGAAGGAGAAAGGAGATAAATTGAGAGCCAGTAAATTGACATAAATGAACCAATGAGGGATGGCTAAGTTCATATGGAGGTAAAGGCTACCCCACACTGGTCTTAGAATCTCTGCTAGCTCAAGCAGAAAGCATCTGGCTTATTGATTTATAAGCTACAGTCTTGGAGGAATACAAAGGTTAACATCTAAGTCTCTACTTTTTAATGACTATCATGTATAGCCCAGAACAAAATATTATCACACAAAAATAAAGAGCTAAAACTGTACAGGTAAACAGAGGAGTGGCAGATATCCATTTCCTAGTTCTACAGTTAATTGACATGGTTTGGCTGTACTCACCATGTTAAAATATCTAAGATTCCAGAACAATGCACTTGAGACCTCTTCTGAAAATTGCATGCTGGCTTAACTGTTTCAGGGAGACTGATATTTGACCCAATCAAAACTTTGGCAAAGATTCTTTTAACTGCCTAGTCACACTGACAAATTGGCTTGTGAGCAATTTTCTCAGTACAGGTAGAGTAAAATATTTACCATATTTAGTAAAATAATGGAGTGTGGACTCAAACAGTGAGAACAAGTTCAATGGCTCAAAATTATAAAGCTATAAAATTACAGTTATATGTTATATCAGAAACAGAGTGGCCAGCAGGACTAGGGCAGTAATAACTCCCTTGTAATCCATACTGGAGTGCCTGCACCTCGAATCCTGCATTCAGATTTGGGCCTCTCACTACAAGAGGAACACTGAGGTGATAGAATGCTTCCAGAAAAGGGCAACAAAGCTGGAGGAGGGTCTAGAGCAGAGGTCTTATGAGCAGCAGCTGAGGGGGTTGGGCTTGTTAAGTCTGGAGGAAAGGAGGCTTAAGGGAGACCTTATAATTCTCTACAACTCACTGAAAGGAGGGCATAGCCAGGTGGGGGTCAGCCTCCTCACCCAGGTAACAATGGCAGGACAAGGAAATGATTAAAGTTGCTCCAAGGGAGGTTTAAATAGAATTTTGGGAAAAATTTCTTCACCAAAACGTTTGCCTCACTTTGGAATAGGCTTCCCAGGGAAGTGGAGTGGTCACCACCCAAATTATTAAGTGACGTCTAGATGTGGCACTTAGGTACAGCATTCCCTAAGTGGTGGACTTGGCAGTGTTGGACAGTTGGACTTATTGATCTTAAAGGTCTTTTGCAACCTTAACAATTCTATGATTCTATACAGTTACATGGCTGTTATGTGCCTGGGGTAATTTAAGTTGTCATCACTAAGATATAGAAACAAATTCATAAACTTCATGATTTCCAAAATGTATTCTGATTCAGTGAGAATTTGTTTGCAAAGCCTCTCAGTAGACTTTGCATTCATGGTGAAGTAGAATTGTACAAAAAACATAAAAGGCGAAATAGAAATTTTAAGTTTTAATTGAGATTAATATTGGGCTAGCCCTTTTCTTGTGAAAATGTACACTTACTTGTTGGGCTATAAATGTTGTGCTATAACATATGTAAGACGTCCACTCAAAAGCATATTCATGCTCATATCCATATATGTATGTTGAATAGCCCAGGCATATGATAAATGGTTTCATATAAATAAAAATATGAAACTATCAGTGGTGTATAATTTTCCGAAGATGTTGCTGGATGTCTTTTAAGCATGTTGCATAGCATGATAAAGCACGTTTCAGCTTTTCTGGATTATTTTCTGTGAGAAATGGTTATAGTAGGAAACAACCAGGCAGTCTACAGGAACAAATCCTAGCAAAGCTGAAGTTGTCAGACTCTCTGGAGAAATAATTAGCAGGGATTATAGACCAATCTGGCAAGTTGTAGGTGGGAAGTGAAATTTAAACTTCTGGAACACTTGTGTTGAGAATGGACTGGCTCCAAAAAGCCTGAAAATGAATCTTCTTTATAAAAAATTCAATAAATCCTAAATCTTTAGAAATATTTCAAAAATATAGTTAAAATAGAAATTTTAACTAATATTAAGCAACTTAGAAGAAAGATAAATAAACAGAATGCCCTTTTTACTCCTACACAGAAGTACTTGTGTACCCAATATTGAGATTATCACTCCTCACACTGAGAAAAAAAAAAATCACCAAAAATGCATCACAGAACTTGTCATTTCCTCTAATGTATTATTTGTTTAAATTTATTGTTTATGAATTCTACAGTTCTGTGAAGGGTTTTTTTTCCCTGTTCTTTTTTTAACCTAATGAAAAAAAAAAAATCAGTGTTAGATTCCAGGTAATGTCTGCCCATGTTGTAAATCATTAATATCTGAATGTTTATGAGTGTTAGAGGTTACAGCTCATACTATATTCTAAACTAATCTAAATTGTTGGAACCCTGAGTTCTAAGAATTTGAATCATTCAGTGCTAACAGACAATGATCAAAAGCACACTGCGTTTGACTTGAGGCCTTGGGAAAGTCTTCCCAAATTGTGTGATAACACTGAGGTTGTTGCTGTGGAATTAGAATTATATCACTGGATGGAATATGTAGATGTAGAAAATTAGGTTTATGGGATTTAATCACAAGATGGAGGATTTTGGGTGTGGATTTTTCCTTCTTCTTTTCCTCCTTCTTCACAAATCAGGTGATTTTGGTATTAGTTAACAAAAAACCGCAATGGGGATCATAAATGAATAGTTACCAGGTTATAAGTAAAAATAAATTAGTTGGTATTCCATAATTGGACAGTTTGGACTTTAAAAGGCCTTAGAAGTTAGAACTCATGGCCATTTTCACCTTGTTAACTTAGAGGCACACTCTGTGCAGCTCTATTATAGATAAGCTATAATAAACATCTAAGTCTGAAGATAAATTCCTGGTCTCCTATGTTTCAATCCAAACTCAGAGTAAATGTACTCATGAAACAGAGGTAAAGAAGAAAAGAAACAAAACAGAGAAAATTAATAATAAATATTTTCTTTGAGTGGGAGAAAAATGAAAACTATCAGGAGAATCAGTCTTATATAGAGTGCTAATTGCTCATAAAGGAGCACAAAGCTCACAAGCAACACAAATGGTCTTTAGGTGCCACAGGCTAGCTCCATTAGATTAATGAGCCAACAGCTCCAACTTAGATGCCTTTTCTAATTATGCATGATTCACCATTTCCTTCAAAAGAAAGACATCTAATTAATTAGGTACAAAATGTCATCTATAGGTCATTGACAGCAAGGGAGATCACCACTCACTCGGTTTAGTCCTCAGGCAAAATTATTACTCCTCTGGGATTACCACCAAATGTCATTATTGAATCAAAAAGAGTTCCTTCAGTAGGAAGATTATAGAAAAGACAGGAAAAAACCCTACAAATCCTTTCCTTTTCACCCTGACTCATACACAGAATTATCTATTTGACCTTAAGTAGGTAAATACAATACTCCTGAGACACTACAAATTAAAGACTCCCTTTTAATCACATAAAATAGAAGGATATTACAAAGTCAAAACTGTTCCATAAAGCACTTAAACTGTGGTGCTAACAGCTGAATTATCCCAGTAAAAATACTTAGTTGAAAGTTCCCCATTTCACTCAAGCTTTCAACTCCCAAATTACCATCTTGAAGTTAGAGTTCCCACTTATTTTACAAAATGTGAAAGTGTAGCTTCCCCTGAAACACTTATAAATTATTGGTTTGATTTAGTGCATAATCCAACTCCCCCTGATTTCAAGGCCATAGTTTGGAAAAATGCAGGATTGTTTAACGAATCCATCATTATACAGATGCAAGTCTGTCCAATTACCTTTAGCTTGTGGAAAAGTAACCAAAAAAGTTATTTGAAATAACTAAAGCTGGTTTATTCTAGGTCTTCTGTCTACAAATGAGGAGAAATGCTGTCACTTGTAACTTGCAAGGAGATAAAGAACATTGTCAGATGCTCTCCCAGTTTGATTTATTCTCCTTTTTCCAAATGTAAAAGCTTAGATACTTGACAGAGCAGTCCTAGTTAGACAATCTATGCGCCTTTAAAACAAATGCCATCGTCAAGCTCACTGCAATACGAAATTTACATTCAGCGCTGTAGCATGAGGTATTAAGATACTCTTTCATTTTAAACTGGGATAGAAAGTTAAAAGTATTTAATTTATTCTTTTTCTGTGAAGGAAATATTCAGTTTATCTTGCTGGAGGATTTTGTTTGGATTAAGTCTTAAATTTTTGGTTTTGTGTTCAACACTCAATTATACTATATTTAATACATATTGGAAAAACAAAGTTGTAATGGAACTTTGATACTATGCTCCTGGAAATTAAGATAAAATGTTACAGCAAAATATTTTAATTTCCTGGGATGAGCATTTTCTGACAGAAAACAGGTTAATTAAAAATATGAAAAAATTCTATTTTTTCTTAATTTAGCAAAATATGATCTACAGTTACTAGATGCATAAAGGAAAATGCTTTTGTTTTGATTTGGTTTTGGGTTTTGTTTGGTTTTTTTTTTTTTTTTTGTTGGGTTAGTTAGTTTTTTTGAGGAGTTTTTGAGTTTGGGGCTTTGTTTTTTGTTGGGGTTTTTTGTTGTTTGTTTGTTTGTTTTTTTTTGGGGGGGGGATTTTTTTTTTGTTTGGTTCACATTTTACCAAGTGGAACAGAATGGGCCAGAGGACAACCTTGTGGATAGTCTTCTAGCTTCTAAACTCAATATGACAGGTTACTCTCAAGGACACCTGCAGTCAATTTTACTTCTGAGTTTGTGTCCCTTTGGGTTCCATTGCTGGGTTTCTGTCTATCCTAAACTTCCCTTCTGCTCTACTTCCTAGAAAGCTGATACAGAGACCCATATAACCACAGATGTCTTGCCAAACCAACAAAAACCTAACCATTCTACCAGACTGCAACCATGTATGCATATAGAAGAAACCTTGTTCATGGGACTATGGACAGCTCCAGGCAAAGCAACAACAGCAAAGAAACTGCAGAAGAAAATGTGGAATTCAGCCCTTCCAATATTTAGAAATTATAAAGTAATTTGCTGGTTTCTCTTTGGTCTTGAGTAGTAAGAGTTTGTCTTAATGGTAGAAATAGAAGGAAAATTGGGGGAAATTCAGAATGACTGTCATTTAAATTCCACATTGAACAAATGTATTTTACCATGAGAGATGATTTCTGTATACTTAGATCAGAAATGCTGCAATTCTCTGGGTGGTCTGGGATCTGTTAATCTGTGCATGGACAATGAGTGTGAGGCTGAGTTCATCTGCACTGTCACAACAAATTGACTAGTGGCTAAAGAGTCTTCAAGTAAGAACTTTGGACTAGCCTAGAGATTGTCTCAGGTAGTCCCTACTGCATCCAGAGCAATTAATAGACAACATTTTTATTCTTCCATGAGTTGAGTGGAGAATCTGTCCATCTCAGAGATATGTCCAGGATGTTTCTGCTGTATAACACAGCAAACTTAGAACACTTGTAAACCACTCAGTGAAAGCTTTGCTAGAGGTGTAAGTATGGTCATGTAGAACAGTATTTTGTATATCTAATGTTAGGATGGGTTTTGTGTATTGTTTAAGGTGATCAGCAGTAATGGGTTTGTACATGCTGCAGAGTACACCGGGCAGGTGGGTATCAGGAATTGGCAGGATGTTGGTTTTAGACTGTCACCCATTCTGTCTAATGAAACCACTGTAAAGATATTTGTAGCAGAGACTCCTGTCATTGTATGGATTAATAAGAGATTTCTTTGCTCACAAAGGTGTTACTCTGTGCAAAGATTCCTGTATACTTTTAATGAGCACTTTGTTAGTGCCTGTACAACAAAAAGACTCCCACATTTCCCCCCTCTTTTACTTGTCCATAAGACTCATTTCCTAGAGCAAGAAATTCTTTGTATGCGGGCCAGATTTTCTCTTGAGTATTCAGAGATAGAAATGCAGTAAATCCTATCAGAATATGAAAGCTTGCTTACTTTGGGAGTGTCAGAACACTGGAATAGGCTGTTCAGAAACATTGTGGAATTTCCCTTCCTGGAGATATTCAAAACCTGCCTGAATGCAATCCTGTGGAATGTACTCTGGGTGAACCTGTTTTAGCAGGTGAGTTGGACTAGATGACCTCCAGCGGTTCCTTCCAACACTAGACATCCTGTGATTTTGAGAATCTTTCAGTGATTCTGTGATCATGGGGCCTGCTCCATGTACTATCTGTGTGTTATGGAGCCGCTTTCTAGTCCAGAAACAGTCCAGATTAATATATATATGTGTGTAAATGTGAATATCTCTGTATAAGAGTGAAATGGGATTATGAGCATAAAAGCTTTATTAACTTGAATTCAAACTTAAAAAAACCCTCCTCACTAACAGCTTGTAGAAGATATCAGTTCTGATGTTGATTTCTCAGGTTTCTTAAATGTCTGTAATGAAATCTTGTAAATTTGTACCTGATTGCTTGTTCAGTTGGGAAAGTGCATGTGAAAGTGGGTAAGTAAACTGATATAAGCAGGAAGCAACATCATTATTATTATAGTACTATTATTAAAGTATAGAGTTGTAAATAATTTGTCCGTGCTTTTTCACACTGCACAACAACAAGTTTTTTTAATGCAGATAATCAAGATGTTCAGAGCTCTCAGTTTCTCTTTAATAGGTACTTCATGCAGTTAATTTGTTTTCTGCATTCCTTTGTGGTGACTCAAGTGTTTTACACCTAGGAATATATATTTGAAGTTCTGTTCTTTAACTAGAACTTTTTGATATTCAGAAATTACTTTTATCTGCAGGGAAAAGAGATGGAAGTGAGAGAAAAAGATGTTACATGACAAGCTGGGAACCACAGACTGAAATTCTCTGTTGCATAAGGCAAATATGATATGATCAGCTAGAGGATTTGCATGATCTTAATGAAGAGCCAAAAAATCAGTTTGCCAACCTGTACACGGACTTCAGTAGAATATCAAAGACTTGCAAATCAGTTTAGCATCTGGACTTTTAAAATTTAATCATGGAATTACAAGTGTTGGTAAATTAGGGCCTGATCTTTCAGACTTGTAAGTCAATGAGAGTTTTGCTATTGAATTAATTGGAAGCAGAACTGAGTCCTTTATACTTCAAGGTATCATAGAAAACCACACGCTGCAAACAAAATCACAACTACTCTTTATCTATTTTAAAAGATTCTTTACCTGATCAATCACCAATCAATGCATTGTTTTGGAGTGGCAACCTTGTCTGAATGGAAATAGTAAGATAGCCAGAACCTTCAGCACCATTTCTCTCTGTAAAATAACAAAGCAATGAAGAGGAACATGCCTGTGCAGATGTTGGCTGGTGTAGAGCTAACTTTGCACACAGTAGCTGGTATGGGGCTGGTTTGGATTTGCGCTGAAAAGAAGATTGATAATACAGAGATGTTTTGCTGAGTAGGGTGTGCTCAGCATCTGGGCATCTCACCACACCCCATCAGGGAGGAGACTGGGAATACACAAGAAGCTGGAGGGCAACACAGCCAGGACAGCTGACTTTGACCAAAGGGATATTCCAGGCCATATGACAACATCATGCTCAGCCTATAATGCTAAAGGAAAAAGGAGGAAGATGGAGACATTGAGAATGATAATGTTTGTCTTCCCAAGTCACAGTTACATGTGATGGACTCCTGAATTCCTGGAGATGGCTCACCACCCACTTCCCCATGGGAAGTGGTGAATCAATTCCTTGTTTTGCTTTTCTTATATGCATGACTTTTATTTTTCCTATTCATCTGCCTCTATCTCAACTCACCAGTTTTCTCACTTTTACTCTTCCCATTCTCTCCCCCATCCCTCCAGGGATGACTGAACATGTTGTTGTGTGATGCTTAGTTATCAGCTGGGGTTGTACCATAACAATATCTGAAAGAGGTTTAGGAATTGCCACAGATAGAGACCCCAGAAAAAATAAGTTAAGAGAAATTAAACTACATATCTTGTCCACCTTTTCCTATAATCCTGTTTTCAGTGTGTTCACATAACTTCCAGCTTAATACAATCTTCATTCTCTGGTGAGCTACATATTATAACAGATTCTAGAAACATTCTTAGCTGTGGTTCCTAGTACAGCCTTGATTCTGCTACTGTCTTTATGTAGGTAGGATTATGGGTGGCAAATGATGCAGTCTGTGCCCCTCTGCAGTCTTGGCACCAATGCTGAGAGGCTTATGTTGATCCTCAAGAAACAATCCATCACTTAAGAAAGTAGGTGGAGAAGGAGTTCCAGGGGACTTGTTTGCCATGGTGCACAGTTATGAAACACATACATTTGCCTCTTTCTAAATGAAAAAAAAACAAAAAACACCAAAACTCAAAAAACCCCACAAACCCAAAACAAAGCTTGAATTTTAACTGTGTTGACCATTTTCTTCAGAGATGCTTTCTGTATGTGTGATTGGAGATCACTAAGGAGCAATTGTCTTCAGCATGCTCGAACTGGAGTTGAGACTATTGAGCTTTCCAATCTGAATTATCTCACAGGTTGTCTGGAACCTGGCTCATTCTCAGAAGCCATAGTATATCACTTCTTCACAGTAAAGGGACATCTGCACTCAGATGTAATTTACTGGACAGTTTGTACATTCAGAGAATACAGTAGGCACTTAATTTGCAAAGCATCCTTTGACTGTCTCCATTAACTACAAGGTCGAAAACAGGGACTATAAGAATGAGGGTTGATTAGACCTTCACATTACAATAAGCCAAACTCAGGATACAAGAACCTTAGCTCTCAAAATTTTGTTGGAGCTTTAAGAAAGGACAGTGTCTCTACTCCCTTGCAAGACAATTGTTGTTTTTCTGTAACCTAAAGTAAAAGTTCTGGTTGTGGACAGGAGCTGAGATACTGCTGACATTTCCTTCAAATGGTGGATTTTTATAGAAACCAAATCAATTGAAGCCCAAGTGAATCAGCTGTAAAAATTGCTTCGCATTTTGCAATCTTTCAAACGAATGCACTGACAAATATCTGGGTTTAAAAGAAAGGAGACAGAAATGATCTTACATTTGTTTAGAATTGTGCACAATGTGTTAGAAAAAGCAATCAATACCTAATTACGAGCCTATCTCTGAGACCACAGTCCTCTCTATTCTAATGTTTTCCACAGAGATAAACCACTTGCTGCATGACCTGACACATTTGTTTTGACAGCTCTGCTTCAAACATGACAGTGAATGTCATAGTCTAAGAATAGCCTCCATCCTCAAAAAACCCTACAATTCTATAGGTTTTGTCACCTGCAAAAGTTTTCACAGTGAACTCTGTTTTGTTTGGTTCCTCTTTTATCCTTGAACAGTGATTCCAAAGACACATATACACTAAAAGGTTTTTAATACTACTGCCAATGTGTTCATAAGCAGTCAAGGGTTTCCAAGGCCTTTACAGAATTGAATCCTACCTGAGACAAGCTAGTTGTGAGATGCAGATTAATTCCATTCAGCTTTTTAAAATAAATCTAGACTCATATGACAACAGTCTTGGTGATTTTTCCATCTCAAATGTGTCCAGAGAAAGCCATCTCTGAAGTCAGGACTGGATTTTATTTTCCATTTCAGGATAAATACTACTGTGGTTTAAAATCACAGTAGTAGGAGCTGCAAGTAGTTTAATCATAATTAGCGCAAGCAAGTCAGCAAAATGCAGTCAGAGGTTAATCTGTGACAAGGAATCAAGATATAAGGCTAAATTAACCTGCGCATACACAGTTGTCATATAGGTGGATAAAGAGCAGTTATGCTATTAGAGTTTTCAGTCCAGCTCACGTCTGTTTTCCAAAAAGCAATCTGAACACAAGAAATAATTGTAATGAAATACCTAGGCTGATAGTAAATCCCTCCCAAAGTTCATACAAGCTTTACTACTTTTCTCACTTTCCACATAAAAACAAAACAAAATGAAGCATCAATTCTGCACTTCCCAAGATCAATAATTTTTACCAGGTTCAGAAGACTGAACATGAAAGGCTCCATGTAACAGAGGTTAACCTGCAGAATGTGCCATAACAACTCTTCCACACTCTCTGGTTTCCAGAGGGAACTAAAAATTGTCCTTAGTTGAATCCACAAATAGTAGAGTTTCACCTGTGCAAACTAAGCATGTAATTACCTGAAAATTGTGTGGGCATATAACTAATTTGCAATCTACTAGTTAATATTGATATTTAAAAATTAATCCTTCCACTCTTCTACTTTCCTAACTTAAATCATCAGTCTCTGTACCCTCTACCTTTAAGACAAAAATTACATTAAGATTTTTGAGGGATAGTACTTACAAAAGAAGAAAACTGATGTCTGAACACATAAGTAACTAAATTCACATCCAGTAATAAACACTATCAGTGTTTTATTAAAAAAATAATATTACTTATTAAGTAAGAACATTGCAATTGGCTTTATGTGTTCTAAAACAGTAGCTGAGTGACTGAGTTGTTAAACATGAAGCTCAAAAAGCCCTTAATGACAAGATGTCATGTGAAAAACTGTAGAAAATATGTTTGATAATTGACTTTACAATACCTAGAAAGCACAGAGATATGTATTTGCCAGTATATTGGTTAAAAAAAACACAAAAACAAAAAACCAACCAAAAACCAAAAACAAACAAAAAACAGAAGAGAGGAAAATAAGCAAGCACCCAGATACATGAAGCATAAACAGCAGGTAAAAGGATAATGTCATGAATCAAAAGACCCTGAAGAAATAATATTACCACAAGGATCTTGGATGTAGTTAAGATCTGATCTAGAGTTCAAGATACCTGAGGATATGAATGTGACTCTGGATCAAGATAGGAAGGATACGTATTATCCTGCTAGTGAACTTCAGCCTGTATCCAATGGAGAGGACAAGAAATGTATTTCTGTTGTGCTACTCAAGTTTTTGTGACTGCTGTTTATGTAGACACCAGTAAAGATAATGTTCACCACTATTGATTTTTTCTGTATGTTGGTGGAGGGGGTGTGTGTGTGTGTACATGTGTTTGTACTTTCTGCTGTAGAATCTGTGCTCAAACTTGCTACAGTCTGGACCTACAAAAAGGAACCTCAGCAAACACAGGAGAGTAGAAACCTCTGTGGTATTGAAGTCTGCTGGATTTAGGTTTCCTCAACAAATACATATAAAAAAGTATGTGATGACAGTGAGAAGGTGATCTTACCCATAACAGACTTATTGCTGCCCAAATGTTGAAATGGGCACTGGTTCTTGCTGATTTGCTGTCCTTCAACAGCCTCCTGCAAGAGCCTGTGGACAAGGAGGAAGCCTCTATTGCCCTTGGAGTCACTACTCTTTCAAGGCAATGATTTTCTTCTAATTTTTATAAGTTTTCCGTACATGTACTCACGACAAGAAAAACACAAGGCACCTTATTCTGGGTGTTCTTACCAAAAAGGCTGAATTCACCTATTCAGCCATAACACAGGGTAATAGCCATTAATATTTACATTCAATGTTCTTTACTTCCCTCTCTTGTACACACCCTCACTAAAAAAAAGACAAGGCACATGCCTTTGACATATTTTAGTCAAAGACAGACTGTCCTTGAAGTAAGTTTTCTCCTTTACAGAGTAACTCAAAAGTAATTACAGCTCATTTTTACATGGATCACGGGAGAGATCCGTTAAAGACCTTCAGCATCATTCCAGATTTGATCTTTTCTCCCTTATTTACATGCACTCATTAGCAATTATTGTACAATTTGCTATATACAAAAAACCCCACTGTCTTGCTGGCTCGTTGACTTTTTTCTATGCCTCCTGGAAGGCTGTACCATTTAAAGTGAAGCTCCCAGAAACTTCCACTGGAATGTCTTAGAGACAGTAAGTGTCTTGCAAGATACATTTATAAATGAGTAATCTTATCTACACAGAAGAAAAAATGAGATTTAAGTGTTCTGTTTTTCATGTCTAATATATTTTTTTTTCAATTTCACTTTACCTTGATACACAATTTATTTGGTACTATATTTACTTCATTTAATCATTTCTAACAGCAATTATGAAAACTCTCTTCTCCTTGCATCTTATCATTTGATCTTTCACTTGCATATTTTCTTTCAATGTTGGCAGATCAAATGAGAAGTTTTTTCTTCTTACAGATACCAAGAGTATTTACCTCTTCATTTTAACACAATATTCTATCAACACTCTTATGAAATCCTTTTATCTTTTGTTTGCTGGAAACAAAATGCTTCAGAATAGCTTGCTATGTAATTGAATAGAAATCTCCTGTCATCTGCCTCTTAAATGTGAAGTTTCTGCTATTGTTCATTTCCATTGAATCTCTTTTATTTGTCACCAAGTCTTCACATTATCAGTTTTAGAATGATTTTTCCTGCAAAAGTCAGATGAGCAAAACAAGGCAGTTTGTTTATGCTTGAATTAATTTTTCTGCTAACTCTAACTTATAAGACTGAGTTGCGTATAATTTAAATGGTTAGGGATAATTTTTAACAACCAAAGCTATTGCTCTGCACTTTCATAGTAGTTATGAGTTTACCCTGGCCAAAAGCCAAAATCCAGTTTAAGTCAAATGTCCTTTTTGACATTTCTCCCTCCCAACTTCCTTGCCTCTAGCCTACTCACTGTGGGGGCAAGGGCAGGAAAAAAGAGAAAGCCTTGATGCTGTGCAAGCATTGTTGAACAGTATCCAAAACACTGGTGTGCTACCAACACGATTTGTTAAGGCAACAAATCTAAAACACAGGAGCATACAGGCTGCAGTGAATAAAGTCAACCCCACATCAGCCAGACCCAGTGCTGTGATCTGTACACGATTACACAGTGGTAAGACTCTCAGAATCTGAATGAGCTGTGTGGCAAATAATTATGCTTGGGAGCTGCAAACTGGTGGACACCCTTTGCCTTCTGCCCTTTGGAAGACCTCTGAATAATCTCTGTAGCACTAAAGAAGGAAATCTACTTGAAAAATCTCTTAAATGCTAAAAGAACTCATGGTTTTGAAAAGGCTCTCAATGGCAGCCCTTAGTACTTCCTTTCTGTTTATATTCAATCCTCACAGCTGAGGGAGGGAATGAGACATCTTTGCAATTCTCCATCATTGGGAAAGACCCCAAACCTGAAATGTTTTGGCAGAGGCTGATAAACTCACCTGTGGCCACTTCTCAAAGGGATATGGGATGGAAATGCCAGATCTCCCACCTTTGGTGGACTGGATGAGTATTCTCTGCCTCTTACACGTGTAACTTAAAACTTTAGTCTTACTTTTAATCTAGAAACAAAGTTGGTGCTTGACTGAGCAAAGCAAACAAAATTAAAATAAACAGTTAAGTCCTTTCTATTACCCCCTTCCCTCTCATGTGGAGTAAAAAGACAAGCTATTACCTGCAGGATTAACATTGCTGAAACTACTACCAGTTAAACACAATTTGCTGTAACTTGTTTCACAAATGCAGTATGGTTTTTCTTCAGACAGTATTACAGAGATACCTCAAAACACTTGCACTCTGGGTAATCTATCCTAGAAGCAGGATCAGCTATGGTAGAAGCACGGATTGCCAGTCTCACCTGCAGTATCTTGATGGGATAATTATGTCTGTGGCCCAAAATTTGCAATGAATATATGAAAGGCCCCACACTGGTTAGCAATTTAAAATGGAATTACTGTATCTTCTAAGTCAGCAACTCAAAAAAAACCCCAAACCCAAAAACCAAAAAAAAACAACCCTAAAGCCAAACTTATAATTTCATAACTGTTGGGTTTTAAGAAAAGTTTGGAATCAAGAGTTAAAAAGGGTGACCACCCTGTTCCAGCACATAAGTTTTGTCCTCACAATTAGCTTTCAGTCTGATACTATTTCAAGGACTTTTTGGTGCATCAGTCTCTATACAGAAGTCCTTCTGTGACTAGAGGAAAAGTAACTCCTTTTATGTTTCTGTCTGTGATGTGTAGCTCTGTGTGTCCATGCTGTGCTGATGCCATGAAGATTTTTTTTGTCTTTTCTTTTATATCCCTTTTTTACCTTTTTACAACTTCTGTATCCTAAGTGTCTTTTTGCCTACATTCTTGGACTTGTTTGCTCAGCTGGGAGATTAAACATTTTAGAACCTTCATAGGTAGGGATCAGTGTGCCCCAGACCCTAAGATCCTCTCCAGAACATTCTGTAAACTAAGACAGAACCATTCAGGGGGAAGGTTCCTTGGGAGGGGGGCTCACTCGAGCCTCTCATTGGGGAATTTCTGATAGATATGCTAATTAGTAAGACCTCTAATGTGATACCAGATCTTTTGGGGGTGTTCATTGCTGTGGGCATTGAGGTACATTTGACCTGGATGTGTGGCACCTAAGGATCCTTAAACACCAAGGTAAAATCCCTTTCCCCCCTTCTAAGTGTGTTTGATTCTTGATTTTAAGACCAAGAAAAGGTATTGTGCTTCTCTTGGTAGCCTTCTGTTTTGTACTACACCACATTGCTTGTAGACCTCTTATTCCTTTGGAACATTTTTCTTTCTCATCCTGAATTATGCCACTTGGTCATTTCCATACAGTCTAAGTTGCTCCCTGAGCAGGAGTAATTTCCCTCTCTTAGAAAAGGTTTCATACTTTGCTTTGATAAATATGGTACAGTATAAATTGTAGGCATGAGCCTGAGTAAATCAGTACTAGCCCTCTACTGAACCTTCACAATCCTGCACCACAGCCAGAAGAATATATCTTATTGCTGTTCCTTGTCAAGTTCATATTGAAGCACACAAGGTGTGCTCACTTAATTTGATCTAATGGGAGGGCTATAACCTCCAGTACAGAGGTGGCAGTGAGTATCTGAAAAAGATAATTTCTTTAAACTCATCAGATATATTCAGAAGAGGAAGACTAAGCTGTCTTGGGTAATGATAGCGTTTAACATCTTTCACAAAAGACCCAGAGACTTCTCAACATCTTTGAAATAAATGACTTAATAAATAGCTGACCTTTGACTTCATGAATGAACTCTGCTTTAAGCAGGGAGTGAAATGCTAAGCCCCCATGTTCCTTGATTTTTTCAATACTATTTTGAATGTATCCTTTTGCCCTTTTTTTCTTCAGCTGCTGTGGTAGAAACTCTGTTTTAACAAGGTAAACAAACAGTTGCATTTATAACTGTGAGTGGAATGCAGGTCTAGCGATGGGCTCAGGAGGGCATTGCAGGAGCAGTAGCGCCTCTGCCCTAAGATGAAGCCTGCCATTGCTGTAACTTTGTGCTAGCTGATTCATGGAACAGTAATAAAGGTTATGGCAGTCAGTAAATAACCTGTCAAATCCCTACTGCTTCCCTTATCCAATTCAAAGGATTCATCAATCTCTGTATATACTTGCTCTGCACATCTGGGTTGCTTATTGATGATCTGGATCATGTTCATCAGTTCATTGCTCATTTAATGCTTCTATAATCACCTCAACCCTGTGTAAACCCTTTCAGAACCACTGAGGTGTAAAATATCTTCCCTTTTGTGTTCAAGGTGCCACTCTCTGCATTATGACCATGCATTTAACTGCACTACAGACTAGTGTAAACTCACCTTCCTTTCTCTCCAGAAGCACTAAAGAGTAGTAAGTAGCCCTACCTTAAAAGGCATAGACACACACACACCCTCTCCCCACACACATACTTCTTAATTAGACTTTTTAAATGCTATTTTTTATGGAAAATAGATTTCTTTTTTAACACAATAGGTGTTTTAAACAGTGTTTTTAGGAACAGGGATAAAATTATTACTCTTTGTTTGTTCAATTGTTCTGTGAATTGCTAACAAAGAGACAGCAGCAATGCTGATTGATTTTTAGGCCTGCCTGCTCACAGAATATTTCCTTCAAAAGCCCGGCATCCAGAAGAATTTAAATTTCTGTGACTATTGAATGTAATGTCGTATGGGTTATAAAAACAACACCACACTGCAAGATGCCATAAACGGACAAAAGAAAAGAATGTGAGTGTATTTGCTGGAGAGCACCCTCACAAGAATAGCATTCATGATATCAGCTGTTTCCCTCTGGCCTCACCAGGATATAGTCAACCTCCAGCAGAGACTCCTATAAATCTGGAAAACAGAAGAGCCGGGCATTCCATGAAGTCCATTTAGAACTTCAGTGTGATCAATCTATTTTGTGTGGAATGTAGCTGGTATAAATCCCCCAAGATCTATATCTAAGAAAACTGATAGGGTTTACTTAATGTGTTTTTCTCCTCCATGTTCATTGCTAGAGAATTATCTTCCTGTAAGGAAACTGCTGTTGGTAAAGAAGACTTGGTAATATTCCTTTGAGTGTTGCTTTCAAGTTAACAAGGAAAAAAAGTAATTGCAACTGGTTTCACATTAGATACTTATTGTTTTTATCATTCTGCTTGAAAAGGAAAGCCCAGAGCTTTGTGATCTAGACAGAGATATTTATTATAAATTAATTTTTCAAATAAGGATATGGCTGCTCAATATCTTGCTGAAACTCAGTCAGATATTGAACGCAATAGCTATGTCTTTATTACTAAATCCAAACTTGGAATTAAAATCTATATAAATGCAGCCTTCAGCTTTTGTGGAGATTTTGGGGGCTTTTGAGGTTTTTTTAAATTAAAAATCTTACTGAAATATGAAGACTCTGCATGAAGCTATGAATGATACATATTTATCCACTGGAATTACACCAGAACTACATTTTTGGTTTGTGTTTAATTTGAAGAATATATTTTCAGAACTGAATCTTGATATTAGCATACAGATGGAATTGAACAGTATGTCAATACTGACTGACAAAGCAGATAGACTGCTGGTTGCTTTATTTTAGATTAGCTCTAAATTTTTTTCATGGAGAATATAAAAATGTAAAAGAGTATTTCAATTTTCTATTTCATTTAAACTGAGAAGAAAGCAATAATTCGAGGAAAACTAATAAAAGACTTATGTTAGAATATGATTGACACATGGCTAAAATATGTTTCAGTTGTAAAGCCAGTCTAGTGCTAATAAAACAACATTGACTGACTTGTAACCTTCAGGCCTCCCTTGCTCTCATATAATTGATTTTAAAATAGCATCCAAAAAAGAAAAGACGCTTTTCTATATCTGCATGGATTTTTCTTGTGTTCTGCTTTGTTAGGAAATATTTGAAATTAAATTACAGTGTATCCTAGGGTGAATATAACTAATTATTTATTTCTTTGCTATCTTAAAAAAAAAAAAAAAAGAAGAAAAAAATTTCATGCTCCACTCTGAAGGTGAAGTGCTTTATTTGTGTACACTTTCTAATAAGCAAAAATGCCTAAGAGGAAGGGAGATAACCTGATGATCTGGGTGAAACAAGGTCTAAAACTTTTACAGTCCTGGAGTCAGAAGGAGTGTTCAGATGTCCCTTGTTATTTGGGTAAGGTATACTAATTACTTTATTTGTTTATATGCATAAACAGCTCTTATTTTCTTAGAACACAGGGAGACAAATCCCAAAAAATTAAATATTTACATTTGTAATTTTGCTTTAGAGGCTAGGATTTGTCACATAACAACTTCAGCCTCCTTATATCATCAATAAAGAGAATCATTCTTCTTATTCCCAGCTAAACACCGCACAGCAGCTTACTCACTCTCCTCTGGTGGGACAAGGTAGAGAATCAGAAGAGTAAAAGGTAGAAAAGCCATGGGTTGAGATGAAGGCGGTTGAGTAGGGAAAGAAAAAGATGCACACACAAGCGAAACAAAACAAGGAATTCACTCACCACTGCCATGCACAGGGAGATGTTCAGCCATCTCCAGGACAGCAGGGCTCCATTGCATGTAATGATGACTTGGCAAGAAAACATCATCACTTTGAATGTCCCTCCCTTTCTCTTTGTTCCACAGCTTTGACACTCTGAGCATGATGTCATATGGTCTGGGATGTCCCTTTGGTCAGCTGGGGTCAGCTGTCCTGGCTGTGTCCCCACCCAGCTTCTTGTGCACTCCCAGCTTCCTTGCTGGTGGCATGCACTGAGAGGCTTAAAAGAAGTCTTTAACACTGTGCAAGCACTGTTCAGGAATAATGAAAACATTCCTTTGTTATCAACATTGTTTCCAGCATAAATGCAAAACATGGCCTCATACTAGCTATTATGAGGAAAATCCAGCCAAAACCAGTACAAAGGACCAAAGGAATGACTCTACAGAATTGTGTTTTCTCTTTGTTCAATGCAAACAAGGTCGTTAACTCAGAAGCAAATGACTGCACCACAGATGTCTGAGGAAGCTATCATAAATCACAGCAAATCTGTTGCTATAAACTGACATCTCTGCCTGTACATAACACCGTAGTCTCTCAAAAAAGAAAGGTTTAAATATTGGCCTTTTTTTCTTAATATGGTTTCTTTTGCTCATTGGCATTTTTAAAACCTAACGTCACTGAAATGAACTGTAAACCTCTAATTTCTTCCTTTGTACTCCAATTTAACCCCCAATGTGTGACACAAATAGTATAATTACAGAAATGGCAACCAACACATGCATAGGCTTTGTTTCTATTCTCCCTGCTTCCCACCATTATGGATGTATCCACACTACAGACCAATTTAGCTCTAAACAAGACTCAAACCCCCAGTGTGATGCATATATACTAACTCAGCCTTGAGCTCCAAATTCAAATAAACTAATGTTTTCTCAAAAAAATTCTGATACAGGGTCTGCATCTGGTTAATGACATTTTCTCAGTTCTGCATCAAAAGACATTATGAATAGGCTTTCTCTCTCTCCATTTTGTACATTCCTCCAACAACATCCCTGCAGCACACCCATGTACTCAAGAGATGCAAAATCTGCATCTTATGCTGCAACATTATTGTTTTAGTGGTCTACAACACAACTCTTACTTTATTTCAGATACTTCTAATTTTACATTCAATCTTTAGAAGCCACCTACAATGAGTCTCTGAGCCACCTTCTCTGCTGTCTGACTGAAATGTTTTTGTTTGAGTATTTAAAAATAGGAGCTATTATATAATCTGGCCTAGGAGGGGACATCATGGAAACTTCTTGTGTGAATGTATTCAGCAATAGATATATTGCCTGTTGAAAAATGCTATGCTTAACAGAGTTATCAGAAAGATAATACAGATGTTAACTCTGAATCAGGAAAGAATTAATTTCATCCAGCTTTAAGCTGCTACATTGAAACTACTTGCCTAAACTCTCTTAACAATTAGTGGAGGTGAACAGACATGGGATACAAATCATCTGACCTTGTTAGGCACTTCTCTTTAGAAGAAATTAGATGAACTGTAGTGCATTACACAACTGGTTTTCTCTAGTGACTGTTCAGTAACCGAGGCAAGCGGTCCAGATGTAGAAATCTACAAGGAATTTCTCTGAAGAAAGAGGCCATTTTAAAATAAATCTGCTCTATCTGCTTTAAAATTCACAGGCCTGTGGATACTTCTGCTTTCCACAAGCCAAACTGGATGTGCACATGCTAGTTATGGCTCAAATTCTAAGTTACTTTAGTAATGAGATTCAATTTCCTTAAAATTGTGTTTTAAAAACAACATAGCATTCACAGGAATGCTTTATTATGTGCTCCTAGGGAGCATTCATCAGGGATCTGATTTCTCTTGATTTATGTTGTCTTTGTAAGTATTCTTTCAATTCATGGCAGCAACTGCCATGAAAAAATAATAAATAGATTATTTTAACTAATTGTTATCAACCAATTGTTTGTGTGGGGGAACTATAGCCTTTTTTTAATCAGTTTGCAGATGTTAATTAAGAAGACTGTGCCTGTTGTCATTAGACTTGAATTCTTTACAGAGGTCTCCTTCACTCTCCTAAAAAAATTTTGGGCACCTAAGAGTCTGGGAAAATCTTAAACACATTTTGAGGAAGCAGTTCCGAGACAAGATGAATTTAATTGCTGCTCAGAATGAACTGAAACACACATTTGCACCATGATTAATAACTTTTTGTTGTAAGCTCAAGATTTCCAGTCTTGTCCTTGTCAAATTGGCACCACGGTTCAGAAGAGATTGCTGTTGCTATTGACCTCAAGTAACCATTATTAGCAATAACAGAGCTTCAGTCATATGTTTAGCAGCTGTTGGCAAATAATCTCTATGTGCATCAGTGATGTTCTGCCTTTTGAAGAGCCCCCTCTTGCAAGCTTCACAAATGTGCATATCCATAAATGTAATTGTGCATTTTGGTCCAAATTAACTCCATACTTGTACACTATTGCACTCAATTTGCTGCCTACAAGTCTTGTGCTAACCTGGTAACCAGTGGCATTGCAGCTGCCATTGGAAGGCATCAAGTTTCCTTACCTGCCTGGAGTTAGTCAGCTAGGATAAAGAGAGTCTGAGAGGAACTGAGAATTTCCTTCACAGTCTCCTTCTGTGAGCAGGTAATACAATAGGATCACCTACAAACACTTATAGTAGATATTTATAGAGTCAGTCTGTAGCTGAATAAACTCTTAATCATTTAAAAATATTTACAAAATTAAGAAGTTTGGAGGATAAGCAAGTGAAGGCACAGATATATCCCATTTTATTTAATATCTTTCTCTTTGTAACATAGTTATATTTGAATGCATCCTCAGATCTCCAAATCATTCCTGGTTTAATCTCTCTTCCCCAGCTTTGATGGAGGATTAAGGGAAAATGAATTGTTTAGAGAGAGGTACATGTGGTAGATAAAACAAAATGATTAGTAGTCACTTGATAGTTACTATGCAGCTAAGGTAATACTTATCAGGAACTCATTGACAGGGGAGAGACTAATAGGTGAAATGTTAGAATACTGAGAAAGTGACTTTATTTATTTTTTTTTAAGAGAATTGCAGTATGCCAAATTCTAAAATCACAGGTTTCTGGATGATAGTTTGTGCTCAGAATAGATCAGTCAACATATAGTCTAACCTCAGAAAAGATTAGAAAATGTCAAAGACAGAATCAGGACAATCAATTTTGCCCTTTTATAACCAGTTCACCAGGAACTCAGCAGCAGGTATTCCCTTTCCCTTAATCATGAAAAATATGATAGTATCTCAATCTTTCATAATATTGCATACATTATTGTGCTGTTTCATGATTACAATCATGCTGTGCCCAGCCCTTGTGCAAGTACAGAAAGCCAGGGCTGGCTCATTGCATCCAGCATGCATTGTGAGTTTAGACAAAATCTTACCTGTAGAGTTTTTTTTTTATTTTTTAACCTCCCTGCAGTTGCTTATTCCTTGTTTAGGGGCACAGAAGTCTCTTTCTCCCTTTCCACTTTCTGCCACCAGAGGGGCTTCTACATGTTGTTAAGTCACAGAAATACCAAACACTTCAGAGACATGATTAATGGCAATAGCTACTTTGCTTGATGGATTTTGATCCCCCAGCAGAAATCTGGCATCAATCATGTGGCTGAATTCCTCTCTGCTGCTAGATGATTTAGTATCCCATGTCCTGTGTTCTACAACTTCTATTTGGAGCTGAACAATTTCACTGTCACTTTGGAAGTGTAGCAATAATTTCCACTCTGGTTTAGATTCCAAGGTGTTGGCAAGTCACTGCTTTTAGGACACACTACAAAGGGGTTCATTAGAACAATGAGAATAGGGAAGACACTCCATTAATTATCCTTTGGCCAGTAATACGTACTCTCCCCCCAACCCCATTATAGACCAAACAGAATTTCTGTATATTTTCAGATATATATGTACTCTGCTTAGTATTTGCTTGCAATTTGTGAATAAAATCTAGTGTCATTGTATACAATTTTGAACTTCATAACTACTAATGAACTTCTACAGACAATATTTCCACATTAAAATCGAGACGTAAAAACTGAAGATGTAATAAATCATTTAAATACTTGAAATCTCAAACACAGAGAGATCAAATATTTCACCATTATACTAATATGAATTCTGAGGATGCTAAGTAGGCTTCCATCTAATATTAGGATTATACTAGTAAAGTAATTAACCAGTTAATAAAATTTTGTAATAAACTGTAAGCAAGTTAATAAATAAAACTTAAACCAAGTGAAAAAGTTGTGACAGGAAACAGAAGCTAAGAAAAATATTTGCCACCAGACTCAGTGAGAACTCAGAACTTGTGTACAATGAATCATGATTACACAGAAGATTTAAAACTCTCTAAAATATGCATCACCTCTTTGGACATCCTGCAGGAACTCACACATCTTCCAATTTTTACTTAATACTTACTTATCACGTCTTTTGTGTATTTATTTACTTATCTTATACTTACACATTTTACCTACTTTTACATACTTCTGCATAACCTATACAGTTCACTTTCTTATACATAACTCACTACTTCTACATCGTACGCTATTTTTACCCATCACAGTACATACATATTTTACTCACTTATACTTACTTAACACAGTACTTCTACCTAACACAATACTTATATATTTCACAACTTTTCCATAATACAGTACATATGCACTTTGCAACTGCTGTGTGTGAGATTACACATTACTTGACTGGGCCCTTTACTTTGTCCAAGAGCTCCACACACACTTTTCAGATAATACAATTGGTTCCTAATCCAGTGCAGCACAGACCTCTCTATCCATTCCTTGCTGTCTTGGTACTTAGTCTTTCAGCTTCTCCTTTCCTAATTCTTTCCCAACTTTGCACAGTTTATCTTTCAGTCCTTGATGCTCCAGATCCAGGCAAGCAGAGCCAAGATGATGGCAGCAACAAAACCCACCCAGCGATCAGCAGCCAAGTTAATCCAGGAAATCCAAACAAGACAGCAAAGGAAAGGGAAGCAGATACAAGCCTGTCTCACCTACCTCTTCTTTTTCTTCTCTCCTCTTTCTCACTGATCTTTCTGACTGGGCTGAAAAACCCTCCAGGAGCTGATCTGCTACACCTGAAGGTGCATGGCCAGGTGAAGCTGGTGAGGGTAATTCCAGCCTGGTCTCACTCTGAGGGCTCCAACAGGAATAACTACAGATGGTTTGGCTGGGGCACACTATCGTGGTTCAAAACACCTTACAACTAGACTCCAAATAAGTATCTTGCAAATTTAAGTATTAGCAAAATTAATTGTTCAAATACCTCTGTGAAACAATGATGCAAATAGAGAGAATTAAAGATGAAGTGGCTTTATCAGGCTCAAAAAACATATCTGGCAAGTCATGTCAGGAACTGTGGGACTGAGTTCAAGAATATACAGAACCACTTTATTGTCTGTAATTCTCAGAATGCACAAATAATAAGCTGTCCTGGCAATGTAACAGTTCATCCAAATAAATTTTAGAATTGTGACTATTGCAAAAAATATATTAGTATCCATTTCTGTCAGGAATGTATCTTACACTTTAGACCCTGAACCAAGCTAAGATTACTGAGGTAGCTAGTGTAATCTAGTTCTGGTTAAAATATTAAATTAGAACCAACCAGTCTAAATAAAGCTCCCAGGCATAACCATTAATATAACACAAATTGTTTGACATTAAAAAAGCCCCAACAAATTAAGGAAAATCTCTAATTACATGTTTTACTTACATCCTCCCTCTCTCTGCCCAATATACACACAAAATACCTGATTTCCCAAGCATGAGCATGCTTATCTACATCTCCTAGCATGCATAACTAAGCAGCGCTCTGACTCACCAACACCTGTGAACCCACAGATCTCTGTACTGTAGTTTGCTACCATAGAAAGATTAATTCTCTCTACTCTGAGGAAGTCTGGTGGAAGCCTTTGGGTCAGTGCAATGTTCCCCTTGGGAGCTACAGCACTGATTAATCAAATCCTATGCTGTGAAGGTGACTAGGAGTTCTCTCTCTCCATCATCTACTTTCATGCCACTCCTTTGTCTCAAACCTATCCACTGTCTCATTTTCTCTGTTAGCACTGTGACTGTGGGAGAGACCTTTCTCACATTTAGTGCTCACAAATTAAATTTGGTAGCAGTTGCCACAGGACTAACTTTCAGTGTGTAAACTGATCTTTGGGCCAAAATTAGTAGTCTTTTACTGTTGTACCTGCAGGGAGTAATTTCAAGGGACCCACCAAAAAAAAATAATTAAAAAATAACAAAACTTTTCCCTCAACTTAACCATCAAACATTTCCTTTTTGGTAGGCAAGCTATTAGCCTATTTCTTTTATTCTATCAGTATGAACTGTCTTTTGATGTGAGACTGGGTCATTCTTTGAACGGATATACCTATTACACCATCCCCACCTACCTTTAGCAGTAGGGAAATCAGACTGCCCAAGCAATGCCCTTAGGTCTCCCATGTAGTCTCCAAGAAAGTGCTGGATGCATCTGAGAAAGAGTCCAGAAAGCTTTTAGAATGCAAAAAATTTTCTGCCTTACAGAAGATATGCTTGAACTATGGGAAAACATATCAAAGCTCATGTATTTAAGGTTGTTCTACACTCATTGGATCTAGTGTTTGCAGTTCCTCAGGTGGATTTTCTAAAGACAGAAAATCACTCCTGTAAAGAAGTTCTTGAGTGACAGTGTACAATAATTTAGTTCAGGGACTATAATTTGTGGTCAAGAAACTGCTGCAGGCATGTAATGATTCCTAAATAGTCTAAAACAAAAATATTAAGAAAAACAACATTATTTTCAGAGGCTAAAATTCATAGTGCAAAAGTCTGCACTTGTATTGGAATAGCTTCAGAATCTGTAAACTTCAAAAGTTAGAAAAAATATTTGTTCATCAATGGGGACATTAACTCAGGAAATGGAAGACTTGGGTTCTGTGCTTACTTCAGAACATTGCAGCTATAATTCTTACATCCTGGACATCAGCTGTAGTTGGTAATTACTTATGGAATAAGCAGGAGAGCTAATTATCTCCTCTTTCTGTTCAGAATGGGCAGTTCTGTAGCCGGGAAGGAAAATGTCAAGAAACCAGAAGAAGAACTAGCACAAATGACATGACTCTGTCATACAGATTTTGGGATGGAAAAATCTCGAAACTGTTGAGTGGCTTTATATCACTAAGACTCTGAATAAAATATGGGAACTGTTGATATAGCACAAAATAAATTGCATTAGGGCTGCAAAACAGCATTATGCATTTCAAAATAGTACAGAATTTATAAAACATTCTAAGTCATACAAAGGAATGGAATCAAAGCACTACATGCTACATATTAAGGTATTTTGGAATAATAAATATGGTATAATACGGCAATATCCTGTAATCCTTACAAACTTGCAAGAGTCAGCTAGAAAACTGGAACTCCTGTTACCACCATTTTATATATCTTTGCAAGGATTCTTGAAATCAGACACAGAAGACAAATGAATAAAAATTGTATTTATAGGCTTGTGGAATGATGTTCTACAATTGGAAGATTGTGTTTTTACTGTAGAAAGAATCCCTATGTCTCTATCTCAGTGACTTATCTAGTGATTGTGTGTTTGCTGGCTCACCAAAGTACCACATATAATGTAATATTGTCTACTAAAACAACATATTTCCCAAAACATATTTTTGTAACATAGTCTTTGCAAATATTTCATTTAAGACAAAGTAATTTTTCCCTATTGGTAATTCTTTCAATTAATTGACATACTCTAATGTATTTTTAGAAGTAATACATGAATGAAAAGGAATAAATCTGATCACACTTCACTGAATTTTAGTTATTATTTGGATAGTATGTCCTCCCAGAAAAATGCTTTTTGTTCCAAGAGGTATCTTTGAACACTTGATTTCCAGAATTTTAGTAACTGACACTTCAGGCAAGAGCACTGTCCCTCCAAAATCACTGAATGAAAATTTGTTAAATAAGGATCTGTTTTCCATTAATGAAATCAGTGCCTAAACTATTTATTTTCTTCCTGGCAACAAAGGGAAAATACAGATGAAAAGAATTAATGTAGGATATGGGTAAGCATCAAATCTAATAGCAGATACTGTATAAAAACACAGACTCACAAGCAACAAAATCAGAAGAGTCATCATTAGAGCAAAGTCCCGTGTCTGCATGGAGCACCAGCAGCCTATGCAATCTGCTTCACACTGTTCTACCAGCAGGGCTCAATCTTGGCTCAGAAGAACCATCATCAACTCAGATGGAATAAAGCTATTTCTGTGCAGTCCCTGGTCTGTCCAATGAGATTAGTAAGGAGGGTGTCAGTAAGTACTTGTTGGAAACGTGGCAGTAGGGACACCTGCTTGGAGATGAATTGATGCCTACTGCACATCTTCATCTTGAGTGTGTTCTGGAACTCAACCAGTGACCTAAAACTTAAATCCTCTGATAAAGAAGCATCTGCATCAGAGAGTTAAAATATATTGGTAGCCAAGGAAAATAAGACAACATGATGGAAAGAGAAAAACAAAACAAAGTGCATTCTATTTTAAAAAAGGTTTCTTAGCATGTGATGTAGCCATTCACAGCTCACATGCACAATAGATATGGGTCCATTATGATTATTAATCATAATTAATATTTTCCAAATGTATAGCATATCAATACATGAAGACAAAAAGTATTATATACTTACATTATTTACTGTTATAACTCATTTTACTCCTTTGTTCTTTGTTTCAAATTTTGGGTAGTATTTTAGACATGTCTACTTGAGCAAGGGCAGGAAAATCTGATTTACATTTTGCTGTGCATAAACTCATACAAATAAAGCAGTGTGTTCTACATCTGGGCTTATAAACTCTGAAAAGTGGGAAGCTATTAAGTTCCAACATAATATGTCACTGATGTGGTTGTGATTTTGAGATTAAATTGTCTTGTTTTTAACGTCCTCAGAATGAATTCCAGAAGAACTCAGACCTATATGGAACTTATTGGCAAACTTTATGATGAGTTTTTCATTATTATCAAGACATTATTCAGTTCCAATATAATTTGTAATTTTTGATTCCCCTGGTCCTAAAAAAAAAAAAAAAAAAAAAAATCACCTTTCTTGATCATCTTATACACAACCAAGAACATCATCAATTCAAAATCTGGATATTATCTGAGGTCCAGTTTTAATCACCTGCTGTGTTTTCTGTCATTTAAAATATTTTAAAAAATATCTTCAACCTTTTTTTTATTATGGTTGTACTCCTCAGCCTTCTTTTACAACAATAAGTACTGTCTAGCCATATCTGTATTAATCTCTACTTTGTCCAGCTTTTTTAAGAAATCAAATTAAAAAATATAATGGAATATTGACCTTGAAGGGCGCTTCTAGGACATGGATCTCTTCTTCCTCTCTTCACATTTAATCACTCACCAAAATTCCCTTCATAAATTAATCATTTATTTTCTAGTAGTACCTTGGCTTTTTTCATTTTTTTTTTTTTGGGGGGGGGGATTAATTTTCTTTTGTTTAGGGCCCTGTGTTTCCCTCTTGGTTTGGTTTTGTTTCTATTACTCCTGTTAAACACTTTCTCCAGGATTCATTCCTCAACTCACACACATACGTTCTCCATCACGGCTACATTGATTATGCACAGCTATTCTATACCCATCTATTCTTGTGCCAACATTGTCTATTAGATAAATAACTCCTCAATTTCCATGGGTTTACCATGGATTGGTTTATAGGCAACAATTATATTCCCTCACATCCTTAGTTTTACAGACAAAACAAGTTATGTTCATTTTGTGTCCCTTATTCTTCAAAAGGTCTCAGTAGTCCTCCTCCTTAAAATAATTGGATAAGGTGAAGATACAGTGATTGTTCCATATTTACTGGACAGCTTGAAGGATGCATAAGCAGGTTGGTAGAAAATTTTTGCTAATGGGAAATAAGGATTGGGACTTGGAATGACTGGGTTATCCAATTATAGTTATTTGCTGATGGACCAAATAATATGCTATAAATAGTTGTGGAATGTAGGAGATGGTCAGTTGGTATCATAACATGGTAAATCTTGACAATTCTGTGTTCCTTTCATAGTTTTAATTTTCTGCAAGGGACGTTCACTATACATGAAACTTTCAGTTGTTACTTGGCACATAAGTATTTTGTGAATTTAACCACTGTGTATGTTTATTTCATGCAATGTAATTAAATATAATCCTTCTAGAAAGTTGTAGTAGCTGTGTAGTAGCTCTGACAACTGAAAAATTACTATCTAATTTGAATTATTTCTCAGACCATACTTCTATGCTGACAGGTAACTATTATGAGGAAAAAATGATATATTACATGAAGTTTTCCTGAGAGTCTTTGTATGTATTTCTTTTATCAGAGACAGTAGCAATTTAATAGTGCGTTGAAAGACCATGTGGTGTGCCATTTGTCATGTAGGATTTTTATATAATCTACACTATAATTTGCTGCTTGGGCCCTAATTAATCTAATAACTACCTCATTAACTTTTAGGAAAGCCTCACTCTAACTTAAGGTTAATTATTTAGCACTTTTGGCATCATTGCTACACTACCTACATATGTGCTTATTTTTTGCTATTTACAAGATACACTTGTAAGTGAAAATTAATTAATGCGTAACAAAAGTTTTGTACATCAGAAGGTGATATTAAATATATGTTTGGGGTTTTTTTAATAATCAGAAGAGAATGAAGAGACAGAACTATGGCACAGAGGAATTATTCCTACATATGTAGCCTCAATATAACCTTCCCTAGTCCACTCAGCCTCCTTTCTCTGGCAAAGGGCAGAACAGACACTGCTAAGGGGCAGTCACTCTCCAGTGCATTCATCTGACACACTGAATGACTCATGCACTCTCTGGCGCTTGTAAAATGATAGTTTTTAAAATCAGATATATACATCTACTGTCTAAAGTACGAGAAGATCTCTCCCAGTGAAGTTGTGTTTATCCTCACCATGTCACATAAATAATATGCATATTCATACACACAACTATATAATTATATTTGATATGCTTAGTTACACCTGCAGCAAGTCAAATATTACAGAAAAAATTATCAGTAAATACTACTACTTGGAAACAGAAACTTAGTTTTTAATTTAGTAATTAAATCGATAATTTACTTGGAGTCCCTTCCTTCCTTCCTTCCTTCCTTCCTTCCTTCCTTCCTTCCTTCCTTCCTTCCTCCTTCCTTCCTTCCTTCCTTCCTCTTGCGGGAAGTGATGAGGCAGAT
>JACBWW010000061.1:1231644-1370563 GCA_020086605.1 Lanius collurio | reverse complement strand
TCACATAAATAATATGCATATTCATACACACAACTATATAATTGTATTTGATATGCTTAGTTACACCTGCAGCAAGTCAAATATTACAGAAAAAATAGTAAATACTACTACTTGGAAACAGAAACTTAGTTTTTAATTTAGTAATTAAATCGATAATTTACTTGGAGTCCCTTCTTTCCTTCCTTCCTTCCTTCCTTCCTTCCTTCCTTCCTTCCTTCCTTCCTTCCTTCCTTCCTTCCTTCCTTCCTTCCTTCCTTCCTTCTTTCCTTCCTTCCTTCCATCCCTTCAGTTGCTCAATATTAAAAAATGTTTAATTGTAGTCACTAACTTTTTATTTTTCCTTATTTGACTTTTCATATGCATAGAAATACCTTTTCATAGATTTTTTAATGCAATAGAGAAACCCCTTCCATAGCATAAGAAACATTAAAAAAGTTCAGCATAAATGAAACAATCAAACACAAGCATTTTTTATATATTAAGATGCAGGGTTTTTTTGCTGATTTTTTTTTCCTGATTTGTAAGAAGAAAGCAACAAATTTTTAGCTCATAAAATGATCAGTGAAATAATGCTTACTAGCCTTAGTATTTTTCCTACTATGTGATCTGTTCTATGTCATTCAATTGCTTCATCTAAAGACAAAACTAAATCTACAGTATACAGGGCTTTTTTGTATGTGAAATTTAAAGTATTTGTCTCTGAGCCATAATGATTCCTGTGACTACTCAGGCTGTTGGGACTTATAAAGCATTGCTTTTTATGAACATTTTAACAATTCTGCCTGGTTCTTAAAAATTAATAAAATCATATGAGTGTTCACTACATATATATTGTGACTAAGTCAGCAAAAGCAGGGCAGGCAGTGTAGCTGTGCCTCTCTTTCAAATCTGAACCATCTATCAAGTCGGCTTATGATTGATTTTCTCTAAAACTTTCTGCATTGCAGTGCTGTGGCAGCACTCTGTTTTTACAGCATATTTTTTTTTTTTTTGTGCCCTAGCTGGACTCAGAGGGCAATTCAGCAGCTGGTGCAAATTGTCATTCCTCCCCTTGATGGACAGGATGATGAGAATAGACATTGAGGATTTGTCCTTCAGACTTTGCCTCAGTATCTGGAGCTCAAATTTGTCATTCTAAAATGGCAAAACATAATAAATGTTCCTCCATTTCTCCACTCATATATTGACAATTAACTGAAAGTACTTTTAGATATCTAACTCCTCTTTTCTTTTTTGACTATGAAGCTGCTATCACAACATTGTATTTCCAGGATGTAGAAAGTTCATACTAATATTTTCTATATGATTTGAAATAGTCAAACAAAAATACTTGTCTTGTTTCACACTGGATTTAACTGTTTTTACATTAATTAAACAAAAGGGTTCTTGCTGTTTTGTGATTTGTTAGATTTTCTCTTCTACATATAACACAAATTATATCAATATTGCTACAAAAGCCACAGTATTGTATGGTTACTATCACAAAGAAAACTGTGTATATATTCACTTCTGGAGTACACCTGAGGCACTCAGAGTAAATCACTTGATGTTTGTGGGGTTTTACGCTGTAAATTGAAATATATATAACTGCTTAATTTGCATATACAATATTTCAATCTCTAATTCCATTCGATGCCTCAAGCAGTAAAATCCTCCCTTAGATGCTGTTAAGGTACATAGGCCCTCTGCACATGACTGTCAGATCTGACACAGGACCTAGGGAACCCTCTGAAACACCAGCTTGGGCAGAATGTCCTGGAAGAAAATCTAAGCCTCAGATACTTGTCTCTATGAGGTATTTGTACATGTTGGCAAGACTGCTGGCCAGAGAATTTTCAGGATACAGGGAAAGAATTTAATGAGCTTAAATGTGACACTACAATACGTAATGAAAGCCCTGTGTAGAAAATTTAGGTGGATGGAATTTTATGTGCAGTTATTTGGTGTAGTTTTGTAATTTAGGAAATTGCAATTAGAGCTGGTTAAGTGATATGTACATAACTGTGCAAACTGCAGGTCAATATATGTCATAAAACATTTAATCAAGCAATGTTTCATTTTGGGAATATATGTGGGGGAAAATCCTACTTCTGCTGAATGCAATATAAACTTCTTTCTGACTTAAGGAAGATTGAGGGAAATATCTTCAGGCGCATATTCTTTCTGCTTTTCTTTCACAGAAAGATACATGTATTCCTAGAGATATGCACACAACAAAAATGAGACTAAATCATGTTTTACATCTAGGCATACACACACACACAAACATTAAAGATCAATAAGAAAGAAAGAATTCATATTTACAACTACCTTGAACCTTGTAGTTTGTTTCATTCTCCAATTGGAATTCTTGCTATCAATTCATGAGCAGAAGCAACCATTTCCATTCCTTCCACCCAATTTTTCCTACAGTCAATTGAAATATTTCCAACTTTCCTAGATGTAGACAGGACATCTATTTGGTTGTCTATTTAAAATAGTCTACAGATTCACACCAAAAGGGAAGAGAGATGGCAGAAGCCAAGAAGTTCAAGTTCTGCAATTGAAAGTGGAGCTTTTAACAACAAAAACTTGAATGTTTTGGCAGTCTGGAGATAATTAATTTCTTAAGTATTAGTGACAAAAAATTGAAATACTGGCAGCACATGAATTACCTCCAAGTATTGCCTTGTGATATCCTTTTATTCTAAACAATTTCATTTTATGGAGGTTATGCAAAGAGAATATCAAATGAGTAATATCTAATGGTTTTCAGAGCCACAGGACTTTTAATAAAAAGCAAGTTCTTCTATATGTTACTTGACAGTGCAGACAAATATTTACAAAATGCCAGATTCCACTTAGAACAAAATGATGACACATGCTTTGTAATTAGTCAAATTTCAGTGCAAAAACATGCAGCTTCATCCAGTTTATGAGTCTGCAGGAGGCTCTGATTAGAAACTCATCTGGTTAGCTAGCAGAAAATAAATAAAAAGACCAGAAATGGATATGAATTCAAAATCAATTAATGTCTGAGGTTTATAAAATAATACAGGCAATGACTTAAATCAAAATATTACGGTCCAGGACTGATTAAAAACCCAAAGTGCCAGCTCTGTTCCCAGACTGCCAGAGGTCTCCTTGCCCATGTAGGATTGTGCAGATCCCTTCCAGGAGCTGTGAGCTGCCACACTCCAGAGAGCGGGGTGACACTGAAGGCTGCAGCATGGGGGTAAGAGCACCTCAGGGGGGGTTATACCTCCTCAGTGATGATTGCTTGACAGCATATGTATTAGTCAATATCATGTTGCTAATAAATTAGTAAATCACTTTGATTGTTATTTTATTTAAACTGACTAGTTTTTGTCCTGAAATCCTGTCCCACTTTATTGCTTTACAGTTATAGATAGGAATAGATGATGACACTGATTCTATGTTGCAGCTCTGGTAAATGCCATGTTCTTTAAACTGCCAAAAAAAGTCTCTTAAACTGATCAAATGATTGGGTTTTCTGAGATCTCTGTGAAGGGATTTGCAATAGAAATCTATATCCCTTTGATGCTGAAACTCACTTCAGTGTAGTGTTTGCAAGGTTTCTGTCACTGGCCTTCAGTCAATTGCTGCTGGTAGGTGATTTCACTGCCTAGAGTCCAGACAAAAAAAAAACAGGACTAAGGCCCTTGGGACGGAGAGTTCAAACTACTGGATTCCTCTCCAGACATGTGAAAGACAAGAAGATAGTCAGGAGCAACCAATTCATATTGCTGAGGTGACACCATGCCTGATTGCCTTTTATAGAGATCTATCAAGGCCATATAGGTGATGGTAGAACAGCGGATGTGGTAAATCTTAAATCCTGAAATATTTTCCCAAACTTTGCCACAGCATTCTCTTGAAATCCAAGGATCTGTAAGTTGTATCAGTGTATCGTCAAATGGGATGAAAATTGTCTGGACTGGCAGGTCCAGTGATATATATTTGGTGACTGATAACAAGGAGAGTAGCCCCAGCTCAAGGCCCAGGATGATGTTATTCAATAAATGGCAGTCGAGATGACAACACGCACAGCAAACCTAGGGAGGATAACAGATATGAATTTTATCACATGGATCAGAACATGATGATCTGCAGGCCACCAGACCACCTTCCTCATAAGAGAAATCTGATGAAAAGTATTGGAAATCTTAGAGTTATGAGGAAGGGTACATGGGAACTTTAAGAACACAACGCCTACTAGAACAGTTTTGGAAGAATCCTAATGACTGACAAAGTTGATGGGCTCTCTTGTCCCACACTTTGAGAACACTTGCTGGACTAAAGTTTCCCCAGAAGTCATCCTACAGTTTTTTCTCTTTTGTTAATGAGCTAATACTTATTTGGAGCGGAAGGCCAGGGGACCAAAACCCAGGAATTAATTAAGGCAGTAAATTTTAACCAATAGTGTCTTAATTTCCCCTCTTTCTCCTGGAATTGCCGTAGAATAAATCCCAATTCAAATACAGAAGAGTAAAGAGCACAATTGGGGATGGCAGTGGACATAAATATTTCCCCCTTCCCCTTAGATTTCTCCCTTCTGTTTTCCCTTGACCTAGTTTATATGCCAGCAGTCCCACTAGAACCCTACAGGGCTCAAAAAGGTTTCCCTCTCCTTTTACAGCTACATAGAGGAAGATTGCCCAGGACGAGCCCCGTTCTCACACAGCTCTGGCTACAACTTTGTAAAGGATACTGGAGACTCCCCTCTACCAAGAGCAAACATATACATAACAACATAACAGTTTGTGTTTTCCACATGCAGTATAAAAAATGTGCCCCTTTTGTGTCCTTTGTAGCATCTTATTATAATATGCAAATGTAATTTTTTTCATCTCTGGCTTCTCAGTGAAATGTATGGAAGTACACAGTAAGCAACATAGCCATAGTAAAACAAAACACCATTTTAACCAACTGCCTCACCCAGCAGTGCAAAATTATTCTAATCCATTCTGTGAAGTTATTTTCCCTCAGGAACAAGTACTCTTCAGAAGTTACACTATATTTTCTGACAGCGAATTCCAGAAACTCACTGCCAATTACTGCAAATACTTTTGTTGACCTACTTGGCAAGCCACTAGAGATCAAACTACACTTACAGCAAACAAGCCATAAAAAAAAGGTTATTCTTCTCTTATCCTTTCTCTCAAGCTCCAATTCCTCTGCTAGCTAAATTGATGTTTACTTGGGTTGCATTAGGTTTACCTGGAGCAAATCCCTTTGTTCCACTGTTTGACAGTCCTCAATCGTACGAGGTTGTTCTGTCTTTTGCTCTTCCAAAGTGACTAGAAACACAAACACTTTGCAAGGACATCATCCTTCAGAGCAGACTAAAGCAAGGCACTCACAAGTGACATAAACTTTATAGTTCCATTTTGCTGTCTTGTGTTGTTGTTTAGACAGTATTTTGGGTCATTTTAGCAGGAGTCTTAAAGTGACAGGATGGAAAAAAAAATTCTAACCATTCAATCAGTATTATCTATTTACCCATCTGGGAAACAATCTATTTGTATAAGCATATAGTTTTTATATTTTACTAGAATTTGGAGTTTTATTGTGTTTTGTTGGATTTTTTTTTTTTAGAGTGTTACAGCTTTGAAACAATTTTTCCTGGAAAAAAAAAAAATAAGATACTAAGTATTTTTGAGAACAATTTTAACAGCCAAAAAATTACAAAATAATAAATAGAGTAAAAAACCTTACTTCTGTGCCAAAGGCATTCCCTAAATAGCATAACAGATAAAGATTTTTATTTTGAAACTCCTTTTTTTTGAAATAAGTGAAAGATCATTGACAAGAGATGTAGTGTTATAGTTGTTCAAGCTCTGCTGCAAATTTGATCCTAATTACTCATGCAGTAGGGATTTTTTTTTCAATTGAAAGGTTGACCTAGAATAAAGAAAAATGCAAAACCCCCAAATGTTAGACATAAAACAAGAAAATGTATAAACAAACTAGTAAAAATTGCAATATATCCATGTGCTTGGAATAATTAAAGCAAATCAGAAGGCAAAAACAATAACTACAATTAAAAAAAAAATCTCCAACTGTAGTGTAATTACAAATATAAAAATATTTTTAAGTGCTGCTATGATTTTGACATTTCAGTGATAAATTTTACATTTGAAAATTCAGGGCTAGTAATTCAGTTATGGTAAATATGTTAGAAGTTGGAGAGATTAAGGTAGAAGAAGTAAAGATCTATTGTGACATTGCTGAGAAAACATTCTATAAGACAAATGTTTTGGTGTTAATATCTTCTGTTTGCTATCTTCACAGTAAAACAATAAACCATGGCAAATCTGAAAATCTGGGACAACCATCTCGGTCCCATTTGTAAAAAAAATGATACCAGAATTTAACACTGCTTATTTTTTGTAGGATTCAGATTTACCTCACATAACTTTCTGTTCCTAAAATACAGAAACTTGGTTGTGATTTTAATTATATCTTAACTTCAATTTTACAAATATGAGGCATCTAATCTTAACTGGACATTTGTGTTTCCTTAGACAATTGCTAAATATCACCTCTATAAAGCAATCCATGTCCTCCGAGGAGATCCTACATCAAAGGTTAGAATCAGAATACGTTGGAACAGAGAAGAGTTATTTGCTGGCCTGTACTTGGGTCCTTGCTGCCTTTTTGTGTCTGCACTTGAAGGAGTAAAGGAAATACTTCACCCTTACTAAACATCTTCAAAAGCCTTGTTAGAAATTCTGTGGTACGTAAAATGACTGTAAAGGCATAAGTCGTTGAAATAAACTCCATTCAGTTGAAATGTGCCATAATGTAGGATACTTAAATGTGAATGTCTAATCATGTGGACTCTTTCTACAAGAGGAGAAGAAACACTTCCAAATGGGAACTCCTTCTGCCCTAAGATAACTTAAATGGTATAATCCAGTACTTTGTGATGGGATAAATAATCTTCAGGAGTGCCTACAAGTAAAGGCATTCCTAGGACTAATTTAAATTAGGCATGTAATTTTGGCTCATTTTGTAGACTGTGATACAAAACTACAATAGAATTGCTTTTGATATTCTAATACAGGTCTATAGAGTGATGAGAGAGTGGCTAGTTGCCTGCAGGGAATAGGCTGCATGCAATATTATACATGGCTTATTTTTGCTGTGCTCTTATCCTCAGGTGATTAGGACAGTGGGGTCACTTTTTCTAAGGGTAATCTCAAAGTAGGAACTAACAACAAAATACACTTTGCATTTACATAAAATACATGTAAGATTTTTAAATATTTAACAGGAAAAGGTTTATCTGAGAGGGAGCAGAGACTGAGTTTGCTGGGGTAGTAATCTGAGCTGAAATGCTGTACTTGAAAAAAAGGAGAATTAGTATTCAATATCTTTATTACCCTCTTTCTATCTGCAGTATGTTTTATTTTTTTCAGTGGGAATGGATGGTGACTATCTTTACAGCAATGTTTATAAACATAATTTGATAATTAAAAAGGTAAAATCTACTTTATTTCATTCACTGAAAATAATTTGTGGAATACAAATGTGCAAACACTGGTATTAAAAACGTTTGCTTCTCTATTAACTGCAATCACAGCAATTTCAGAAATCCCTTGGCATATATTAAGTCAGTTTTCTCCATTTTTCTTCAAAAGAGAAACAATCACTATTAACTTGAAACTATCTAGAATGTACCTTAAAGGAAAGAAAGTACTAAAATGGAGATATTGGTGGCTTTTTATAGTATTTCCAAATAAGATATAAATAACATAAATTCCTGCCATTGAAATTAAAAATCTATTTCTTTATTCTCAAAATGACAATCTTGTAGGCAGCTGAAAACTTGCTTCTCAGATGGACTTAAGCCCTCAAAGAGAAATATATTGATTTGAAAAATGAGGCAAATATTTTTTTTGTCATAAACAAAAGGAGAAATATTTAAATATATGCACATGATTAGTTGCTCCCTGAAGCCTTTGCACGTGTATAATTTACCAAAATGTCTACATATCTCTTTTTGAGAGGATTTAGAAAAATATTTTAATCTTGCAAAAATCATTTTACTTCCTCTCAGTCATGGGAGATATTGAATCATAACACATTTCTTTTGTGAAAATAATCGTGGCTGAATTTGGGATATAAGAAACACTGGTTGGAAGCCTCAGCTGCTCTGTGCATAACTTTCTGGTGGTTTGTCTTCTGTAAGTATTAGCTGCTCTGAGAGGAAAACATGCATAGAGGTGTGGCTTTAATAAGCAGAAGCCATATTATATTTTTCACTTCCTTTGCACACTTGAATCATACATATTATATATCATTGTGTCCAAAATTGAGAAAAGAAATCTAATATGCTGAAACTGGTACACACGTTGTTATAAAAAGAAACAAAATGGGAAAATTATTATATACTTACTGATAGCATAACAAAGGTGAGACACTCTTTTCCCCAGAAGATACAGAGTTTCTCATACTCTGAAATAATAAAGCCATGTAGTGGAAATAACAAGATTCACACATGCTAGGTAGGGATTGTATAGCCTGGAGGCCTCCTGTGGCTGAAGATTTGGCAGCATTGTCTGAATATCACAGTGATTTGTGAAATGACCAACTTAATTCTCTCTGCTCAAGCATCTGTTTATTAAGGCAAATCTTGCTTTCTATGGGAAGCAAGGTTAGCAATTATTTTTTTCTTTGTTTCACCTTATGTTTAATGATCTTATAGACATGGCATGGAAGAGACAGTAATTTCCTTTTCCTGTTTATCACCTTTTTCTGCCTGTTTCATATTATTATTTCTGCCAAATACAATAGTAAATTCATGCAACATTATTGTTTTGATCAGTATAGATTACTACAAAAAAGAAACACTGAATTTTTAGGAAGAAATCCCTAATTGTTAATTTTATGTTCAAATTTACACAATTTCTAACCACAGAAAGTTCAATGAAAACAAAGGACAAAACGTAACTGGCTAAGTGAAGTTCTCTCTTATATTGGAAAAGAGGAGAAATGGATGAAAGCAGGAAAGTGGATGACATTTTTTCTTTTAAGTATTTCAATTTTTAATAAAAACTCTTAAATTGTTGAAGCGAAATTTTAGCAAAACTGCTGACCATGCTTCATGTCTGAATCAACTAACTGCAGTACATGTAAAGCACAGTCTTATCAAGGAGCCTTGGATTTTTCCCTCAACCTCTTTTTTCAATACTAGAAAAATGAAAATAGGGACCAAACTCAGACAATCCAATTTGCCAAGATAAATGTAACAGAAGTGCCTAGAAGATTTTCTCTATTACAATATTTTGACTACACAAATATTGTAAATAAGTATATAAGCTTGCATTTTGTTCTTAAATATTTAGGCATGTGTTAAAACTTTTATTGGAAGATATGTGAATTGATACTATATTCTGAAAAATTTGGAAGCATTTTACTTATTTACTTCTGCTCTGCTGATTATAAAAATGAACTACATGTCCTTGAATTTCCAGGCTTTCTCTATGGAAAACATTGCTATATTGATGTGTAAACTTGTGCTGTTGTGGCAAAGTTGTCAAATATGTCTAGTCAGACAAGTTTTAAAGATATTCTTTCCATAAAAAATTATTCTTTTGTGTATTTTTTCATCTTTGAGAGTATTCTGTATAGCAAACTGCAGTGTAAAGAGACAGAAAACCTTTTATGTATTCCATTTACATAGAAAATCATGGCTCTTTTAGTTTCCAAACTTTGAAGTAAATATTTAGATCTAATTTTTCACAGGTAGATAATTAATTACCACAGATTAAATGTGTTAGTGGGGAATGAATGGAAAATTATAGCTGTGTAACATTTGGTATGCAAAATTCTGTAGGGACTACTTTTGAATATTACATAAATGTTTTCAAATCAGGCACATCCAAATGACTTCAATTTATGATATTCTCTTAAACCTAACAGCTGCATCGTTTCTGGAATGAGTCTCTCCAGACTCATCAGTCTGAATAAAAAATTCAGATGACCATTAATTATCTTGAATAGAAACCTGGCAGTTCCCTTTTATACTGGACAAGCCTTGTTGTGAGACACAACAGCCATACCTGATTAATGACAAACTACAAGACACATAATATGTCATCATAACAAAGATATGCTTCTTAACTATCTATATTAAGTAAATTTTAAAAAATGACTATTGTTATGTTGAGTCCCCTTTTACATGGTCAATCTGGAAGACTTTAAGGCATTTATTAAGGAAGTCTGCAGAAGATCTTTGGCTTTCTAATAGGGTTGTTCTTGAAACTTACATGCGGGGCCCAGAAAACTGTGTTGTAGTCAGCACAATGCTGAGCATTTCCTACCTGAATAGAAGCTTCTGTATTTGTAGCCCACTGAGAAGACACAAAATTCAAGTCTTATTTCACTGTCATGGTAATTTAGGGAAAAATAGAAGGAAAATCAATGTCTATTTTTTTTCTGTTTTTCCCCTGCATTTTTGTACCTTTAACCATATGCCATCCTTCAAGTATGAGTTCCCATTTCAATTAAAAAAAAAATCTTAAAAGTTATACTTCTGCTTCCCAGCACTGAAAATATTTCAGTAGTTTTTTCACACTCTAAATAGGTAATGTTCTAGGGGTTGAGGAACTTTAAGGTATAGAGGAGAAATAGATATCTAGTGCTTGAATTTTTTAACATCAAGAACTCAACTCACCTGTCACTAGTGTCCTTAACTGCCACTTTAACTTATACTGTTCTCCGTTTGTACAATGTCATGCAAGTGCATTTCACCCAAAGAAGTTTACAAAAAAAAAAAACAACAAAAAATTTTTGAGATTTGAATAAATAAAAACTGCTAAAAGCTACCACTGTTACAATAGCTTAGTAAAAGCTATCACTATTATCCATGATTATAGACATCTGTTCAGCACAAAGCTTTTAGGAAAACAATCCCAACCAGTACAAACAAAAGGTAGTCACTGCTTTATGGCCTTGGGGACAAGGTCTTGCTTTAGTTTGGTAGTATAAGCATAATATATACTGTCATGTGTGTGTAAATTAGAAATTGTTGATATTGAAGGTGACTTAAACTATGCTTTTACTGTTGGGATGCCTAAATCTCACCTCAAGTCAAAATAAGCCCAATGTTGCGCAGCTTTTGTTAACAGAGGGATCTTATGCCTTGTCAAAGAACGCAAATTGTGTTTCATCATAGAAAATGTTCCTGTCTGAGGTCAGCTGAAGTGTATCCTCCTCTACTTGCTTTGTAATAACTGTCTCCGTGCTGTCTATACTTCCTGTGAATTTGGCAGACAGTAAGTGAATTGCTTAGAATCAGTAGTATTCATTAATTTTCAAAAAGCTAGTTTTTTTAAAGGTGATTCTCAAAATCACTAGCACACAGTATAAAATAATTATGAAACAATAATATATGATGCTTCTCTATAACATCGACTAAAAAATATTCCTTCAATATTCCTTCCATAGAAATAAAAAGGAAAACAAGAGGAGAGAGATTCAAGTCTTTGTCCTCAGAATAATCCTCCAAATCTAGAGGTTTAGAGTTTTTATATAGTTTGCTTTTCTTTTTTCAGTTTTTCCTTCTTTTTTCTTTTGTAATTTTTACTTTTCTGAAATAGCAACCATTTTCTGAAAATTGAGTTCACGGATGTCTTAAGATCAAGAAGATACATCAAAAAAAAAAAAAAAAGAAAAAGTAGTTATGATAGATGTTAGCCTAGAAACATCCTCAGAGAACACTGAAAAATATATCTATTGCTTGCATAGAAAAATATAAGCTACACCCCACTGAAACCTACATTAAACTCTTCATTGAGAGCTATCCTTACCACTGGAAGTTTATAACTACAGAATGTTAAACTTCCTTTTTTTTTTTTGGTAGAAGGAACACTTGGAAAAACACTGTAAAATGACATTAATATCAAAAGTAAATTTCTTGTTTATCTACATAAAATCTCTCTGCTTTTTATTCTCTTTTAGATATGGTGCAACAGCACTCATCTTTGTTCTTAATTGACATAGATTTATCAAGTATCAAAATTCTGCATTCACAGCTTGTAGCAGAAGTCCTCAAACACAAGAATATATGGTTCTTTTGTGCTGACATGAGCAGCAAGAGCATGTCTAAAATGTGTAATATTAATTTTATTTAATCATTTAAGCAAATGGCATGATCATCACAGAAAAATAAATTCTTGACCATCATTTTTAAAAGGCAGTTTTGTATGTCAGCTTTAAGTCTTTTGGTAGAACAATTCATCAGGGATTTAGCTTTTAATGAGTTTTCTATTGTCATTCTTTTTATCTTACTAACTTTCTTGCTTATTTTAAATATTCTCAAAATTCAGGAATTTCAGTAGCATAGAAGAAGCAGCTATGTGGCTGTGATTTCCAAGGAGCCTCTTTTAAGAACTCTCAGCTGCAGTCTTTTCTTTCCTTACAGTCAAGCAGAGATTAACTTTTAAGTGCATGACCTCTACAGTGAAATGTCTTATTTTCAGAATCCATTCATGAAATAATTGTCTCTCAGCCAATATTTGCCTTTCAACAGCAAATTATCATCTTTGTGTTTGAGTTGCCATATTAAAAAAAAAAAAAAAAAAACACAAACACTTGACAAGGAATGCTCTTATATTTTCTCAGATGACTTTAAGAAGTGTTAACAATATGCAGCTATGTTGAAGTGTGAAATCCCAATTCAAGGCCCCAAAGGCTTTACAAAAGTAATTGTAACATATAGCATCCAAAGGTCAGGGTATATTTCACGAAAGTCCATCGATGACAGCTGTCATTACAACTTCACTGCCAAGAAAACTGTAGTTATGAAGGCACTCATGAGGAATAGAAGGCATTTAACTACCAAAGGTTTATTGCTGATGCTATTTTCACATGTAAGTTCTGCTTACAGAAAAGGCCAGTGAGCAAGATAATTTATGAGAATGTCTGTTAATGACTGACAGCTCCTGTTCTTATTTCAGCTTAAAATTAGTCAATTTAATTATTCAAGCACTAGAGGTGATTCATTACAAGGCAGGCAATAATAGAAGCTATAAGACACATTTTTTTGGCAGAAACCTGATAAGGTGATCAGTTACGTCAACAACTTCAAAAATATTGGTATATGTTAGCACAGATTTTGAAAGAAATACTGTGCAGGTTGATGCAGCTCTGGTTGGTGTTTCAGTAATCCTATGCCTGACTGGTCAGCATCCAACAATTACTGAAATTATGTTCCTCACTTGCTTATAATAACAATAACAACAACCACAATTCTTGTAATTAATATTGTTATTAAAATTAAAATTATTGCACTTTCACTTTGATGGTTCCTAAACACTTAAAAAGAGAGAAAGAGGCAAAAGGGAAGCAATCACCAAGGCAAAACTACCTTAGATGGAAGTTTTAGTAATGCTGGAATTTTTCCACCTCAGTGTTTTGAAGGTGCTTATCAATGTTTCATTCTAAATCCTCTATTTCCTTGATTGCATGGATTCCAATAAATAAAATACTCTTTCTGTTATTCAATAGTAAGAGTCTTTTCACTGCAATAATCAGCTATTATTCTTGTTATATTTTTACTGTCGTTGCTATTATAATTTCAAATGTTAGCATGTTACAATTTTGGTTATGAATAAACATTCATACTGAATTTCCTTTTACATCGATTTTCCTCAGCTCACAATCTCGGGAAGAGTCCGCAGTGAAAGACTCATCTTCCCTGTCTCCTGAAGGTATCACACATAGTCTTCCTTGATGTTGCTTCACATAATAGTTTTAAAAATCCTGCAGTATCTCTGTATTCTTTCTGTAACTTTGCCTGTGATGGTGAACCTTTAAATATAGACTTGTAGTCTATATTTTTTGTATAGAAAGTACTAAATAATTCTAACAACTTTGTCATGATACAATATTTAGAGTAATAAGCATAAACTTATCCTGGGCCAATTTAGTACATTCCCATAATTAAACTTCTCTGGGACCTGGCTCGATATCCTTCATTCAAGGTTTATATCTTTTCTATCCCTTATCTTTTCCTTAATATATCTAGTAAAACATAGCTTTCAGCAATAAAACGGTCGTCTTCTTTTCCTTTTCTTTTTAAATCCTGTTGTAAGGCATTTGTTACTTTCCTAAATGATTGTTTTCCAAAAACACTTCAGATTAACTTTTTCATCTTTAAATCCATATACTGTACTTTGTCCTCTTTGTATGATGGTTAATGTTGAATAAAACTGTATTTTTTCATTTAATTTTGGTCCAACATCTAATTGGTCTGGATAGGAGCCTCTCTGTTAAATTTCTGAAATCTCTAGTAGTCATCCAGTTTCCCCTGCTCACAGACAAAGGGAGAAAAAATTATTTAGGGAATTAATCAGAACACACATCTATCTCTTTAGTGTGCAATGAGTTGCTCTCTCCAAAACGCATATTTTTCTCTTTTGACTAAGAAAGCCAAGACTGATCTACAAGCTGGGTAGTTATATTTGGTCTGATGGAGTGCACCCTTATCTTTCACAGATGCTAATATTAAAAACTCTTAATTTTTTTTTTTTTTTTTTTTTTAATTCTCCTACTCTCTTTATATCCACCTTATCTGGAAAGAAAAAACTTTTCCATGAGATTTTACGGTATGTTATAATGCCCCTCTCCTCTATTACTTTTGATTTCTTAAAAAAAAGAAAGACAAAGCCTCCCCCACTAAAACCCAGATAAAAAATGCACACAACTACCAAAAAAAAAAAGTGACTAACTTTTATCTGGATGTCACTCTCCTGTCTTTCTGAAAATCCACACATTTGTACAATTAATAATTTCAGATAATGGATATGAAACATATTTGCAAAAAACATTTAAATGGCTATCATTTTAAGTTATATACCTTTCTCTTTGAACAGCTTAGCTTTGCAGACAATGATAAAACAAAAAACAAAGATGACATAAAATCTTTCCAAAAAATCCCATCATGTCTGATTCTTTTTGATACAGTTTTAACCTGGTAATTACAGCATCACATGCACTTTCCTCATGTGCTCCATAGAATTACTGCTGATAGTGGATGGATTTTATCAGTTTAAGTGCACTTGTAATCCAGGAATTGGGTTGCCTGTGTTTTGTTGTTGTTGTTGTTGTTGTTGTTGATGTTGTTGTTGTTGTTGATGTTGTTGTTGTTGTTGTTGTTGTTGTTGTTTTTGATATCCTAGTCAGTTTACATACTGAAATTTTTAGTCCAGGTATCAGCCATCAGATGGACCTCCCAGAATTGAAAAATTCTCTTTTCTCATGACAAACCCAAAATTAGTTTAAAGACATTCAACTGACATATTTTCAGAGAGTATACACCAAACTACAGGTAAATCCATGGGTCCACATCTAGGAAGTCATACTTCCTTTTCCTGAGGAAGGCAGATATGCCTTTCAGCTTTCACAGAACTACTAAGGTTGGAAGAGACCTTGAACACCACTAAGCACAACCTTCAATCAAATATCCCCATTCCCACTAACCACATCACAAAATGTCACATCTTCTTGTGTAAGATATGTGCTGATCTGGGCCTGTGTTTTGGATTTGTGCTGAACACAGGGCTGATAAAACAGAGACATTTTTGTTACTGCTGGCTGAACTTGCACAGACCCAAAGCCTTTTCTGCTGTTCATACTGCCAAGCTGGCAATGAAGCTGGGGCTGCCTGGGAGGCTGGGAAGAGACAGAGATGGTTGGCTGGGAGGAGACAGGTGACCCAAACTGACCAAAGGGACATTCCAGACCTTATGCCATCATGCTCAGTATATAAAGTGGGGAGAAAAAGGAGGAAGGGGGGCTTGTTTGGAGTGACAGTGTTTGTCTTCTCAAGTCACTGTTAGATGTGATAGGGCCCTGCTCTCCTGGAGATGGCTGAACACCTGCCCACCCATGGGATGCAGCAAACTAATTCTTCATTTTACTTTGCTTGCGGGCATAGTTTTTGCTTCCCTATGAAATTGCCTTTATTTCAACCCATAACTTTGCTACCTTTTACCCGTCTGATTCTCTCCCAGATCCCACCAGTGGGGGAAGGGTCAGTGTGCAGCTGCAGGATACTTGGTTGCTGGCTGTTTTCTGAGCATTTCCACCAGGAAGCTCCACCACTTCCCTGGAGAGCCTGTTCCAATGCTTAACTAATTGTGCATATATAATTATTTGTTCCTTTTTTTGATGGTAAATATATTTAAAACTGAAAATATAAATTATCCCCAATCTGCAAGCAATGATTATGAATGCTATTCCTTTCAATAATTTACCAACTAGCTAATTTTTCACTCTGCTTTGTAAATCATCATCACTTTGATTAATAACCTCTTCCTACTCACTAGTTTGTTTTCAACTTACCTTACCAAAGGATAACATGATGCCTTCTTTTCCCACAGATCTTTAAAAAAAAAAAAAAAAAAACCACCAAAACAATCATAGTTTGTTTATTTCTTACTATATTATTTTTACCTCCATGGACTGATTGCCTGAAGAAATCCCTCTGGTCATTTTCAAACAATCTTTGATATTGTTTCTCTGTGCATGTCTCTAGTTCTCTAGACTGTATCAACAGCTTATGTTTCAACTTGTCATTAAAATCTTAATGTGATTCATATTTTCTCTACAGCTCTATTAGTATTAACACACTTTTCAGTTTCCTCTTCTTTATTTCATCCAGATGGTGTAACATTCTGTTAACAATTGGACCTCCAGACTAATTTAAATCTACTCTGAAATTCTTGTTTTATAGCCTAGGTCATTTTCCCACAGATCCAATGTCTTTCAGATCTTTCAAATTAGACAATGATAAAGTTCTCACAAAGTTACTAGGTCCTTAATATTCACCATTTTAAGGTACATATAGGCTTTCTGGGTACATTTCTAGACACTTTATTTCTATTCCTAAGAGCACATAATACATTTTCAGTAACATGATCAGTATTTGCAATGGGGTTTCTTTTTGTTTGATTGGATTTTTTGTCATGCAGTCCTCAATGTTCTTTTCTTTGCTACTTACCATCTTTATGATGATCATGAGAGAGAAGTACTTCTAGCATAAAAAATCTGATATTATATATTGCTTCTCTGAGTTTTAGCATATCTTTCTGCTTGTATCTTTTTTTCTTTAATTGTTATGCTATTTGACAGAGAAATTTTGCACTAGATAGAAACTAGAGAGGCAGTTATCAATCGCCTTTTAGAAACCTTCAGAATTTATATTTTTTATCAAACATATACAGATTTTACTTACAGTAATAACTAGTACTTTATTAATTAGATATTACTATCATTGTGGGAAAAAAATCACTAATGATTAAAATAATCTAGTTTTCTTGCACACTTATTTGGAATTAGCTAACATTCAGCTTTTCCAATTACAAAGAACACAGTTCTGAAAAAGAAAGAGCACTTTCACGGGCCTTGGTAGTTTTCTCCTATTTGAGGAAATATATAATAACACATGAAAAGAGCTAAGTGTTAATTTTTGTTATATAAAATAATATAAAATTACATATTATTATATAGAATTAATATTAAATAGGTGTCTTAGGTTACAATATAAGATGTAACCAAATGTATGTACATTATTACCATCTTCACAAACTGTTAAAAACAAGTAGGGCAGTGTTCCTTGTCTCCTTTATGACATCCCTGGTAACCCCTTCCAGGGACTATCTATGCTAATGGGCCATCTAACATCACTGCATGACTCATAAAGTTACATCATGCCATTGTGAGATGCTCCGCCCAGGGGGAGGAACCAAGCATTCCCACCTGGATAAAATCTGAGGTTTGGAATACCATGGGCAGTCTTACCTACTGGATTCACAGAGGACAAGAGCTATGTAACTCCCACTGGACTTTCAGAGGAAGACCAGACCCTCTGCAGGATCACTGTTTCAACAGAACCACATCCATCGCTTCTACAAGATTGCAGCCACCATTTAACGGGGCTGCTACCACCACCCTGCCCAAAAGGATGTCAGGTTGTATCCCGACTCTCAGTTCAAGCCAGTGTTTTCTGCTTTTATTTGAATTTTCCTAATAAATTGTAGTTCTGACTTAGAATCTCCTGCTGGTTTCCTTTCAAACAAGTATAATAGGTTATAGGTTAAAAGTTGATTATGTTTAAGGAAAAAAATACCTTGATTCCCAAGGTAAATGTCAGTTGACAAAAATGTTACCCAATATAACATTAATGCCTTACTCATATCACTTAAAAGCACAATGGTAGTTTATATACATAGTATATTCTCATCTTAGTCTATGGTAGCTAAAACTGTTTTTAATTTAGTGTAATTTACATTCAGTAAAAGCTCTAACATCAGAAAAGCTATCTGCAGAAAACCTTACTTTCTGCTGGAACATTTCTCCAAGGAACTAAACTGATTTAAACCACACAAATTTCCCTTTCACCATTTTTAGTATTCCTACTTTGTAATTGAGAGATATGGCTACTTTCCAGTAGTATGCTTTTGCAGAGTAATGAATTCTTTTGAATGCTGCTTAGTTCTTTTTTTTTACCTGACTGAGAACAACAAACATTCTAAAACACTCAAGAAAGGAACAAGCAAAAGAAAAGCAGGATAGGTTTTTTTACATCTATGAAAAGAAACGTACTATAGGAAATTGGAAATATGAGTATAGGTTGACTACATAATGTAACCATATGAATTAATTACATTTAATTTGCAAAAGAAATAGACAAACAAAATATATACGTTAATAGAATTTATCAAGTTCTAGAAATCCACTAATAATAGTAATTACTGGATATGGGACTTCCAAGAGGCACTAAAACATTTTTGTTTGTCAATTAAGAAAAGTAATATTGATTAAAGGACCCATAATTAAAGTTCTTTTTGCTGTGATAGTAGCTGAGTCATCTGGGTCAGTAGAGCTGAGGCATCACTCCTTTTTAAGATTTGCTCACTGACCAGAAGAGAAGCAAAAGGTACACTGTTTTCCTCAGCAGAGAAAATATAAAAGAGTATGCCTATCTAGTTTAGGCACTCTTGGTTATTAATGCACAAGTGCAATCTGACAATGATAAGAGACTCTGAAGTATCTAGTCGCAACTCAGGTTACTTCAGCAGGATAGGGTGTCTCATAAATGACTTTGAGACGTTCCAATTTTTTGTTGTCCTCATAAGGCTGCTGTGCAGGTTCAGAGAAACTGCTTCTGAAATGCAGCTCACTGAAATTAGGCTTTCGAACTCCTTTATATATACAGATATGTACATATGTATGGGTGTAGATATATACTTCCCTTATACAACACATTTCCTTCTATGTGTTAAAAGGAATTTTAGAAAAAAAAAAAAAAATCCACTTTTCTTACCTCTGAAGTTCTTTCAACCCTTGCTCATTTGCAATAAATCTCAAAGTCATAATAAATTAATTTTCTCAAACTACAGAAAAGAAGAAATGTGAAAGTACAAAAGTAAGCCCTTATTTTTCATGGATATAGGCTCATAGAATCATTAAAATATTTAGGTGGGAAGGGACTTTTAAGATTATCAAAAAATCTTTTAAAAGAATTGTTAAACTTATTTTTTTAAAAAATGAGAAAATGTAGTCCTTTTACTGGAAAAAAAATTATTAAAATATTTCTGAGTTTGGTTAAAAAACCTATTGTGAGAATTCTCTGATAATGGACTTTGAGTCAATAACAGTTTTGCTTTTACATTTCAAAAAGTGCATATCAAATAGCTATTTCAGGGTCATTGTATACATAAAACTTTTAATTAATCATCTAATAGGGTGTCATAAGGGCACAACCTGTTCCACGTTAAAGAGCTACGCAAGCATTTAAGACATAACTATATTCTCCATTCTGTGGAGTGGAGGTGGGGGGAATAATTTAGTAAAGACTACAACATTTTTTTGCAGAACAGTCTCTCATCAAAAGTATTTTTATCTTAAAGTACCTCTAGAAGAAAATCTTTTCAATGAAAAATTCCTTTAAGCAGGGTTAAACAGATACTTGCACTGTGACATAGTGCATGGATCTGACAGTTCATTCTAACTTTCCTCATTTATTTAGACAGGACATCCTTATATCCATTTAATGTCACCATTCTTTCCAGATGTTCCAATCTTAAAGAGATTTGTTGAAGAAAGGATTCTGAACTATAGATCATGTCTATATCATAATAGCATATTATTTAAAATGTCTTACCCTTTGAAGAGACGGTCCCAGTGAGTTTGGTTATGACTAAGATCTTTCTTTCCTTATAAACTCTCACTCTTAGCAACAGCCAGAACTTGTAGCTCAAAATGCCTACTAAACGTTTCAAATAAGGCATAACAGGCTCCCAGTTAAAGTAAGTTCTCCAAAGTGTCATAAAGAACTAAAGCATATTTTAGAATATATAAAATGTATTTAATATGTATAAAGGAGTCTTTGTGAATAAAAGTGATTGCTTATGATCAGGTTTGTTATTTCCTTTGATATCTATCACTGGACACTAGCCATCCTAATTAACAATTCAGAGTACCCCAGTGAAGTTCCCACTGACCGGAAAAGGGGAAAAACCACCCTCATTTTTAAAACAGAAAAAAGGAGGAACAGGGGTACTACAGGCTGGTCAATCTCATATAGGTGCTCAACAAGGTCATGAGGGAAATTCTCTTGGAAGCTATGCTAAAGCACATGGAAAACAGAGAGGTGAGTTGTGACAAGCCAACATGGCTGCACTAAGTGCAAATTGTGCCTGACACACTTGGTGTCCTTTTATGATTGAGTTTTAGTGTCAGTGGATAATGGAAGAGTGGCTGACATCATCTGCCTGGACTCTTTCAAAACATTTGACATTGTTCCAAAAAACATCCTTGTGTCTAAACCAGAGAGACTTGGATTTGAAATGGACTGGGTGATTGTACTCAAACAGTTGTGGTCAATGACATTGTGTCCAAGCAGAGAGCAGTGATGAGTAGTGTTCCTCAAGGAACTTGTATCGGGACCGACACTGTTTAGCGCTTATTGGGAAGGTGGACAGTGGGACTGAGTACAGCCACAGCAAGTTTGCAGATAACACCAAGCTGTATGGTGTGGCTGACATTCTAGAGGAAAGGAATGTCCTATAGAGGCACTTTGACAGCTAAAAATTTGGCCCACAAGAAGATCATGAAGTTCAGCAAGGCCAAATGCAAGCTCCTGTACCTGGGTTGAGGTAATCCCAAATGTGAATTCAAACTGGGTGATGAGGTGATTGAGAGAGGTCCTATGGAGAAGGACTTGGGGAGACTGGTTGACGAGAAGCTCAACCCAGCCATCTCTGTTCACAGCCCAAAAAGCCAGCAGTATCCTGGGCTACATCAAACGAAGCATAACTAGCAGGTTAAGGGATGTGATTTTCCCCCTTTACTCTGTTCTTGTGAGACCTCACCCAGAGTGCTGCATCCGGCTCTGAGGCCCCCAACATAAGAAGGCCATGCACCTTTTGGAGCCAGTCCAGAAGAGGGACACAAAAATGATCAGAAGGTTGGAACACCTCTGCTATAAGATTAGGCCGAGAGTGTTAAACTAAAAGTCCAGTCAGGTTGTTTTTTATATAGTACAAATGTGTTTTACAATGTAAATTACCTATTTTCATGGCCTGATAAATGTCTGATAAAAATTAGTAATTTTTATTTTAGCTTTGTGTGTGCATGTGTTTTGTATTTTAAGTGTGATGTAAGTTTTAACTCTGAGTTTAACTTTAGGTACGGAACAACTGGAAATCTCAATTTCCATTTCATATATAAAGGCACAGAAAGACACATATGGAAACATGCATAGACACATATAAACTTAAAAATTAGAGTCTTTGAATGTTCTGTGGAATAAAATGACAACCAGATTGTATGGCATAACCTGGATATCATAATGCTCACTAAAGATGTTAAAAAGCTGCTGCTTTGGTTGTTTGCAGCTTTTTTTTTCTTTTGTTGTTTTGTTGGGGTTTTTTTCAAAACTGATAAAGTTGCATTTGCTTCAAGATTTCATAAAAAATTCTTAATTGCTCCTGCTTTGAAATATTGCAAGTGTAAAAAATATCATCATATGTGGCTTCTTGTATATTTTTTTTTACAAGTTGCTCCAGATATGCCTTCATTGTATTTTATAGAAACTAACACAATGCAGTACTGGGTAAAAGATAATGACTTTTTGTGTCACCTAAAGAAATTTAAAACTATGATCCCACTTTTCCCTGAGGCATTTTAAGACTTTTTAATAAAAGTGGATTGCAGTTTTTCATTTTGTTATTAAAGCAGCTGCAGATGAAACATCTAACTTTCTTGTGTTGCCTTTGGGAATTGTGTCTGTAACATATTTCCAAAAGTTAGGTTTAATGTATTGAGCTATCCAAATTGTTTTGTAAATATCATACCAGATACTGTGTGACAAGGAGACAGAAAAAACCCACATATATACATACTTTTCACTGAAAAATACTTTAGTGTCTTGACATTTATTTCTTCTATGGGAGCAATACTGAACAAATCCTTAGTCGATATTTACTCTATTCCTCATAATGGGAGTTATTTATGTTTGTGGGTCAATGGCTGGATGTCAGTCAACTTAGCTCTGACACATCTTCCCTGTATTAAAAATTGACAGTTCTTTAAATGAAAGTGATGAGGCAAACAAATCATAAGCTTTTAATTAAAATAAGGTAGAAAAAAATTGGTTGTTGTAGTAGCTATTTTAAATATTGGGATACTGATCATTTTAGGAGTATCTAGGTGAACTGAGAGGCTGGAACTCTCACACCAGACAGTAGCTTTAGATTTGATTGGTTTTCATTTGTATAAAAAGTTCCTTGAGGGGCAGTGACCAGGCCAAAACCCTCTGAATTGAGGGGGATTCTTCACCTTAACATGGGAAATAGCTGCACCTCTTCAAGGAGAGAAAATTTCTAAGACATAAACAAAATATGGGAAGAAGTAAGTCACAGCACTGAGCCAGAGAACAGACTGGTTATGGAGAGGCCGAACACCTTCACTGAGTAACAAGAAGCAGAAAGTCAGATTTCAGAGGTGGCATAAACAGAAGCTTCCCACAAAACAGGGAGGTCTTGCAGAGTTTGCGACTACTCAGACATCATCTGAGTTGGTGGATTTCAGAACGGAAAAGAGAAACTATATTGCAAAGACATAGTGGACATGGCTAGACTCTTCAGGTTTTCATTATCTAAAAAGTTGAATATCCTAGTCTACAATGTAATGGAACTTAACTTCTTGAGTTTTAGGAATATTGATCTTCACTGAGGAAAATACTTTAAGGCAGAAGTACCTTAACGCTTTGCCTGCCTAGGTTTCCTCCAAGAGTTCCTTTTCTTGATGCTCTGTCTGAGACCAGAGCTTGTGATCAGCCAAGATGTCTTCCGTGTGTAATAGCAAGTTCTTCCAATTCTTCCCCGTGTTCTGCAGAGAACTTTGGAAAATAGTTAGGGGAGAAAAGTGCTGGTTTACAGTTCAACTTTTCAGGAGGTATAAACATAGACCACTCTTAGTGTTTAACAATATGTGGAGCATTGAATCTATGTATACACAGTAAACCAAAATTAGGTTTTTAACCACTTTTTGGACAAATTGTCTGTAACTAATTAAATTTTAGTGCTGAAATAAGAAACATATTACAACAGTAAAGATTGTCACAATATTTACTGAAAGTTTTCTGTGGTAAGACTGTCACTGAGAGTTAAAATCAAGGAAGAACTATTATACATTTTGTACTTTGGAAGATAATTTTTGTTAGCCTAGTAAGCCTAAAATGTTGACAAAAATTAAAGTAAAATCAACACCATAATGCTGATGTTTGGGTTGAGTAACACAAGTAGAAAAAGTCATTCTCAAGACAAACTTGGATGTAAAGTTTAAATATATGAGCAACTGAATTGATTTTTTTCCCTACTAAAAATCATATTTTCATGTTGATTTTGCATGGCAAGACCTTGCAAGACAAATAGCTTCTTTTTTTCCCCTTATGCTTTATCATTAATATATCATAATTTTAAATAAACAAAACTTCCTTTTTTTTGACCAATAACTATTTTCCAGTGGTTGGGAGTTGCACAAATCAGCTTCTAATTGCATAATCATGGTCTTGCAAGATACTTCAATAAAAAGATTTTGGAGTCAGACAGGGTCTCAGTTTTAACCTCAAATCCATGTGCAAACACTAATGAACCCTGCTGTCCTACTGCCAAGACCCTATCCTAGGCCTACTTAGGCTAAATCCCACCTCCACCCTAGTGTTGACCAAAACATCTTTTTTCCTAACTCATTCTTACACAGAGTAAACACTTAAAATCTTGCAGTTTACTGATATTTGCAACTGTGGCGAATATTTTCTGCATATGTACATGGTTTTGAATGTGGTATTATTACTTTACTGAAATTAAGCTGGTTTTGATGGGAAAAGCTTTGAAAGCTAAGACGATTTCATTTTCTTACTCAATATACACATATATACCTGGAGCACATTCATGTATTACAATAAATGGAGCAATAAAGCAAGATTGAGAAAAACGTTAATCTTACTATGCTTCGTCTCGTTTCCTGATGCTGGCACCAAAATACAAAAGAGTCTTTTGGGTTTTGGCTATATTACAGGTCTTCTAGACAACTTTGGTCAAGTCAGTTTTCTTCTTTGGCTCCTGTTCCTCCAGCCAATGCAGATAATGATCCTGACCTCTTTTCTAAAATGCTTTGACATCCTTGGGTGAAAAGTTCTCCCTAAAAGCAGGGTAGTTTTATTATTATATCTATTATATAGTTACACTATTCAAGGTCAATAGACCTATATAGCTGAACAAAAATGAGATCATATGACCATCAGTACAATGCGGTAATTGCACTCAAAAGGACCCAATTGAATGTTTAGTCCAAATGAAGCCATATTTAGTATGGCTTCATATAATGTTATTGAAAGTTTGATACATTGAATCTTGAACTTTCTTTGATTACAATTCTGCAGTGAGAGTTCCTCAAACTTTTTAATTCATTGGCTGCTGCCCCCAAGGGATTAATACGGATTGGGTAAGAAAAGAATGACATCAACTGCATATAATGAAATTCTATCCAGGATGTCCAATATCTTTATACCTTCAACTCTTATTATTGTGTTGGATTCTTTGACTGATTTGTCCCAGAATTATGGTAAAAAGGGAGGGCAAAAAGGGGCACCATTGCCTTTTTCTGCTAGAGAAAGTAAAGACTTCTGAGTGGTATCCATTATTCCTTACTATAGGCTCCACTACAATGTCTTTAGTTAAGAAAGTTTTTGACCATTATGTGAAACTCCCAAAACTTTTGTCAAATAGCTTTTTCAGCCAATCAAATTGTCCTTCAGCATATAATGATAATAAATATAAATCCCCTCTTACTATTTCTATTTCATAATGATCTGTAAGCTGAAATTTGTCTGTTTCTCCATCTACTTGCATGGCACCTCACACTTATATCCTCATTGTTCCTTCATTCTTATGGTTGCTGCCATTTCTCTACTATTTCAAATACATAGTCTTTTGTCTTACTTTAGACATTTTCTTTGGTGTTAGACATGATCCAGGAAAGCTCTTAAGTCAATACTACAAGATAGGCCATCAACTGTCTAGTTCCAAGTTGATGTCCTAAACCAAGGTTTAAGGACAATTTTCAGTCCTTGGGGCTGAGTTTCTAAGCAGCTTCTTCTATTCAACTCGAACACATGGTTCAGTTCATGGCACTATAGGAAAGAGGTAAGGTAACTGAACTAATGTTCTTGGCCGAAGTTCTCAGTGAATCTTCTTCAAATACTTGTCCATAATTTTTCACTATATATTAAATGCCCGCCTCTTAAATATTTCTCTTACAGAAAGAAAACATTTCATTAAGCTCTGTTTTTAAATCACAGAGTTTTATTTTTTTCTATTTGGATATGAGGTTTTTTATTTTGCATTTCTGTCCTCTGGACCATAAGCATGAGATAAAAGTGAGATGCTGTTCAAAGTTTTAAACAGTTAGAAATAAGGTGAATCAATAATGTACACTATTACTGCACTTTACAAATTGTACAACAATTGCAAGAGTATGTTTTGGTCCATTACTTCAGTGCCAGGCTGCTGACTCTGGCTGGGATGGAGTTAATTTTCTTCACAGATGCTAGTATGGAGCTGTGTTTTTGATTTGTGCTGAACACAGGGTTGATAATTTAGAGATTTTTGGTATTGCTGAGCAGAGCTTATACAGGGCCAAGGCCTTTTCTGCTTCTCATACTGCCCCAAAAGAGGGGTTGAAGGTGCAGGGGAAGCTGGGAGGAGACACAGCCAGGACAAGAGACTCACACTGACTGAAGGGATGTTCTATACTACTTGGTATCATGCTCATTATATAAAGTGAGGGGATGAGGGAGGAAGGGTGGGATGTTTGGAGTGATGGTATTTGTCTTTCCAAGTCACTGTTACACGCGATGGAGCCCTACTCTCCTGGAGATGGCTGAACAACTGCAGGCCCACAGGAAGTAGTGACTTAATTCCTTCCTTTGCTTTGCTTGTGTGCATGGCTTTTGCTTACCCTATTAAACTATCTTTATCTCAATCCATGAATTTTCCAGCTTTTTACCCTTTCAATTCTCTCTCCAATCCTTTTAGTGGGAGACTGAGTGAAAGGCCACATGGAACTTGGCTGCTGGCTGGGGTTAAACCATGACAAAGGCAAAGCTGGGTTACAGTGAATAAATATGTTTTACAATGGATTTTGTGTGCTTTATTATAATGAAAATGAACATGCTTTTCCATTATGTTAGTGCTGATAGGTAAGAGCAAAATTAAATAGCTACATAATCGTTGGCTTTGCAAATGAATCACCTTAACAGTCTGTAATACTTTCAGTTTATTCTGCTGCTAGAGATTACATGGCGTATTTTAAATACAAGTGCTTTTTGAGTAAAATAGACTTTGGTCATTTTATATGCATAAAGGCATAGTAATGCTTGATATATTAAGAGCCCAAACCATCAACTCCTACTCAGAAGTGCTGTTCTGAGACAGTCTTTGGATTCAGATAAATTACTTATTTCAGCAGCCTGTACCAGAATTCAGGCCTCATAAAATACTAGGGAGAAAAAGGAAAAACTAAAAGGAACCAAAACCAACCCCCCTCCCCTTAATTCCATTTTAATATCTGTTTCTTGATTATTTAGTCTCTTTTTTCCCTTTCAGGTTTCCTTCTCAAGATACATTTCCAACAAGTGGAGGTGAAGAGTTTTGCACTACTACGAACTACAGAACTGAACTATAGGAGGGTAGTGCAAAGAGTAGAAGCAAAATGCTCCTGGTAAATATTCAGGTAACTGCCTTATCTGCCATCTGAGTTATCCATCAGTTATTATTTTGCTCACAGTTTCATTACAACAGCAAATTACAAACAGCTTAATCCCACATTGCAAAATGTAGACTACTTGGAAGAAAAGATTAAAAAGAAAGAAACAAACAAAAAATCTATACTTTTCCAGTTCAAACAGTAGAGAAACATATTGATAAAGAAGGGAAAATACACTTTTGACTTTTCTGACTTGTGAACTATACTCATGTGTGATTTAGTGAATAACTAGCTGTGCAATCTTTTACTGTTCTTCAAAAGTATAATTTGATGATTATCAAAAAATTGTATTGAATTGTGGGCCTCTGTTTTAAAGATTTCAGATGCTGGATTAAACTGCTGTACACTTATTATCAAAGAAGATTCTTTCATTTTCCTCCATTATCTTAATTACAACTCTTGCATCCGAATTTTTCACTTTTCAAAGGCTTGGTAAAGTGTCTAATCATTTGATTTCAATCTACAATATTGTGCAGATACTGTGAATTAAATGAAAGCAGAACTGTCAGTATTGTTATCATAACAGCTGGAGAAAAATACATTACATTACAGGGTCTGTTTTCTACCAGTTTTAGCAATCTATCCATCTCTCTATCAGTTAGTGGTTTTCAGTTATATGTTGTTTTGAGAAATAAGTGGTTAGTTCTTACCAAGAACTGACTTGTATGTGAAGAATTGCTAAAGCCTTAATCAAGAAAATCACAAGTTATTTCACCAGATATCATCCCTGAGTTCAGCCATGACATTAAGTTTGAAAAGGTGTTGGAATCACATACAGACATCCAGTCAGTACTGGAAACTCTGCTTTGCAGATTCTCTTTAGGAGGTGTAATTGTGGCCTCAAGGAATTGCCCAAGCTACTGAAAAAAGTAATAATCATAGTACTATGACTGGTGAAGTAGCAGCTCTTTTTGTGTCTCCTGGGAGAGCTCCCACTGAAAAAGACTGTTCACTACTCTTTCAATAAATATACTCTGTGATTCCCTTACCTTTGAATTTCACTGTTTCATTGGCAGGGAAGTAAGTAGGGCAGTGCCATTTCTTGGAAGGCATATTCATTACCGAGACCTTTGTTGGCACCAAACTGGAAGAATGTTTCTGAAAGCCTTTGCTTGCCTTCTGTCTGCAGAGTTCTATAAGTGATTCTCCTCTCCTCATGATATTTGTACTCTTTTTTTGGTAAACCATGCACATGAGAGCTTTCAGGGCGCTACTGCAAGAAGAAAAATCAGGATTTTCCCAAATGGTGAGAGATCTCAAATATTCCTGGCTATCCAACAGAGGACCCTTGCAAGGTGCCTGACGTTCAGAAGTGTTAGGAATATTCTCTTTGAAGACTTAGCAACTCTAAGAATTTTTGATTAAAAGTGTAATTTCAGAAGCTACATCTCCTAATAAATGAAGCACAAGTGCTTGTTTCTCATTAAGCATTGTAGAAGACCAACAGAATGCATCAACCTGTTCAGTCATTTTGGAAAGAAGACCACATGTATGTGACAGAGGTGTTTCTATTACTTCTGCTCCATATGGTTCATTCCCCCTGCACTTGGCACCTCAAATCCTGTCTTCAGTTTTGGGACACTCACTACAAGAAGGACCTCAAAACACTGGGATAATGTTCAGAGAAGGGCAACAAAGGTGGTGAAGGGTCTGGAACATAAGTCTAATGAGGAGTGGCTGAGGGAGCTGGGGTTGTTTAGCCTGGGGGAAAGAAGGCTTAGGAGGGACCACATTGCTCTCCATGACTCCATGAAAGGAGCTGGTAGCAAGGTGGGGGCTCAGTCTCCTCTCTCAGGTAACATGGCAGAATATGATCTCAGGGTGCACCAAGGGAGGTTTACATCAGATATTAAAAAAAAAAGAAAAAAATTCATAGAAAGATTTTTCAAGCATTGGAACAGGGTACCCAGGGAAGTGATTGAGTCAACATTCCTGTAAGCGTTCAAAAAAAGTATGGATAAGGCATTTGGCATCATGTTTTAGTGGTGAACAGAAGGCTGGTGCTTTGTTGATGGCTAGACTTGATGGTCTTAGAGGTCTTTTTCAATATTAACAATTGTATGATTCTAAGATTCTAATTGTAAGGAGGGATTTCTTTTTTTTTTTTTTTTAAATGTAAGCTCTCCAACCAAGAAGGTAAGGCATTAAAATGAGGAAAATAAAAAGATAATTAAATTGTTGAGAACAGCTGCTGTAATCTCACATACTTTTTTTCCATTGTTTTTCTGTTTTATATCATGATCTTTTGCTTTTAGATAAAGAATCTTTTATTTAATGAATTTAGTTGTTTAATTTTGTCTCTGATACCTTTTCATTTAAGTTGTCTTTTGAATATACATTCTGTTATTCTACTTTAAAAATCATTGACCTTATGGAAAACCCTGATCTACTAGTGGCTCAGTTTCACAGTACTGCATGATAAACAACAGATCTTCAGCAAAATTGCAGTTTCAGTTCTGTGAAATTGCACAGAAGGATAGTTGCTGTGAGAACTACTTTTTGTATGGTAATATAATGCTTGGTTATAATAGTAATAACAGGATACAAAATCTCTTTTAATCATTTCTTTACCACACACACAGTTAGGATAATGCTTCTGAATGAAACACCCATTAGTTTCTGAGAGTGAGATTCGCTTCACCTGCATAATGACTGCAAATTGCAATGGCAGCCTCTCAAAAATCACTTTCAGTGCTCTTAGGATTGCTACTATATTTGACTGAAAGCTGCTCTGTTCTTGACCTGTCTTTCAAGCAAGCTAAATGCTGTGTGTTAAATCCAACTGGAGCACAGATTCTGCCTTAACAGACCCTCTTCTTTGATAGAAGTGCTGAGGAGGCAGACTTGTGTGAATACTTAGGGTGGATTGACCTTGACTGGCTGCCAGGTGTCCACCAAGGTGCTCTCTCATTCCCTCTCCTCATCAAGACAGGAGAAGAAAATAGCAATGAAAAGCTCATGGGTCAAGATAGGAAGAGCACTCATCAGTTATCATCACAAGAAAAACAGAGTCAATGCGGGAAAAATTGATTTGATTTGCTGCTAATTAATCACAGAGTAGAAAAGTGAGAAATAAAAAGAAACCAAAGACACCTTCCCTTCAGCCTCCCTCTTCTGAGACTAAACTTTGCCCTGAATCCTCCACCTTCTCCACGAGTGGTGTAGGCAGATAGGGGATGGGGGCTGTGTTCAGCTGATAATGCTTTACCTCTGCCACTGATTCTTTTTCATGCTCTTTCCCTGTTCCAGTGTGGGTTCCCACCCACGTGAGACACTGCTTAACTGACTGCTCCAGCATGTGTTGCTCCCATGGAGTGCAGTCCTTCATGAGCAGACCACTCCAGCACGGGCTCCCTGCATGTCAACAGATCATGTCAAAATTCTTGCTCCTTCATGGGCTCCCCTTCATGGGTCACATCTCCCACCATTCTGCTTCAGGGGCTCTCTATGGAGTGCAGTATTGTGGGGTACACCATGCGCTGCAGGGGAACAGCTTGCCTCACCATAATCTTCATCACAGGGTGCAAGGGAATGCCCATGCCAGTTCCTACAGCACATTCTGTCTCTCCTTCTTTATTTACCATGGTGTCTGCAGAGCTGTCTCTTTCCCATATTCTCATTCATTTCTCAAATGCTGCTGTGCAGATTTTTTTTTTTTAACCTTAAATAGATTTTTGCCCTCACAGGTTCTACCAATGTCACTTATGGGGTCAGCTTTGCTTAACTGAAGATCTGTATTGGATCTAGATGAAGGTGTCTCTGCCAGAAAGAGAGGAGGCTTCTGGCAGCTTCTCACAGAAGTCATCCCTGCAGCCCCCCATCTACCAAAGCCTTGTCATGTAACTAAATACAGCACAGCAAAAGGCAAGACACAACAAGGCAAAAGTCATTGAAATTAATTTGAATGTAAAGCTCTTCCTGTCTTCTGCAGATCAGCCTTTTAAAAAGACACACTTTTACTTTATATGCGCATGTTCACAAAAGGGATAACTAATTGAGTCACAAATGTTTTTTTTTCCCAAAACATGCTGGTTTTGATGAGTTTTCTTGACTTTAGGGAATAAATCTCATATCTTCTCTGGGCTCTCGCTGGGCTGCCTAAAGACTCAGTATCTCTGGCATCTTCACATAAAAATAGATTCATACTACAGCTTTTGCCAAAGTTAGCATTTAACATTCCAGGATCTCAGTTTGTACAATAAGTCAGGATAGGGAAGAACCACTTGCTGCAGCTGGAGCTGTGACAGCAGTGTCTGGACACATTAGCTCTAGCTGCAGCAGAAGACTCTGGGATCTTCAGCTGCAGATCAGTGCACATCTTAGTGCACATCTTAGTACTTCTCTCAGAATATAAATCTGTTCAGAAATTGTAGAGATTTCCTCAGAATTTCATTGCACTGAAATTATCAATAATAATAATAATAATTGTTGGATTTTATCTAATTCAAGACTACACCTTGATTTTTCACATATTGGAAACCCCTTGGTCTGGACAGAAATCTGCTGAAATGAGTGTTAAAAGATTAGAGAAATTAAATTTTTACCCAACTCCTTTTATTGTAAGGCATTTGACTTATGCTCTGGTGTATAATTTGGTGTATGCTCTTTATTCATTTTGGACTCTGTTTTGTAATCTTTAATATTGGCTGTTATAGTCTATTGATATGATTACTATCTGGGTTGTCAGCAAAAGTAAACAATATCAGGAAACAAGCACTGAACACCGCACTCAACGACCTTAGGTGTAATTAATGCCATGTTGTCAAAATTAGCAACAGATTGGTCTTGAGATAATGATGACTAAATACATTGAGAACCTCATCCTTTAACTAGCAAATCTCAGCACCTTCCATGGGGAATATTAAAGCAATTAACAGCAATTTTACCTGACCACTGGGTGTCACTATTAATTCACATTTAGCGTTGAAGATTACTAGGTTTTGTTTGCCTGTTTCCTTGTTTTAGTAATAATAGAGAAGTGGTTTCATTAGGAAAACTGTTAAGGCCAAGTCATGTTAGAAAGAGACTACATTTGCAGTGAAAATCTTCATCAGGATATTTGAACATCCTGTCTCTATGAGGGTTCACAGTGTAGTCAGCAATACCATAACACACCAGTCAGTTCTACAAATAGCATTTACCATTTGACATCTAAATGCAGTGCCCCACACGGTTCAAGAATGCAGTCGATGTTTACTCTTAAGTTTATTGTAAATTATTCTCATGAGAAAAGGCTTTTTTTTGCTGTTTTTTTTTTGTAGACTTTAGTATGCAAGCAAACATAAAGTAGTATTGAGACTGACCACTAAGAAACAATGCAGAAGAATAAAAGGTGAATTTGTATATCATACACAGGACATTATTCTTCTTCAAAATTCAGTAATGTGAGTTATGGCAATGTTCTCAATTCAAAGAATTAGAATAAAAAAAAGAAGGGTACAATGACATGCCTCACTCCTTTGGCTTTGTTCTCACCACAATTAAAAAGAGATTAATAGTGTTATTAATAGTGTTCAAAAGGAAGCAATACCAGACATAATTTTCATCCTTTTTGCTTTTCTGAAGGAAGAGATTTAGCTAAAATGTCTGGAGATGAGGAACTAAGGCTGACCTAGCTCTATAGGTGCTATCTCTGCATAAATAGTTCCCTGTATATCAAATTATTTTGAGAAAAAGCATAAATTGCTTCCCTTTTTGGATTGTTGCAAGGAAAGTGTCCTGCAAATGCATTTTGCAATACATTAAGATTCTGCATGATTTTTATGTGATGGATTTGAATTAAGAATAGCTGTTCCATTTATGAAAGGAATTAAGATAAACAAGAAGTACCTTGATCAAGATATATGAATGTAAAAATTCCTTTTACCATTTCTGTGAAATACAGCTATCATCTTAATGGTGAAAAAAATATTGTATTCTGGGAACTGCCACTAATATGCTGGCTTTTTGTTCTCAAATCCATCAAAGCATGCACCTACGGTGTGTGTTCCTCTTTCACAACACAAGTTGAGCACAGAGAGGTCATTTTCTGGGCCTATATTACTATTATTATTATTATTATTATTATTATTATTATTATTACTATTGTTATTATTACCAAGAGGATCTAGCTTTTTACAGGAGTGTTCAAGAAAAAGAGTGGATGCTACACTATGATGCTATTATTCCTTTTTTTTTTTTTTTTAATTTCACAACGTCAGTTTTGTAGTAAAAAAGAAACTATTTTTAATTTAACCATCAGACAATAAGTTTAAAATACAGCAAATGATCCAGCTAAAGGAGAAGTTTATGGCTCAAAAATTCCATCCAGTTTCTATTGAATTATAGACATTTTTAACAAACAGCATTATTTTAGGATTTTCTGCACTAAAAGCCCTCAGTCCACTTATCACAGCAGATATTCTACCACAAAAGTATGTTCAAGCATGTGATGCTTTTATATTTTTTGGAACAAAATTTCTTCAAAAGCATGCTGTGCTAACCCAAAAATTGTTCTAAAATATTTCTTATATAATATCTTCAAGGAAGAACAAACCAGGACTAAATTCTTCAGCCTGTCTGCACACCCACATTTACCAGTTGGCTAAGTATTACCTTGTAGGGAATCTTGCCCTGTTACATCCATACCTCTCAAAGCAATATCTTTACAAAATAAAATATTGAAAAAAATGTTTTTTGCAACAAGAAGTGCTTTCCTGTTTGCAGCTAATGTCCACTATCTTATGGATGTCAAGAAAATATTGATAATATTCACTCACAAGAGCAATTCCTGTGCATATGTGCTTAGTAGTTTAATAAATACAGGGAAAAAACTTATTACAAGTACTAACAGCATGGTGTTAAAACAGGCTTAAGGCTTCTTGCCTTACCAGCTAAAATTCTAAGAAATTCAGGTGATTGGAATCCACAATCCACCTCAGACGTACAGCTTAAAAACTGTCAATGTGAAGCAGTATTTCTAATTCCAATGCAGTTACTGAAACCAGCAAAACAACTGATCCTGTAAACTATATCTTAATTCTGAAAGAGTTTGTGTGATTTCAGTGTTTTTTCATAGACATAAAGTTGATTGTATTGAGCAAAATGATCATGTTTTCTCAGACTTTCACTTTGAAAAATATTTGCACAACTTTGAATTTATATTACAATTGTGAAGATGACATATATTTTTAGAATAACTTATATTTCTCTTTTTATGACTATTCAATTTATAAACTCTTCAAGGCTGAGAAAATTTCTTATGTACCTATAAGGTATTTATATATTATTATCTGAACAGATGACCTACACAGTGAGCCATTTGATTTTAACAGAAACTGATAGATACATATGAAACATAAGGAATATATAATGACTGTGTACATGTAGTATGAAGCAACTACATTCCTTAATATCTTGGCACAGATGTGCATAAACATACACACATGCAATGCATCTTTCTTCTCTTCCTTTGTGTTTAGTTTACTGTAGCAATTTTTATATTTCCTTTGCTTAAGAACATTAACAGAAACATAAAAATACAAACCATGCCAGAACACCTATTCCTATGAATGGAATTGTGTAAAGTCATAATGAAACGGACTCCTCATATCTTACTAAGAAAAAGCTCTTCCTAATGCCCCAGGAGCCCTTCGGGCCATTGAGATGTCGATGCACACTATATTATCAGATTTATGTCATTCTTATTAGGTGGTCCACTTGAGCCTTTGAGCTAAAGCTAAGACATTAGGTTGAAGAAAGCAGCAATTTAAAGTTCCTAGTGTAAGGATAATTAGCAACTGGCAGGTATCCAGTGTCATTACCAGGACTGCTGTAGGGCAAATGCAACAACTGCCTGTTTCTGCAGTGCCACAAACATCTATCTGTCTTGGCTCTAACTGGTTTTATTTTTAGCCTACATCTGCTTCCTAATATCTTGAGTTTTTCAGAAATGATCTTTAACTTGGAGCTTTTCAGCTTTCAGTTGTTCAGTCCAAATTCCAATTGAACTGTTTTCAGAGTTCATAAAGTACACTTTTGCCAGCAACAGGAGCTGTTTTTGTTTAGAATTGAGTTTTGGTTTTGTTTCTCCATGTATTTTAGCCTCTAAAAGTCCTGTTTTCTTCTGCATTCTTAACACTACACTACCAGCTTACAAGTGATTAATAAGGAGACTGGTCTTGATTTACCATGTTCCTAAAGCCACATCCAAACACCCATGCTTGAAACTGGATCTCAAATTGAGAGCATCACAATCCTTATGTGGTATTGACTTTCATTTTGTAGATGGGGAAGGAAATTAAAGAAGTATGCTCAGAATTAGCTCCTATAATAGGAGTAAGCTACACGTGAGGTAAACACTGACACCTGTCAGTAAGGAATGCTCTCACATCTTCATCATCCAAGAGAAACAATACTACATCTACAAACTGCAGGCAGGATGTCAACTTCTAAATGCTATCAAAGTACAGAGGAAATAGAGGCTGAAACCTTGAGGATAGTTTGCAATCTCTTTAGAGCTTAAAATGATGGAAAGGCCAAAATCATAGAATGGCTCCTAATGAAACAAAGCAAACTTCAGTAATTTTTGAACCAAATAATATAACTAGCTGATTTTATGTATATTTATTTTAAAGTTTCTGGATAAAATATTAAAAAATACTATTAAATTTAATAGTGCCAGAGAATGCTCCTAGGTATAGAATATAAGTATGCCCCACTACTTAACTGCAACAATCATCCTTTGATATGTTTGTTGCCCATGTCAAAATTCAGTCTTTCAGGTATTTCTTGAGCAAGGTTTAGGAGTTAACAAAGGCCATGGAGTACTTGCAAAAGGTAGTTTGTAATTGTCCATCTTGTTTTGGAAAATAAGGGAACAAATATACTGACAGGGGTTATTCTGTCCTACTCACTTCCAGAGAAATACACTGGAATTTTCTGGTGTCGACATAGCCATTGAACCTGTAGAAAGCATGCTGGTAGCTGTCAGGTCACAAAGTATTTATAAGGAAAAAATAAGGTGTCAGCAAATTAAAAATTATCTTTGTGGTACTGTGGTGATGGAGTGGCTAATGAGGCTAAAAATTTGTGCATATTTGAGAGAGAAAACATATATGATGGGATGTCATAGCCCTACTTTGACAAAGAGTACTCTATTAAGTCATTGAGCTGCATCTTCAGTGCATCAAAGTGGCATGGGAACCTCCCTAGGGTCACCCTGGTTTTCCTGCTATGAGTGCCCTCTTCTCAGACAAGAATTTATTTATGACTAAATCATAAAAAACTATTTCTGAACAAGAAGATAACTCATTGTTGTAATTAAAAAAGTGACCGAAATACAGTATAGATTTCCATTCAAATAGATTAAAGTAACAGAAAAAGTCTTCAAAATCTGATTGGATATCATACCATTCTAGTTTATTCTTGACAGTGCTTGGCTGCATCAATACCTGTTTTCTACAAGCTACACGAAACTTCTTCTGTGCTTTGCCTGATGCACGGTGTTTAAGAGAAAAAGGAAACAGGTAATGGTAGACAAGCACAAGGATGATATTTCTAGTTTGGTTGGTGAAGAGTGCTAAATGCTGGAAGATAATGAGAGAAAATTTTAATTTGCTGTCCAAAATCTAAATCCAGGAGTTCAGAGGCTGTGCCAGATCTCAGCATTCATGGCATATGGTCTACAAAACTCTTCTGTGCTAAGGCTGTGCATTTCTGTCTGTGTGCAAATGCATCTGCCTATATTTGTATGTATATGTGTATATATTTACACACAAATGTGTACATATATGTATACCTATATACATATATTGTAGACAAACTGGTAAATATACACTGACCACATACAGAGTCAATAACTTTCTCAGCAAATCTTTATAGCCTGCTAAAGAGCTTCTGTTCTGAGGAGTTCTGCAGAAATCAGTGTGTCTAAGGTTTCTCTTTTGATAGAAAAATTAATCTTAGTTGGTAACAATATGGAAGGGGCATTATGACCTAGAGATTTGAATAAAGAGTTTGGTTTCCATTCTGTAGATTTTTTTCTGTTTACAACTTTGGACCAACCACATTTTAAAGAAAAGCTCCTAAGACTGATGTAAGTAACCCAAGCGTAACTTAAACAAGCTTTACAACCCACTGCAAGGGAAAAAACAAAAGTTAAAGAGCAACATTTTTCAAAAAGTTATTTTTTTTTATCATCTATTAAATTATGGGGTTTTTTTCATGATTATATTAAATCCAGGAAATGTCCTTTTTTTTTAAAGTTCTGTTAAAACATTTATAAAACTCTCTTTTCATCTCTTCCACATTCCCCTCTGGAGTAACAGTCAGGAACCCATGGCTCAGAATCAAGACCAAAGTGCAGACAAATGAGTGATACCAGGGCTTAAACCAAAGTCTTCATGAACAGATTGTTTAACAGACTGGAGTAATAATCTTCAGAGTCACCATGCTGGCTTGCAGATTGCTGTTTTAAGTGGCTTTGATTATTATGGTGATTTGGCAGCAGTTCTTAAATTGGAATTTGGGCTTCGGAACCCAGATATACTACCTAAACTTAATTTAATTCTCCTGGATGGAGAGTATACAAGCAATAGAAGAAGTTCCTTTGGTTAAAGTTGAAGTTAAGAAAACAATATGACTAGTTTAATGTCAGAATTTGTTTCACAGAAAAAAAATTTACACACCTGACCAACTCCCCAAGAGTAAATAACAAATTCGCTGGTTAATTTACATGTAATAGTGTGTATTTTAAAACTACATTGATTGCTATTTATGAATCAAAGTGTGTTAACTTCTACAAAACCTCAGTATTAGAGTATTGAGAAGTAGGAAGCTGATTAGTGGAGAAATTAGGATCGGTGCGGCATGCAAGCACTAAGTGGTAAACCTAAGTGGCAAACCTGTTTTTACGGAGAAACAGACCAGAGGATATGCGGCATCACAAAAAAAAAAGGAAAAAAAAAAGACATTTTTAAATGTCTCTGGAGCTTCAGGTTCTTACCTTTGCAAGAATGACATACTGAATATCAGAGTTTTTCCAGTACATGAAATTAGAACAGTAAGATGAATAATGTTTATGTTGTTACTGTTTTTTAAAAATGTGTTTGTACGTTTAGGGGCCATGTGAGCATCATGAAGGTCAGAAGGACTTGAAAACATCAATTTGAGTGCAAAGTGATTTTGCACTGAAACAAAACAGAAAGATGTTGATCTGATTGGTTCCCTCTTCATTTTTCACAGAAGTGTTGACATGGATATAATACCTGTGGCACAATCATTCAAAGCAGACCATAACCTGATTTGCAGATACATGGAAATAGTTTACCATGTAATTGCTGAAAGGAAAGGTACTGAAGGTATAATTCACCGGCACTATAACAATGGCTAAAAAGAAAAGCAGAAAATGGTAGGCAATAATAAAAGCACATTGAGGGTTTGTGACTTTTAAACATAATCTGCTCTTGTAGTTGGAGATTTGAAGGGCAGCAGATAATTTTCTTTTCCTTCTGTAACCTTGAAGTGAAGAAAAAGGATGTTTTAATGCAAGCAGGTAGCCTACACATCCTAGTTATTATGCATAATACAGAGAGCAGTAGTCATACTGTAAATTGAATATCACAAAAATAGAAAAGTTACAGTTACAATCAGACAAAAGTATCCTCTATTATCAAGTACCTTTGGTGGGAAGTAGCTACTTAACTGCATACTACTGATATGAATATCAAACTAAAACCATGATGACACATCAGATTGGTTGGCAATTAAGCACAAAGACCTTGCCATTGTATGTAAATGCTATTAATTTGAGCTGCATGGAAGTGCCTACTGGCTAAATGTGATGCATGGTCAGCTTGGATTGAAGTGGCTTTGCTTAACAATTCACTAGCCCTGAACCAGATGAGAGTGTGGCTTTATTATGGATATGTGCATAAGTGTATGCATTTGTTCTTAATCAAAATGTTTGTGTGATAACGAAGAGAAATGCAAATTCATGGTACTGAAGTTACTAAGAGAGTTCTTCATCAAGGTGCTATCTTTAAATATGCACCCTCCATCTCAGTGTAAAGGAACCATGAATCTAGCTAGATGGCAATGTTATTACAAATTACAAGAAGAATCAGAAGAATTGCGTGTACTGACAGTGATGAATAGATATAATCCACCATCTCAGAAATAAAGCAATGTGCAATCATCTGCTCTGAAAAAAAACCCACAACTTCTCTTAAAACAGGAAATTTGCATTTTTTCCTAATGCTTTTCCAAAATAAATGCTTGAAAAGCAGATGCGAACAAGAAAAGTAACACATTTTGAGATCTGTGCAAACTGATACGAATAGAAGAAAATGTTACAGGATTAACCTAAGGTATATAAAACTTCCAAATAAATTGTGAAGTTGGATTTCAAATACATGGCAAAATGCAAGCATCTTCAGGTAAAAGATAAATATAAGTTCTATATATCCTTATACACAGTACAAAATGAATAGCAATTTTATTGCAGAGAGTGGAACTGTATCAAGAAAAAAATCAGTACAAATAGGATCAGAATCAAGCCTATAGCACCTAAAAGCATAAACCAGCCGATAAACTTGTTTAACATATGACAGGGCTAGAGGCAATTTGGAGTCTGCCAGCACTGCTCCCTCTGGAATATGCAAAATAGCTAGATGTTACTGCTCAAAGAACATTTTCCACAGCTTAGCATATGGTTTAAACTTTCCAAAGAGAATATGCATCATAACATATTGCTTTTTTGGTTTTAAGTTTCATTATTTAGCATGTGTTCATTGACACGAACGTGTCTCTAACTAATATAACCACCTAAATCCCCAATTCTTTGTGGTCAGTGGGTTACCTTCTGTTTATGTCAGTGGCAACAGGATTGGACCATGCAGTGCTTCATACAAGCAACATTGTCAGAACTAGCACAGGCATTATCAAGGCTAAGAACATGTTTGATTCTGGATGTCTGTTTTTCCTGAAGAATACATAGCTAATCCTTTGCAGGTAAAAGATGTTGAGTGTATTTTTGACAATGTTGTGAATGGAAAACCCTGTCCTTTCTTCTTTGGTCTAATCTAAATAACAGCCTGATTATTTTATGAGAAGTTACTTGAACATTTATAGATTGAATTTTTTTTTTTTCAGTTGAGTATATTTTATCCATATCTCTCATGCCCTTTTCTCTCAGACTATTAAAGTTTTGTGTACATACATTCATTCTAACAGTATTTAAATTACTTATTTTTCAAATAAATTTAAAAAGGAAAAAAAAAAAAAAAGAAACCTCTCATAATGTTACTGTTTGGAATAAATTATTTTTAAATAAACTGATTTTCTTTAAATCTATTTATTGTGCATACAGAGTCACAAGCATATTTGAAGGAGCAGAATAACACTCTCAAACTGAATCCTTAGTCATGACAATCTTCATGACTATTTTCACAGCTAAGGTGAAAGGTATTGTCTGAATTGAAAGCAACCTTCATGCTAGCTCACATAGTTAAAGCTATCTATATTTTGAACTGTCAATATTAGAGAAGGAAACAGAATGTAAAGGTGAGGGTGTCTCCTGTCATGTTGCTGAAAGTGCTGCTTGTTGAAAAAAGCTAAAAGGTCTACACAAAGAATTTCTGTAAATTAGAGTGTCTAATATATTTATTTCTGAGTATTTTCATTTTCCTCCAAATTATTCCAAAATGGTATTTCCTGGGATGGCATCTCTATTGTTAAAAAATCTTATGTACATCCTTTTAATTACACTTTCCGAAGACTGTGCTAATCGTTCACCATGAACTCCTTGCACAGTTGATGACTGAGAGTATTCTGAGTGACAGATGGTATTCAACATGCCTTTTCTGCTTCCTTCTTTTTTTTTTTTTTTTTTTTGTTTTGTTTTGTTTTTGTTTTTGTTTTTAATGGATGAGAACTATAGGAAAGAAATTCTAGTGGCAAATGTCTAGAAAAAGAAAATCCTGCCTGTTTTGCAACTGCATTAAAATTAGCTTAAGGGCTTGTCCTGGGGTGACTGTATGATCTTGAATTTCATATTGTCTGCCCTGTGCCAGACATGAATCCTATGCCTTCCTGTGTCAAGCTGTTTCTCAGGTGAGGAGGGAGAGAAGCCAGGTGAATTTTTCAGAGCAGTTTGTGCTCAAGGACACCCACACCTCCCCGCATTGCTGCTGCTACAGTGCCAAGGAAAGCACCTTCCTGCTTTTAGCCAGTTTTTGGTTCTGTTTCTCAGGAGAGAGACAGAGAGTTAAACTTCTTTGCTTTTTAGCTAGCCTCCTAACTGAGGCAACAAAGTTTTCTTTCTCTGGGACTTTGGCTTCTTCTTCTTCTCTTCTGGACTGTTCAGAAACACCAGAACATCATCGGGAAGCCCCACACCGTGGCCTGGAGGGGCCCACATTGAACCCCAGTTCTGGAGAGAGAGCAGAGCCATGCCTATAGAGGACTCTGAAATCCACCTAGGTTTCTTCTCCACAGCGAGAGGTTTTATTATTTAACATTATTCATTCTTTTCTCCATGTCCGTGTGCACTTTGCTTGTTAAATAAATAGTTGAGTTTTTTTTAACTTTCCTCTGAGGAATTTTTTTCCCAAACCTGGTGGGGGAGGGGCTGCTGAAATCTGCCTTCTAACAGAGGGACATTTATTTCAGATGTTTTTCATCCAAATTTGTCTCAAACCAAGATAGGGCCAATACTGTATTCATATTAAATCAACTGGAGACATGAGTAAGCAGAACTTAGACCTAAAAATACTTCTGTTAACAAGAGCACTGAATATTATTCTAAAATTACTTTCTTTTAAATCATTAGAATTTCCATTTCTGAATGTCTTAATCACTGACTAATTCCCTCAGCTATTGCAGACTGTATTGGGAGGGAAAAATATGTTTCTCAACTATCCTTGGAGTTACTCTAGGCATCACCTAATACTTTTTTGCCATCTTCCTCTGAAAAGTATATTTCATCAGACAAATGAAACTCTTCCCTTAAAAATCTTTCTACAGAACAGAATTTTTAACCAGTATCTTCTACACAGTTTTGAAACATATTTTTTCAAGGCAATCTGAATGACTATGAAGGCCTGAGCCTACATAGCTTCCCTTAAATAATGACTCCATGCTCTAAAGCTAGGAAACAGGAAACTATAGTCAAAAAGATATTTTAAAAAAAAATAGATCTATATTAGCTGTGCTCTACCAAAAGAATAAAAAATGGAACAAATCTTGTCACTAAGCTCAGCTTTGTTCTTTCTAAGCTGTGGGAAATCAGTGTTTAGCAATGACACAACCTATACTGCATGACAATCTGCTGTCCCTCTGTGGTGTAAATGTTAGACTGACAAAAAAGATGCCTGCAGAAAACAAATCATCAAAAGTACTTTACAGCAAAAATAATGTAGAAGATCTCAAAAGGAGCTTGTAATATTTACATCAGTAATTCTTAATTTCAGAATTAAGAGTGGATATCTGTCTCAGAATATTGCTTCTGTTTGCCAACATAATTTCCAGACCTGTGTAGTATTCTTCCCTGGCTGTTGTGTTTATTTTGTTTTGTTTTGCAACAAAAGAGCATACTTTATATAAAATAAATTATTTAAATTAAGCAATAATCATGAACTAAAGAGAAAACCCGAAACTTCGCTTTCAATTCTAGCATGAGTACGATCACTGTTGTATCTCAATTACTGTCTAGAGATAGCAGTCAAAACTGCCTGCAGGTCTTCAGGCTCAGTTATGAGTGTAACTTAATCTGTGGTGTTTCCAGATTGGTGAATTGCACCTTGAGATGTTGCTTGATATTATGCATTCTGGGATTTTCTACTCATACAGATGGTTGTGGTTATGATAATGAAAGCCGCTGAGACATCTTTTGAATGTTTTTATCACTTCTGCCAGGGAAGAAATTACAGCAGTAGTATAGGATGATAAACCTGAAAGATGAAGAAAAACCTGTCTTTTCTCATAAAAATATATTTTTAAAAAGCATGTAAAACTAGGATGCAACAACAAAAAATGTTTCTAAGTTCAGTGGAGAAGAGTGAAACATATATTCACTGCAATTAAATAAGAGTAATGTTTGACACAGTCACTCATTCAAATATGTTACAATATTATTTTAAACTAAAAGAGCAGTACTTTGTATCCAAAAAGTCTGTAAGATTTTAGGGAATCATTCTCAGAATCTTAATCTGCATTTTGATGACTTTTGTAAGTACTACAGTAGGCCTCTTGAGTGCAAATAAGTGCATAATATTCCAGTAACAAAAATACTGTATTCCAAGACATAATTAAGGAAAGTTTTAGGTACTAAAAGCTGATTGCAGTTTACTGACATTTAATAATGACAGATTCCTAATAAGAATAGGGCAATAGAAATAAAACAATATTAGTTTAGAAGTTTATGTAAAAAAAAAAAAAGCCCTCTTGTTTTTTCTTTTTTTCTTACTTTGAAGTTCTTTCTGTCAAATAATTTTCTATTTGCATAGGCTCTTATTACCTTTGTGGACAGAATGTTGTAAAATTTGCTTAATCTTCTAAAACAAAACAGTAGTTCACTATTATTTTTGGATAATATCTTTTATGACTACAATAGTTTATTTAATCTTTGCACAAACCTTAGCTTTTAATTTAGAAAGCTCTTACTGCAATTACCAGTCTTAAGAAAAGAATGGAATTAAAAGGAGAAATCCTGGACTGAGAAGAAATATAGATAGGAAAAAAAAAATACGTAAGATTTTTGAAATTTCAAATTTTTTCAATTATATTTTGGAAAAGAAAATGCAGGGATAACAATTACATTTTCCTGTCTTTTCATAACTTCATGAAGAACACATAAATCTGATGCAAAAGGAAGAGCAATAAAACCAAATGAAAGTTATCAAGTGTTACCATACTGCATTGCACTGAAATGTCATAAACCCTTTTATAAAGACAAATTTCCCCTCAAGTGCAGTAATACAGTCAGAGAGGAAAACAAAACGATCTTTGGTTTATATACTTCTTAGCCTCAGAGGAAAAATACCAAAAGGAGTTCTGATGTTGTTCATAAAAGATAAAAACCTTCCAGAGGGGAAATTTCCTCTTTAGTGCTGGGGCAAGGTAGAATTGGAAAGCAATACGAGGAGTAATGGACAGAACAAAATGAAATCAGATTTTAGAAAAAAATCCTTTGATGTGAGGGTTTGTTTTTTTTTTTTCAAGTTACAATGTTATCATTTTATTTCCCAAGCCCTGACTTTTGCAGGATCCTCCTCTCTCTAGGGCAAGTGAAGTTTTTTTGTGTTTTTGTTTCTGTGCTGATTCTGCAAGCTGGTATTGATTAGCTTACTAATGAAAAAGGCCTCAGGTGTGATCTGCAGAGGTTTATTTTGTTCTCTTTATCTCTTGTATAATGGTTATGACCCTGGAGTAATTCCAAATTCTGATACTTCTTTTGAAGATCATATCAATCACGTAATTAAAGTGTGTTGCAACCACCTTAGTAAGTCTGTTAGACTGAAAGGTGTGATCTTTGAGCACTTGCCAAAAATTGGTGCCATACTGTTTCCATCCTGATTTGATTTGTGAATATTTTTTCTAGCTGTTTTTTCTTGAGATATTTCAGCTATTGCTTATAGCAATCAGCAGCTGTTACAAACCAACTAGATTCCACATTGGATTGCATTATGGTTTTCATACTCAGAAAGTTACCATAATTTCCAAGATGCATGTTAAAATACAAATTTGTTTCAAGATGACCTTAAAAATGACACACTATTAACAAATATCCCAACAAGTAAGTGAAGTTCATGACAAGTAACGAAGAGAAGTACCTACTGAGAACAGTGATGTTTTATTAACCTTTTAAGAACAGACAAGTAAGCTGTTTCATTGTCTTACCTGACTGACAGTGACATCATAAGCAGAGACATTCAAACAGCAGTGTGACAAAAGACCAAGGGGAGAAGCACGTCCTTCCAAAGAGGCAAAAAAAAGATTAAAGGAACACTCTAAGGAGCCTCAACTAACACTAGGTGCCCTCCCTGAGAAAACGACATCAAATTGTTTTCCATAGACATAGTTTTCCATCATAATAGCTGTTTTAGTAGTGACATTTCTAAAGTAAAAAGTGTTATGGTACTTACCGCTCTTATGCTGGCCCAAGCACCTAAATGCCAAGAATTACAGCCCTCCTGGCAGACATTTTACTGAGAAAAAAAGTAAAGCATGCTTTATTTAGTGTTAGTTTTGTCCTCTGGGCAATGTAACAGCCATTTTTGATTTGCAAACAATTTCTATAAAGTTTATTTAAAACATTAGGTTGCCAAAATCACTGTGGATACAAAACAATTAGAATTTCATGATGGTATTAATGAGGGAAAGAAAACTGAAAGAGAAAGATCATTTGAGTAAGCAGTATTTTTCCTTCTCTCATGTATTCTCTTTTCTCATATCTTTTGCCTCAGGTTTTTCCACATGAGATGATGACTGGAGAACTACTTCTCATACAGAAAACCTAAACAATACCCAAAACACAAGTATGATCTTGTTTAGGTCATGAAACATGTATTCTGTTTGAGCAATATATGATACACCTTATCAGCATATTGGTGCTTGGAGTGTTTGAGTCAATACCTAGATACACAGCATCACAAAAGGTGCTTTGGGATAGCAAAAATATCCACTAACTAGTAGATATGACAAAGGACATGCTTTCTGGGATGAAGATGAGTTGGAATATTCTTTGTCATCTCAAAACCCACATGGCAGCAATGTGTGGGCAATTGAATTGCACTCCTTATACCCTGGGTAAAATTTTAGATTTTCTTAAAGTTGGATGTCCAACATAATTTTAGGCACTATTAATTATCTTTCCAGTCCTCCATCTATCTTCAGGCCTAAATCTGAGTGTTTCTGTGGGAGCCAGGTATTTGAGCACCTACTCTAGCTACTGCAGTAGTTGGCCAAGACAGTAAAAGTGAAGAAGAGAGTCAGCTCAGCACCTCAGAAGAAGACTTGGCCTGAACACAGGTATTTACTACTATTTGAAATATCTTAGAATATCTGAGAACTCCACTATTGATGAACAAATATGACAGAATCCAAAGAAAGGAAACTTTATAAAATTGATTTATGATCCCAGAGATGTACTAGCTATCTTACTGCTTATATTGAGCACTATTCAATATTTTGGGATTGTTCTTTCTCTTCAACTATAAACCATTCTCACCATGCCTTTGTACTATAACAGTTTTGTAGGTATAAAGAAGTTGGCCTGATGAATGATTTAATCTATATTTTAAGATGTAAGACATATGAAATTTATTATGTTATTATGGTTTAAATACATACTATAAATATAAAATTAAAATAATTTAGATTTTTAAAGAATCTTGAATCAAAACTTCATTTAAGTGTTTTAACTGCCAATGAAAAATGCCAGCAGGCACTGTTCTGAGATAAAGACAGGATTGGAATGTTGAAGTAAATATAACATTCTTCTGACTCAGTCTGCAGCTATCTAACAACAGCTGAAAGAAAATGTTTAAACTATTACATTCAAAAGACTGTGAATATTATTTTGCATTTCTCAACTCTTACTCAGAATCTCAGAGGAAAACACTTAGAATCTAAATCTATGACAAAAAAGTTGAAAGAAAATTCCACATTCTTTTTATCCAAGCACTGGACAGAGTACATTATATATGCAGTCCAAACGTAAAAAGTGCCTTTTTTTTTATATTTTTTTTTCTGATTTTTTTGGAAACTTTTTAAGTTTAATTTGGTCTATCTTATCTTAGTTACCTTGGAGATACATATCACAAAAAAAAGACAAATTGGGGAAAAACAGAAGGGGTAGGACATACACATACTTAGATTTATATTCTAAACACAACCCAAAAGCTTGTTTTTTAGAAGAATGTGATGAAAGATAAAAAGGTAAAGAAGAAAGAATGGAGGCATGATTCTAATATGGGACCTTTGATTTAAAATCTTTTAGAATACTTTCTGGATAATTTGTTAGACAACCCTCAAGAGAAGCTGCCATTATTTGCCATCACATACAAGTTTTTTTGGAACAAGTGTGAATATAATTTCTTTAGTCACTTTGTGATTATAGTAGTGACATTGATAAACTGTGTCCTTGGCAGACAACAGTGATGATCGAGCTGCCTTTTTTCTTGACAATTTATCATATTACAACCCTCTCTGGAAGTGACAAGTTATTGTTTTTTGGTTCCCTAAACTTAATAGTGTTTGTTGCAAACATTAACTTTCTTTAATAAACAGTTGCTTTATAGTATTGATTGCTATTTTTCAACAAACATTTATTATAGCTGTCCCACTGGTTTTCCACTAAAGAGTTGCATACTTCCCATTCATTTTACTTTAGTATGTAGAAATAGCAAATAGTATATGGTATATAGAATTCACTAAGCTCACAGACTGCACCCAGGAAAAGGACCCCACTCTCTACACAATTTTCTTCCACATATGAATGAGACCACAAACTATTATTTAAATGAATAAAAATTAGGAAATGCTTAAAATAATTATGAGTCAAAACATTTCTCAGAATCAAGGCAGCCTTCATGTAGACAATTCAAGGACCTCTGCTTCTCATGTACCCAGAAGATTTTAACATATATTGAGATTAAACAGAAAATAATTTTGGATGAAATATGAAGCAAGATAGAATAGCTATTAATGAATGCATCATTGATTTAGCATCTTTGACAGTAAGTACAATATTCAGAGGACTTACATAAAAGTTCATGTTTTTTACTTGGCTAAAGCATGACATTAATATTTTTAAGCATAACTCCCTAATTAAATTTAGTGAACTATTTTATTTTTTATGATTTTTTCAGAGAAAATTTTCAGTTCAATATTATAGATGGGGTATATTTGACATTACATCTTTATAACGGCAAATGAAATTAATTTAAACAATGTATAGCAAAATACATCCTCTTTCAACTTAAGTGATTTCTCCTTAACTATGAAGAAAATGTGGCTTTACACACTTTTTACCTTGACAAATGACCTCAACAACTTACCTGTTCGGTCAACCATCATTCAACTTAGACCTTTCACTTATTGTAGTACAAATAGTGCTTGAGAATTGCTGCATTCACTTTTGTTGTCTCATGGTCATGAGTGTTTCATAAAGAACTTGTTCCAAAAATAAAGAACTTTCTTAATAATTTATATTTATCTTTTCCCTGAAGAAATTTCTATAATAAGAAATGTATTGTCTCCTTTAGTGTTTTCAGATCATCTCCATTTGCTGGGGGGTAGTTTATGGGCAAGTGCTTCATGATAGCTGTTAAGCTACTAGGAAAAGAAGATATTCTTTATCTTTTTATTCCTGCTTCCAACCTCTCTCTCCCCAACTGAAATAAAAAAAAAAACAAAGAACAAACAAACCAAAACCAAAAAACAAGCATGTAAGCAAGCAAACAACCAACCAAAAGAGCCCAAAAGATGTAATAATATTTCTTGGGTGATTTGCAACAATCTTTTACTTAGAGAAATTTATGGTCCCTGCAACAATTTAGCACAGTTTCTTGATACCAAAAAATGTAGGGGATTTTTGTATTTCCAGACTTTCAGTATTCTTTCTTTGCAGTAAGAGATAAAATTATATGAAATCATAATGTAGATCTTCAACGTCCAGGGCAAAAAGCTCTTGAAAAGTCCTTACTCTCATGCATTGTCTCATTCAAACAAGTTTTATATATTTCACAGTAAAATTCTTCTCTAGCTGAGGTCCCTAAAAAGAAGCTTTTCTACAATTCGTTTTCTCCTTAAGATCTTCATGTAAATGCAGCAACATCAAATACAGATGCAAGTACCCGAAGAGAGATCAGTTTCACTCTACATGAGTAATGATTTCTTGCGCATAGGAAAGTTTATAGGACTTGGCCCATATTAGATTATACACTGTGCTGGAATAAAAATTGTCATTAGCTTTACCTGTTTAGCCTTAATGCCTTTAATAATTAATCAATTTATTGTTTATTTATCTGTGGCACCTAGCATTCATGAGTAATTGGTATTCTAACTACTCTTGTAATCTCTACTGGCGTACCATACAGTTATTCAGAAATGTCTATTGGCCTGATGGTAATTTGATGTGATGCATTTTAGGGCTGAGCTGTATTTGCTGATTGAAAAATGCAGTTTTCTGAAAACATCACATCAAAATAAGTATAGGTTTATTTGATTTGTTTTTTTCAATTTTTTTTGTTGTTTTTTTCTGGTTTTGGTTTGTTGTTTTCTTTTTTTTTTTTTTTTTTAAGAATGTTGACCTCTGTTTTATCTGTCAATGGATTCAATAACTGGTTGGTTAAGATAATAGGCCACGATAATCTTCATAGATAAAATTATGCACCAGCTTACTTTTGTAGCAGCACAAAGATAAGGAGAGAACCAGCTCAAAAATCACCTCACATGTGTGATTGTGCAGAGTACTCACAATAATTTTGCTTGCTTCTAAATTTAGCACTTTGTATGTCGTATTTTTGAAAACTTAGCATTCAAAAACTTCAACTTTACCAATACGTATTTCTTCATGCTGAGATGAATAGGAAGGATGAGGTAGTGAGGAATTAAGGTTGGCAGTATGTTATTGGCAATATGTTTATACAGTGGCTCATAAGACAATTGAGGTTTGACTTTGAAGGAAAAGCCATGTCATGGCAGGAAAAATCTGAAGGCCTTTAAAGAAAGACTTGTGATTATTTCATGGAATTATGAAAATACTTTTACTCTAATGAATCAGAGCTAGCACTTGTGGAAGATGGAGTGTTTTGAGAAGCCAAGCTAGAGGTCAAAGATCTAATCTGTCTTTACAAACCTTCTGACAGACTTGAAAACTTGAAAGGCCTTGCAGGGAAACTTCTTAACAAGTGCATGCAGAAAGCCAAGACATACACAACTGATAATAAGAAAAAGTGAATCGGGATAATATGGATCTTATCTAACTTTAGGGAGGAACCTAACTAGTCCAAAACTAACAGATTACAGTCTGAGTAGTCCCAGTTTGAGAAAAAAATCTCCATCAAATCAAAAAGAAAGAGCAACTCTTGGAGAAAATACAGTGTTTCTGTTGATGGTAGAGTCAACCTGGGCTGGGAATTTAAAGGCAGTGCAACTGTCTTACCCTTCCGCATTTCATCAGTTCTGTAGCAATAAGAAAATAGTTGTATAGTGTATAGTTTTGAAAAACCCAACCTGAAAATGACAATCAAACCCATGCTGCTTTCCTTCTGTCATAAATTGCCTGTATTTGTCGACCTGTTTTGTATTCTGCATGCTATTCTTATAATTCAGTTCTGTGGTGTTTAGATGACAGAATGACAGAAAATTAAGATTAAAAGGCATGACCTGATTTATTTCAACATCCTTCTCATATCAAAAATAGATTCCAAGTTAGATCAAGGTACCTGTGAACTTTTCCAAATGAACTTTTTAAATTTTCAAGAATGATCAACCTATCTGAATATGTTATTTTTCCTCTCACTGTGATTTTTTTTTCCAATATGCAATAAGAATTTCTTTTGTTGCAGCCTGTTGATTACACTACGAAAACATGAATTAAGTCAGCTTCTATTCTCTCTGTAATCACTTTGCTAGGTAGGGGTAGGCTTCGATAATATTTTCTCTAAGCTTTCCCTTCTCAAAGCTAAACCTAATTTCTTCAGCCTTGCTTTGTACCTTATTTGGTCTGGAGCTCTCACTGCATTGATGATTTACTTTTACGCTTTCTCAGGTTTGTCAATCTCTACATTGCATGGGGAAGCGGAAACCTGGAGGCAGCATTACAAATACAACTTCACTGGGGCTGAGGAGGGGTGACTTATCAGTTCTCTCAACCTGTTTGCATTAATTTTTAAATTGTCATTCACTGGACCCTCAGTTCCTTTCTGCAAAAGTCTGCTACCAACTTGCACTGATGTCACACGATGCTCTGCCTGAGCATCAAGATTTCACATTTGTATTTGCTGAAACTCATGATGTTTTTGTTAACCCAATCCTTCATCTTTTTGATGTACTTCTGAATTGTAGCCCTAATATCCAGCACACTAGGCATTCCCCTAGTGTGGCTTTGTTCACAGATGTAATGATGATGTATTTTGTCCCATATTCCAAATTGCTGATGAAGAGATTAGTTCCAGTACTGACCCAAGCACGACATTCATGGCTCACTACTAGTAAAGATTTCAAAACCATGATCTCTGCCCTTTCAGTGCAGAGTCAAAGAGTAGTTCTGTGACCTTTTCATTCACCTTGTAGTCCACCCATCCAATCTATATTTCTTCAATTTTACTTAGGTTACTGTGTCAAAGCCTTACTAAAGTCAAGGTAAATGGCATACACTACTCCCTTTAGGTAGCCATTTCATCACAGAAAGAAATAAGGTCTATCTAGCAGGATTTACCATTCCTCTCTATTCCTCATTTTTCCTTTGTATCTTTTCTAAGAATTTACCTCATCATTTTCCCTAAGTCTGGTGTAAATCTGAATCGTCTGTTAGATCAGATGGTTTAAAATGTGAAATTTCTTATAAGTTTGCAGACTATACTCCTGACATAGGTGAAATTTTCAGGCTGTACAAGATGGACATCACAGAAAACCAGGAAATTTAAAGCAATAATTTTATACTGGCATAAATAGTGACACAATGTTAACATTCTCTTAGCATGAGAGAAAATGTCAGTCTTCATAACCAGCTGCCTCAAGTAGCCTTCCTCAAAACAACCTGGGAAATACCTTTGACACTACAATTAGAGTAATAACAGAGAACCATAAGTCAACAAGAAATAGCTAGCACTCCATCTGAAGAAACTCATATTGCATTTGACTTTTGCACAGGCCTTAACATTGACATCAAGAGGAACCTTAGCAGCAAGTACTCAGTTTGGTTGCACAACAGATATTCAGGTACAATTCCACTTTTTCTTTACTGTTTTTTTTTAGCATCTTTTTCCTCTCTGTATCATAGGAATCTGACCTGTCCTTCTCTGAAGACAAAAACAACAGGGATCATTATGTAAAAGTCTGCCTGAATAGCTGCAGAACAAGAAAGAACAAGTTCTTTGCTTTTTTAACTGTGATAATCTCCCAAAGGGCTGTAAACACAACTGGAAACTGTATTTCAGAGGCCTACTACTAATAAATGTGAGCTGGTGTTATAGTTTTTGTTCTGTTTGAAAAGTGTGTCTATGTTTTTTGTGAAGATATTGTAAGATTTTTACAGTAACAGCCTGCAAAAAGATTTTTTAGAGTCTATTGGTAAAAAAAACACTGACACTCAATTTACCTGCACACCACAAAAAGCAAATAGTTGCATAGCTTGATGTAGTTCATATCTCTTCAGGTAACCTGCTCTTTAAGAAGTTCTCTCAATATGCCCTGCATTTAAAGATCCCTATTCATGCAGTACTTTGTATTTTGGAAGTAATCATTATGGTGGGTGGCAATAGACTTCTAAAAGATGCAAAAGGCAACCTCTTTGTGAAAAAGAGAGAAATGTAGGTCAGGATACTTCTTAGAATTCAGCTTTTTTTTTTTTTTTTTTTTTTTTTTCAGCTATTAAACAACATTTAAAATAGTTCTGACACTAAGACATGGAACTTTCTCTTTGGCTGTTTCACTAATATTTTTTTACATATCTCATTTTCAAATGTCAGTGACCCTTCCCATAACATTAATAGTTTGAATTCCATACTTATGACATCCACATTTAGAAAAAGAGTGTTAACATTTTAATTCCAGTACCATCATCAGCTTCTTTTGGGTCCCATTGTAAATTCTTCAGGCAGAAATCCATTACTTGAGTTGTAATGTTAAATGTTAACTGGTTATATGGTTGAAGATATAACACTTGCATTTAATTTTCATTGCTACTAGAATAGCCAAAAAGAAAAAAGATAAACTTTTGGCAGTCAACTGGATTTTTTTTTTTTTCCTGACAAAGGAAGGATTTTACAAAAGGAGTAATACAGTCTGAATTAGAAGAAACATGTAAAAATGTTTTGAACTAAAGCCATATTTGAGCCACCAACAAAACAGTAATCCAAACCTTCACTTTTAAATCAAGTGGCATAGAAAAAGTCAGGAATTTTTTGAAAGGTGCACTTAACACTGCTCTCAGATTGCAAGAACTTAAGGTTTTGTGTCAGAAGGAAACTTCTTATTAATCCATTTTAAGTCTGCTTGAACACATCCTGTCAGAAATATATTTCTGAAAAAAAACCCCAAAACCTAATTTTAGAGTGGACAAAGTCAACAGAAATGCCTGCTGAACTCTCCAGAATTTTGTCTGCATTAAGCATTCTTAAAACTACAGCAAAGGATAGAAGATCTGTTTACTACTCTAGAAACTGCAGATTGTATTTAACTGACCAAGTAGGAGGCTCACTGGGCAAAATGCAGCGTTGCATAAAAGGGCCCGGGATCCTGGTGGGCAATGTGTTGAACATGTAGCAGTAGAGCAGCCTTGCATCTAAGAAAGCCAATGACATATTGGACTATATTACCAAGAGTGCAGCCACCAGGTCCTAGGTAATGATTCCTCCACTATTTGGCAATTGTGAGGTCAAATCTGGACTGCTGTGTTCCATTTTGGGATTTCCATGTATCTTGGGGTGACTTTATGATGTGTATCCCCTATTGCTGTTCTATGCCCAGAAATTAATTTTGTGCCTTTCTGTGCCTTTAAACTGAGCCTGAGATGGGGGAGAGAAAAAAAAATTGAGCAAAACTGGCACACTGTGGAAGAAAGACTTTGGAAGGGGAAGCGGGTGTGAGGAGAGGACAAGAAAATTTGGTTTGTTCATCTTTGAAAGAATAAGGCTTTTTGCCTGCATCTGATTAGAGGATAAAAAGCTGGAGCCAGATTCCCTAGATTTGCACAATGGAGGTGATAGCAACAGCTGGAAGGTGGGAAAGTCTGAGTCACTGTAAGAACAAAATAGAAGGTGGTTGAACACTGGAAAAAGTTACCCAAAGACGTTGTGGAGTGTCTATTCTTGGAGACATTCAAAAGTTTATTGAAAAAGTTTTTGAGCAATTTAATATAACTAGACCATAGACCTTTATTTCAGAAGAAAGGATGACTATGCATCCTCTGGAAACTCCTATCAACACATATATTTCTGTGATTTGGTTGCTAACTTGATGGGGGAATATAGCAGCCACTTTTCATACAATCACAGAATTGTAGAGCAGTCTAGGCTGGAAGGGACCTTGAGAGCTCATCTGGTTCAACCTTTTGTATGTAATGGAGTCCAGATGAGAAATACCCGGATCCCTGTGCAACTGCATGCTGAAACTCTCCAGCGATGAGAATGCTAGAATGCCCCTAGGAAAGGGGTTCCAGTGATAGATTGTTATCACTTTAAAAAATTCCTTTCTTATATCAAAATCAAACCTTTCCCAGTGCAACTTGTAGCTGCTGTCCTTTTTCTTCTCTATGTGGCTTCTTATGAAGAGAGAGAATGATCCTTCTCTTTGTAGCTGCCCATAAGTTCTGGAATACTTTGATGAAACCCTCACCTGAGCCTTTGCTCCTCCAAGGAGAAGAGACCCAACTCTTCCAGGTTTTTCTCTCAGGACAGGTTATCCAGATGTCTAATCACTCATAAGGTTCCATTTTCACACATCATAGCAGTAATTTCATATGCCACATCAAAGGTGATGTGGTATTTGGACTCCCCAATGGAAAAACATTCAGTCTTGAGAAGGTCTGAACTATATTGCTGTCACTTAGCTTCTAAGCACCTGCTTGATCCACTGAAGTCCTTATCACCCCAAAAGAGATGCCTGTTCTGGTATAATCAGAGAAAAGGTTATTTATCATCCTGTCCCCTGTGAATCAGCATACTTGGTATTTAATGAACTGAGTGCTTGCTTTTCACTAAAGGCAGTGTCTAAACTGTGTTAACAAAGAAGATGGTCTGAATGTACTTTGTCTTCTACATCTAAAGGAATAAAATATCCTTTAGTATCAGCAAATGACCTCTGATGACATGGGTTCATTTTGGTTCATGGTATCTTTATGACTCTTCTTTGTTTTGTTATGCTAAGATGTTAAACATATCTTGTCCTGTACAATTCATGAGAGAATACCCTGAATGTTTTCCCTCCCGGTATACACAGAAATCAGGTAAAATTGTGTATTGTCTCTGGTAGGCCTTAGAGAGAGCCCTGGGATACCACGCTTAGAAAAATCCCATTGACCACTCAGCTACTATATGCAATTGGGTTTCTTTGTCTTACTGTGACAATGAAGGAAATTAATTTTTCAAAGGTATTTGTGCAATAAGAATACATTCATTGACAATTTAAGCATGAAATAGTATTGGGTCATTGTCAGTGACAGGGACAAGACAGAAAAGTTGTGTACAGCATTGAGTTTTAAAGAAAATTATACCATTAAAAGGGGAAAAGGAGAAAATATAATTTTCCCAACTGCCTGAAAGAATATTTATTAATCCTGGTTCAAAATTTAGAGGGAAGAGAAGTCTATTAAGTTAACAATATTCAAATTCTATTTGTTACTGAACAAAAATAATATGTTTTAATTTTGCATCAGAAAAAACCCACAAGGATCAAAATTAAGCCATGTAAAATAAAAATCTATTTACTCTGAAGTTTCACCAAATTTAGTGCAAGTATACTAATTAACCTCTTTTGTTACAACATTCATGAAGCATGGAAGCTAGTGTTTTCCTCTACATGTCGTTTTATTAAAAAAGACTTTCAAAAGTGACTGGTAGTTATAAACCTATAAAATGGAACATCTCAAAAAAAATCTATTAATTCGTGTGTCTGCATTACACTTGCTAGACTTTAAGTCATGTTAAAATGCTGTAGCCTGATTGCCAGATGCAAACTCAACATCATTAGTGAAATCTGAAGTTCTATTTTTCTTTGATGTGTACAGATTTCAAAATATTAATTCACCTAAGAGATTATTAAGATATTTTAATTATGCTTAGATAATATAAACCACAGTACCCCTTTGACTTGCTTCTGGTCCAAAATACAATATTCTTTTACATCAGGACGTTTTGAGATTTTGTTGTCTATTATACTGGTCTGTTGTTCCATCTGTCACAAAGCTTTTAAATTTTTCTGGTAACTAAATAGCTCCATTCTTAAAAACAAGGCCTTTATGCCCAATTTATTAATTGTTATCTTCCAGAACTTTGTTTGCACCAAATCTTTGTTATACAGATAAACTCACAGTCCATCTTTGCTTCTGACAGTCATTTAAACATTGCAATCACCTTACCTGCAACTTCTTTCTGTATACTTGCAGTTCTCTTCAAATCTCTCATCTTGAATGGTGGACACCAACTCTGTTGATCTAAATTCGGGATCCAAGAGTGTTGGATAACAAGGTTAGTGTTTGTTCTATCAGCCATTGGAACACAGTGAAAGTTCATCTTTTAACCATTATCTCTGTGATCAACCTGGCCTTTCTAGAATCTCTGATTCTGCATAACGATCTCACACAGAAAGTATCTTAGTTCTTTGTCACTTATATTTCATCATTGTAAAATGTTATTGTTATGTCTTCCCAGTCTACTGTGTAATCCTGGCACTTCCCTACAAGTGACTTTTTACGTACTGTTGACTTTGTCATTGATGATTTGTTATTTTCTTACCCAATGACATAGAGTAAGGCAAGAAATGATTATGACATGATGCCAATATATGTTTTAAATATTTTAACAATGATAGCTTATTTGAAATGACCATCTGAGATTGTCTGATGCCTGTTCTTTAATCCGTTTAATTTATATTACATGAAGTTTTATCATTCAAATTTATTAATTGAATTCATGCTTTTTATCAAGTTAAATACATTGCAAAAAAAAGTAGGTGAACGACATGAGTGATATTATCTAAATTAATTTTAAATATCAAAGCAAACAGAAGTTGTTTGATTAACTCACATTGATTATGTGATGTTTGCCTCACTTAATTCTTTACTTAGTCCAATTTCAGTCCTTCTATTATTTAATATCAATAATTTATAGATAGCACTTTTCAGCTCAGTGCCTCTCCTATTACTTATATGAATTTTAATGTTGTAGCAAAAGAACAACAAAGAAAGGAAACACCAAGGCAAATTTGGAGTATAACAATGGGAACTAGGAGCCCCAAGTGTTACTCCTTCTATGGCTGATTGTGTGACTGAGAGGTCACTCAAACACTCTTTCTTATTTGTAAATAACATTTAATACATACTGAAAAGAATAGATCTTTTGAGCTTGAAAATGTAATTTTCTTCGATGCTGTTTTTATCTATAACATGCAAGCAACTTTTCTGTATTGAAACAATATTCACATTATAACTTGCAGCTCTTATGGTATTCACACCTACTATGAATAGGCTATTAGTGTTCAGAAAAGTATTTTCAGAAGGACTGGTGTTCACAGTTAATTAGTTGTATATCATATCAAATGGACAATAAACCAACACAGGAGTATAGGAAAATAAAAAAAAAAAAAAAACTTACATTCCATGAAAAATGGACTATCATAGGAATGGGGAAGGAAGCAGAAACTGAATAAAGACATTATTGTATTTATTCATTTTAAGTTGACTTCTTTTGTGAAAAAAGCCTATCAGCTTTCCCAAAATTTGATAGATAATCAAAAACTGTCATAAACTTTACTGAATAGTGTGTTTTTTAAATTAAGACATTTTATACTTAAATGAATGTGTTTTTCTAAATCTGGAACACTTTCATTTGTTATTAAGTATAAAAGCAAAATAAATATTTAAATAAATTACTAAAGAGTAAATAATTTCTAAGAGACAAAATTGAATAGGTGGAATTAAGAAGAAAAGTAAGATTAGTCTTTCCAAGTTAAAAACATTCCAGCATTTTATGAAGCAAACAAAACCTCTCCAAAGTAGATAAATAAAGTATTTGTGTTTGCTAGATCTGTGTTTTTCATGAGAAAAGTGTCTTGACACACCAAGAAAGAGAATGCATCTTAGAAAATCTTTTATAGACCCCTAATCATTTCAAAGTGAATTTTCGTGATGTTGGTAAGGATTTTTAATGAAGTGGAAATAAAACAAACACACTGCTTCAAATGGTTAGTAAAAAAAATATAGAAGTTACATGATGCATGGAAAACTACATGACTGGTATTATCAAGAGAGTTTGAAAAACATACTGATGGAGTAATGTTAATGAGTATCAATGATATGATAAATACTGTTCTGAGGCACACAGAGAGAAAATAAAAACTGATTCAATAGATTTTGTTTTTAAAACTATACATCTTTAACAATATATTTAAATGATGACATCATAATAATAAAACTCCTTGAAATATACTACAAAAAGGCTTAGGCTTTTCCAAAGAAATTTGGGAAAAATGGTTAAAAATAAGGAAATGTGATTACTTCTAAGTATTAAAATCTGTCATGGTGACCCAGATGCACTAATATTGCCTAAAATTATTTAACTAGAGATGATCAAGAATGCATGCACTCAAAGTATCTATCATTTTCTTTTCAAAAAGAGTAAACATTAGAAGTGGCTAAACATTGAAAAAATTTAATTATCTAATGATTTAAATAGACTTTTGAAATATCATCTTTTAATACAGCATAATGGCATTATGAGATATAGATAATAGAGCATAACAAAGTATTAATTATATTTTGTGTTGTTTTAAAAGTTCCTCTGACTAGCTTTATTTTATTGTGTTTTCTCAATTGTTCTATGTTTCACAAGCTCAACATTGTAAGAATTGAAATTGAATTCTTTTCCTACTTGACCACAGTCACACTAAAATTGCAAAGATTTTTCTCAGTAGAGGCAACATATACACCTTTCATTAGGGATTTCATAAGCTGTATGCCTTAGGATAGTGAAGTCCACAAAGTAACCTTCCAAAGTAATCTATCAAATATTCAGTTCTCACGTGTGTCTTCTGGATGATGGTATTATGAATTCACATAGATTTCACCAACCTTCAGTAAAATTCACTTAGATCTGTTAGTGATGGTCTGTTAGTGTTAGAAGTTATGTGTGAATAACAGGCATTACATAAAAAATATTTTTTTTAGGGTTTCAACAGCTATCTGCAACAACTCTTGAGTTAAATGTTAATATTTCCTTTTCTCTGTATCGTGCTCTTCACTGAGTGGGAACTGTGAGCTCTCTTTGGCCTCTTACAGAAAGAGTTTTCCATGAGATGTTAAACTGTGAGATTTCACATTCATGCCAAACATACCCACACTCCTTCAAGCCTGCAGATTTACATGTTTGGCTCTACTATTAGGACTCTAGTTGAGGACTGAAAGTGAGGGGTTTGGGAAAGGAAAGGAACAGTAATGTATTAAAGTTCTCTTGCTGCTCTTGATGTTTTTTATACTTATTTTATTAAAGAGATACTATTAGGGTGAAAAAGAACACTAAAATAAAGATCTTTGTCCCTGTTAGGTTTTAATCCAAAGTGGTGTTGAGATTTGTTGCTGCTTTTTGGTTTTCTCCCTTTGTCGGGGAATATTAGTACAAACTTTTGAAGTACACAGAAATTTAGGAAGAGATTAGTATTTCTCTAGAGAACCCTTTCCTCAATCTGAAAAACAAACAAAAAAAGGGACACATATCCTTTGAGAATATGTGAATACCTTTTTCATGTCCCCCCCTATAGAAGTTACTGGGAAATTCTCTCTTATCGTATATTAAAATTGAGAATAATTTCTATTGTAGTGTCACTTCCAATGCAATCATTGGGGATTTATTAAAAAAAAAAAAAAAAACAAAAACTCCTGTACTGTAGCAAACACAGCATCATCATGCCACAAGGATCCAGACAAATTCTGTTGTTGTCTGTTAAATTCTTTATAGTGGAAAACGTCCTGCTTGCCATTTCTTTTCTGAAAATAAGCTCTGAGATCAAAATATCAGAGCTTGAATCTACCACAGTTTGATTGAGGTGTATTTTCTCTTTACTTCCACTTTGCTGCCATGTCCAAAACACAAAAGTTTAGAACTTTCTTTGACCTGAATATAAATAACAAAGATCACTGACCTGTAGTCTGCTCTACTCTCTTTATCAACATTAATGGAAAGTGGGGGAGGGAAAGGGAAAATGCATGCTGTTAGCTATTATCTTTACAAATGACTTGCTAGCCTTTTATTTGTCTTCTTATGCTTCAAACACTCAAAGGATATTTTCAGAATTTCACTAGATGGAGGTTCAATCCTGGGATGACTTGACAAGCTGCGTCTTCCTTAAGAGATTTTGACATGATATTAAGCCATAGTTACAAGCCAATACTTGAATGTGGAGCCCTGGGGAAATCTTTCCAAAGTGGAACACAACATTTACAGCAGGAGGCAGGTGTCTGCACCACTGAAGCAAACAACAATATGATATATTTAGTATCGAAAATGGAAGCAAAACTACTGTCTCTTTACCACTGGGGACAATGGAAGAGGTTGAATGAGAAAAAAAAGCATCCTTTTCAGCTCTGGAGAATTTTAATTTACTGACAGAATGAAATATAGTCTCATCACGGCAGGTGCAGCAAGTGCCAGGTGCTGTTCACAATATTGTCTTTGAATTTATGTGTTTTCGAAACATTGAGAGGATGTGAAGCAGCTGCAATGGCCATGTGGAGAGAAAGCAAAGAGCTTTTAATTAGCAATAAGAGGGCTGTTAATTTCTTTTAGGAGCCGACTTCACTTTGCACTCATATCAGAACCTCAGCAGGAACTCTGTGCAGCCCCAAGCAAACGAAGAAAATCAAGTAAGCCATGTGCTACAGCAGATTTAAAGCAGAAGGGAAATAAGGCTGTGGCTGTCAGATAAAAAAATTCTTGGCAATTTTGATTCTCAAATTGAGAAATGAGATTCACAGATGAGGGACTGCACAAAGATTTTGAAATTTCAGTGCAATCACTAACCCAAGCGGTGCATAATAAAACACTCAGAGATCACAGTAAAAAAATGTATCAGTTCTGCTAAGGGATTCCTCCTGAAACCTAATATAGTAGTTGTTTGAACTGAAGTAAATGCTGGAAACCAAATATGGAGATAAATCAGTCTGAGAATGTTACATGAGACTGCATCTGAGATACTAAACCACTGGCACAAATACCAACTTCTACTTGGATGAAGAATTTAAGGTTTTTGAAGTCTGACACCCAGTACTGACAAGGTCCAGTCTCTCTGGAGAACATACAGATGACTTGCCATCAAAGAAAGCCAGACCTTGCATTGGTTTCAATTCTGTCAACCTCAAAAAGACAATGAAATATTCTTTTTTCCAATCTATATTTTATTTTTATGCTAAGAGAATGAGTGTGTGGCAATCATACCTTTCCATCATTTAAGAGATATTAGTGATCTACTCATTCTCAATTTAGGGATTTTCTCAATTGAGTTTAAAAGATTCGAAATCTAAAGGGATATTCCTCCTCCTACTGAGAGAAATGTTAAAATTGTGCAATGTGTTATTGAATGACAGGGAAAATGAGTTATCAATGTGTAAAGAGTGATTTAAAATTCATTGAGGTAGGCTGAGACTCTTCCAGTAAGTTAGCAAGTTTGCTGGTTTGTAAATCCCATTATGCTCAATAGTTTCTATTTAATATCCAAGGAAATGGGGAAGCACTTACTGTATAGAACAGATGTATCTTTAGTATTTTCTTAGGATCCTATTTTTAAATGAGATTTATTTATATGTTTACCTTTGTGTGCATTAAAAATTGCCGAGGTGAAGAAAGTCAAATATTTCATGAGTCTTTACGGAGAAGGAAATTTTATATTAAATTCATGCAAATAAGAAGGGTATAATAGGTCAGGACTACAGTTTTTAATTTAATCTCCCATTAAGCAGCATAAATTAGCATACTTAATTTATGGGGACACAAAAAAATTAAATGGAGGACAACTGATAATGTATCATATCCCCAAAGACAGCCTTTCAAGATGAAACAAGACTCTAATAAACTACTTTTTCAAGTCAAATGTCCCTCTATCTTTACATTCTTATCTAGTATATAGTAGAAATATGCTATTTAGATTTAGTTTCTCTTTGCAATATCAGAAAATAATAAGCAGCTTCAAGTACTGATTTTACAACTGAATCAAATACATATAAGGATAAATGAATCAGGGTTAATGAGCAGGCCTCCTGATGTAATGTAACAAATGTGGAGGTTTTATAAGTGAAATTGAACAGAGGGATACAACATTAACTGCCAAGTATTTTTGTGCTGAGTTGGTATACAAAACATTATATATTTATAAACAGAACAAATCAATTAGAGATTAAACAGTATCAGTGTGGGGAAACTCCATTTATTACACCTACTGTTGCCAATCCTCTTCCTGTTTTGAGAAGTAGGATTCCTGTGCAGAGATAACATCCTCTCACAGCCATGCTTGAGCCTCCCTGCCCTCCAGGATGAGCTGAGCCTAACTGAGCCTGTGTGTCCCCATGTGTCTCTGCTGCCTGGAGCTGTCAGCGAGGTAGTGAAATGAATCTACTCTTTGCATTTCAGCTGTGGTTCGATGGTTGCCTTTGGTTACCTGTACGTGTCGATTCACACACCTACCTATGTATAGGTAAGACAACATGAAAATTAATTTCCAACTTTTTATCCTTGACAGTATTTGAGCTAAGGTATGCAAAAAACTGTAGGGTTTATTTTTACAAAAATCAGTATGTTCTATATTTATATTTTTATCTATTTTTGTGCGTTTTTTTCCTTTTCCCAAAATGACTGAGACCAATCCAGTCATTTATTTATATCCAAATACATACAAAGATGTAAATTTATGCTAAGTGCTTGTGATTATGTACTTGTTTAGAAATCAGAGAAATAACATTCTCGGTGGCAACACACTGATTCAAAACTGATTTTCAGTGTTATAGACCAATCAGTTCCATTGCTGTCTCATTTCTCCTTTTGACTCATTTCTTTGATAAAATCCCCCTTTGACTCACCTCTTCAGACTGATCTTGCTAAATGGATCACTGTCACGGTTTTACATCTGCTCATGTTTTCAACATGTGGTCACATGGTTATGATTTATGTTTTAATAACTGGTGTCTGTTATGAAAAAATCACACTATGACTAATGAAGGAAGTCACATGTTTACTTTACTAGGTGAAATATCTCCAGTATGAAAGTAAAGGTCAACAGTTTTGGTAAGAATAGGAAGTTTGGTAACTAAACAAACATTTTCATGCCCCTCATCTCTCAGCCCATCACTCGCTGTCCAATTTATATTTGAGAAAAGTGCTTATGACATAGCATCTCAGAACATACCCTGATCACCTCTACTCTCATACACTAAGTGATAAAAGAAACACTCTAGCACTTTACCTTTTTTCGTATTTCTTGCGCTCCTTCAAGTCACAGGAACTCGCATTTACCAGAAGTTATGGAACAGGACCAAAGTGAGATCCTTCAACAATTCAGCATCTCTAGGCTTATCTCAGAAGGTGGAGACTGCCAAGATTAGCATCTTCAACTGTCTGAAAAGTTCATTTCTAAGCATACAACTTATTATAGTACTCATTAAATAGGAGGAATTCTTAGATATGGAGCATGAGGAGTTATTCAATCAAGGTACGTCGATCATTAACTTCTAATTTTGTATTTGGTTCATAGATTGTTTATTTCTAACCCAGAAACAATTTAAATCACAGTGTTCCTCTCTGCATTCATTCACTGACAGCCAGGCTAGTGCAGGCAGCTCATGTTTGCATGCTTTGTTACTCAGCCTGCCTGCGAAGAAACACTTGTGCTCACCAACTGACTGCTGCAGTTCTGTTTATTCTACTTCAGAAATGCAAGATGAGTGCAGTCACCCCTGGCTCCACTTAATCAATAGAAGGATGGCCTAGGGAGATAGTGCAAGTGTGGTTATTACTGCTTCTACATCACAGATATGCGGTCACCCACTGATTTAATGGCAATTGTACACGACCTTAATGCAACAGCTTGTCCTAGTGAAGAGGTTGCATAAATATTAATGTGATTTCTAAGCCATAACCCATATACATTTTTAAAATTAAATGTATATACTCCATGTGTGTTGATGCTGAAATACATTTATTATATGGTTAGCTGCTGAAATTCTATTGAAATTCTCAGTGGCTCAGTTAATTTCAGACATTTCCGCTCAAGCTGCAGTAATCTAAGACAGAGGTGAAATTCAGGCCAGAGAATTCTTAGTGAATGGTAAAACATCATGTACTGTTCACTTTGCAATTAACACATCTTTCTTTGAGCTGGAAGACATAAGTTGGCCATGACTCTGTGGACAGAAATCACTGACCTATTTAACAGTGTGAGATGAACTGGAACCACTTGTTGTTCTTGTTTTGTTTTTTAACTGTGTTCTCTGGGATTTATACCTATAGAACCATGCACTTTTGTTTAATTCAGTGTTCTGGCAGCTTCATGTGCTGATTTCTGTGTTTAAGCTACATCTTGACAGAATTAATGTTAAATATTTCCATGGAAGCTGGAAAGGGAAAATAAGAAATTAATTCCTTCAGGCTATGTGGGAACCATGCTGTTCTTTCTTGTCTTTCTTTGCTTAACATGTCCTTAACGTGCCTTTGAGTGTGAGCTTGTAAGCATTGTTTTTAACCTGGATCTTAATAAGATACATGAATTATTTAGAGGTAAATACTTCTATTATCAAGAAAAGTGAAGAGAGTCTGTAACCTACTGCCATAGGAGCAGTAGTTTATGGTTTGGGGAATAATTCGGCTAATCACTTGTGCTGAAGCATGCAAAAATTAATAGAAACCTTAGATACAGATGTAGAATGGCTGAAGAACAAAGGACCTGGACCAAAAGTGAAAAAAATGATTTTTAATGATACTAGATACTGTTTCCTCTTCATTACACACTCACCTGGATTTGTATCACAGGTCTTTCTGGAGCTTTCAGCAAGATTAGCATAAACCACTCACTATACTCCTGTAAAGGTAAATATAGCTCAAGTCCCAGCAGTCTAAGTAAGCTGGACAGAGTAGTTGGCATAGCTGAGAGAAGCAATAAAAAGATGGTTTACAAAGAGCTCTTAATCATGTCATAGTCTACATCTGTTGATACAACAAAGGATTAGATATCTTCTTGTGGGTCACCCAGAAAGAACTGGAAGGGCAATTTAAACGAAGTGACAGAATTTAACTTTTGGTTTTCTTACTACAATCATGATGCTTTTCATCCATGGTTCTTGTGCTGCATGTGACTGGCAACAGAATGCTGCTTCCATCTTCTATTGCTTTTATAGCCAGAAATGGGAGGACTTTTCCCTCACAGGAGATGCTGGGCAAACCAAGTTTACAGCTTTGGAAGACTGCAAACCAGCCAATGCTTCAATAGCTATACAAAGAAGTATTTGCTCCTTTCCCATTTACTGTGCCATCTTTTTAACCATTGTCTGTGTGCACTTTAGTTTCAGAAGATGACACAATCTGATTTATTTCATCCATCGTATAATGAACATGACATAATCTTCCATCAGTCTGTTACAGCTATTCTGGCCTTAAAGTGAATAGCTAAAGCAAACTAATTTGGAAGAATGAATAAAGGGGTATGAACCTTTCACTTCTAGGTTGGTGGACTGAGATCAAACCAACTCAATGAAAAATAACAGTATTTTCTGAAAGAGACCATTAATGGGGCATCTCAGTCCCCAAACAAGCAAATCTTCATTTCTTTGACATTCATTGATACTGCTGATGTGGAAAAGAGACTAAATTACTGAAATATAGTGAACGGGTTAAGCAGCGGTTAGTTTTAACATTTAATGCTGGTAGGAAAATGAAATTCATGAATATTGCTACCCATTTTTCATGCATACAAAAATTAGGGAAATATAAGACAATAATTGAAAACATTTTCAAACCACATAATTTGGTCATGCAGCCTAAAGCCCTGGAGTTCCCCGAAAGGTGCAATTTTAACATGTCCTGACTAGAACCGACTTCTGTGCATGTTTATCTTTTCCTGTAATAGTCTGCTTCATTAACTGAATGGGTATTTCCATGCCCATGTTATGTTTCAGTATAAAATATATCTTGAGGCCTAAGAAGACGGAGGACTATGAGAAAAATAACTGCCCTTTTGGCTTGTTTTTCTTTTCACATGGCTTCCTTGGGGTTTTGCTGATCCCCAAAGACAAGCATCTAGTCTGAGAAATGTAGAAGTATCATCAAGGGATGTCTGTGCAGCATTTCTGATTGATACAAAAAATATCTCAGGTAACAAAACCACCAAAGATTTTGATAAACTTTCCTCAAAGCAGCCCTGCAATAGAACAACCCTTTCATGTCTTTGCCTTTATCCTGATCTTTTAATTCCTTAATTTGTTAGAGAGATGGATGGATGGATGGATGGATGGATGGATGGATGGATGGATGGATAGATAGATAGACAGATAGATAGATAGATAGATAGATAGATAGATAGACAGATAGATAGATATAGACAGATAGATACTGTTCTAAATCAAACATGTCTCAAAATCAGATACTGATCCTCTAATCAGCTTTCCAAAGAGAAGCATTTTACAGTTGCAGAGTAGACCACTGAAGTCATTGGACATTACCCATTTGTAGCCAACAAGAGATTGGATATTTTAGACTTAACATATTTTCAAGCAACATCATCAGTTTCTAGAAGTTATCTAGGTGCTAAAAAATGTTTACTAAATGAAATAATCTATCCAAATATTGCTCTGATTTGAAAAGTTCTATTGTGAACCATGAAATACTTACATTGCTACTCTCTTCCTCCTTATGAAAACTAAAACTCCAGGCTGTATAAGAAGGATGTCTCTTCATCAGTGTTTTTATATGAAAAATTGAATTCTAAGTCCGTAAGGGAATAATTTAAAGGTTTTAATTAATATTTGTTAGCATGTAAAGCCTATTGATCATTTAAGGATTTAACACTCTTGATTCAGGAATTTTCATAAACTATTAGTTTAACCAACTACTGTAAATAATTTGAGCTACAGAAACTGATTATGCAAAAGATTTTAGACTAGATCTCAGTGGTAAATGTAACCTGGCACGGGTACATGTATGTATAAATTTTTCATCCTTCTTGGAAATGTCCTCAGATGGTATTGAGCTCCAGATTAGCTCACCTGGATGTACACATATGTAGATAAATTCAGGTCATCACACTCAAGGGGAAATTCTGTTTACCTTGAAGGATCAGTTTGGGTCAGGCAATGGTATAGCCCCATGCTTGAATACCTGACAGACAAGACTGTGTGTACCTTTTGGGTTGATCAATGCTGCTCCCATCAGCCAAATCAAGTAGAACATGTCTTCTATGCAACTTGTATCATATCTCTAAGTCTTATTCAGGAATTTAAAACACCATAAGACATCTTAAATTATACTAGACACCAAAGTATAAGTAGATTAATTTAAATGCTTTGTGAATTTTCAGTTGAATCACTGCTCCTACTATGTTGACTGCACTGTTTATAAATCATCACAGAATGTAACACTCAAATAGAGGTATTTACACCTAAATGCCTCATCAAGTTTCTGAAGGCCAGATTAAAAAAACAAAACAAAAAAAAGCCTAAAATAGATGTTGAGTGTCAACTAAAATGAGATATCCAAAAAACCTCTATATGTTGACAAATGTGATTTATGAAGTAAATGAGTACTTTTAAATTTTAACTGAAATGACTTGCACCTTCAGTCTCAAACTGAAAATCAAATCTCATGAGTTGAAAAACCAATATGGATATCTTTAATATCCAGATTTGTCTCCTCCAGCATAATAAAGAGCCAGGATGAAATTAGAATTAAGACTAAACATTTTCTACAGAGCTGAAAAAGGTTATTCTCTTAAGTTCAGAAATTTCATTATTATTCCCTTCTGCTAATTTATAGAGACATTATAGTATCTATTATTTGTAGTATAAATTTTTAAATTTAATGATTTTCCCTGGAAAATACTTCAAATCCTGCAATGCAGACTAAAGTCTTGATCTTCCTTGTATGTGATTGTCACAATGCCAGACGAGTGGCTGGCTCAGGGGGCCGAGCACCGGGCAATGGTCTCACCTGCTGCCACGGCAGGGGGAAGGTGCAGAGGGAGTGCGGGAGGCTGGGTGAGGTCCAGGCAAGGCTCGCCTCAGCCACCGGTGGGGAAGGCGCACGGAGAGACGAAGCAACGAGGGAGTCTTCTTGGGGAAACACGAACTGGTTTATTGGGGACCAGGCAGGAGGGGCCAAGAAGAGCCAGGAGCAGCCTCTGACAGGGGGTTTGTACCCCACTGCTCAGGGCACAGCAAACATAAACCAACCAACAGCACCACAGACAAGGGGTGTGACAGAGGCGGGGTACACACAACCACTGGGGAGAGAGGCAGGCGGAGAGGATGAGCTCGGGCCGGTGACAGAACTAAGGGAGGGGACAGTGGTGGCCATTGCAGATGCCCAGGATGTCACATCTTTCCAGCCTTGGGCAATGAACTTTTCTGCCAGACAGCCTGGGGGTGTCTGTGTTTGGGCAGGCAGCCATCCTAAGGTTCCTGGGCTTGATGAGGACCAAACCATTGGACCTCTTGTCCAACAGGGTCCAGGACACCCTGGCTAGGGCTATGGCTCACTGCAACATGAGAATTTTGTTAGGCAGTTCAGAGCCAAAAGTGAATTTAAAGTAGCAGGTGTAGAACTCTAGAAGTAGGCAGCTCTCCAGCAGCAGTATGTATGATAATTATTCAAATTGCCCAAAGATATTTTGTTAGTGTAATCTGTTTATATATTCCCTCTTTTTAATATTTACACTGATAAGAGCTTTAGAGATGTGTATAATTATTCTCTATGGAAATAATCAAGATTAATAATATACTTATTTGAAAACATGCAAAAATGCATTGAAAAAATACTTCACTAATGTTTCTGTCATGATTTTACATATCAATAATGTATAACAAGCTTGGTTCTGCCTACTTTGAAATCTATAGGAATTTTGTCATTAAATTCAACAGAAAGAACATCAGGTCCAATATGAATATTTGAATATTATGTTGAAAGTCAAACTCTAAGTACTCTTTAGAACTAAGATAATACCCTGTGGTATTTCTAATGGGAAAAAAAGGAAGAAACAAAAAAGACTACTTAATCTGCTTTCTTACTCTAATATTACCTTTATTAATGTTAGAAGTATTGGCCTTGATTTGATATTCACATTAAGCATTAAAGCTGTTTTCAGTTCCAGGAAACTTGAAGGTAAATGAACAACAAAATTTTTTCTACTGAATTAATATGATGCATTATTGAAACTAGAGGAAATGTACTTGATGAACATCCTAGGCTGAAAACCTAGTCATTTGCTGCGCAAAAAGAGACTTAAGGACAGGTATCTATCAATTCCCTCTGATTTCTAAACTAACATACAGTATGTCACCTTTGAATACTCCATAATGTGGCACCCTGCTAGGCATTAATTTCAATTTATTTCAATTTCAATTTATTTCAATGGGTATTTTCTTTCTCTGCTTGACTTTTTGCTCCACATTTTCCCTGGTGAGGGAGCAGTTATTTTCCAAATTCAAGAGCTGGCTTCTATGACTCTTTCTTCATCTCTCATGCTTGTTTCTTGCTAGTTTTTAGTATATTTTTCTCACTGTCATGATCTTGTTTCTGGATTTATCACTAGTATCATTTTTTTTTTTTCTTAGTTTCACCTATTAAAAACTAAGACTGATCATATATTTGTAAGATGTTCTGATGGCTTGCCTATCTTATATTTTAAAAGTAATTTTTCTAAAATTTATTAGGAAAACTGAATAATGGAGATATCGATGAAGATGACTGGACTTTTATTGAAACAAAGGAACTGTAGCTTTTTCCTTCTTTCCAGTGCTGTATTTTTAAAGGAAAGCTGAGATTATAAACACACCTTTACAGTTCCAAAAACTCTACTAACATTTGTGTGCATCTACTATGGTAAAAGAACTAATCTCTGCTCTTATTTCAAGGCTTGGGGTGGGGTTTGCTTTTTTGGGTATTGGGGTTTATTTTTTGGTTGGTTGCGCTGTTTTTGTTTTGTATGTTGTTGGGGTTTTTTTGTCTTTGGAATAAGCATACAATTACTGAAGTGTATTACAACTCACAGAGGATATCATGTGAGACAAGAAAATATTCACTTCTTAAGCAGTGTAATTATGTAGCAGAAGTAAGTACACTGACTATTCACATGAATAAATCTTCTCCATGTGTGTTGGAGTGTTGAGAAATGACAAGAGTAATGTCCTCAATCCCAGCCGAGACACAAGTTTAAAAGCTTGTCTTGTCTTTTTGATATTTCCAGCTCTCAGACAGATATTCACAAAATCATGTATGAACACAAGCTTACCAGGCAAACACATTTGTTATTTTTCAAGGTAGTATGGATTTTTCCCTTATGAAGTCAAATACTTCCTGGTATTGTGGTAGCAAAGAGCATTTATGGATTTTTCAGCACATATGCATTAAAAATATTATGATAATCTAGAATTTGTTAAATCTTTTTTAAAAATCAGAAGGATTCTAGGTTATTATAATCAGTGTTGCCATACTCTGATAGGAAACCAAGTCTACAGTTTTATATCAAGGATCTCATTATAAAAAACTTGTCAGAAAAGTCTTTTCCATTGCTCACATAGACATGAGTTCTTGAAAATGACAACTTTAACCTCCTGTATTTGCCAATTTTGAATGTGATTAATAGAATACTCCAGTATATTTTCAGGATGAGTTTCATGGTCAAAGCAATGATGAAAAAAAAACAAAAACAAGCTAACTAAACCCAGAAGAAGATAACACAGCACCTATATCTTCCCTCAGATGTTGCTATGGGCCCAGTCCTTCAAATCAAACTATGTAGTGACTACTTATGGTACTGCCAGTGTAAAAAGTCCTACCTATTTTCTCTTTATGTCAACAAAGTGTTTGTGGAAAATGACTGGTATTTTGTTATATATTCTTGCCACACTTTTTAAACTAATGTAATATCCTCTGTATTTTAAAGAATTATTTACTAGAGATTTTTCCCATGTTCTGTATAATTTGTTTAGTTTTATTTTGTTTTGCTTTGTTTTTTTTACTTCATGTAATCAGTGCAAGGATTTGGCTCTTGAATAACTAAATCTCTTGACGTTTCTTTCATACAAAGTAGTCAGCACATAGATTGAAGGCTTACCATTCCTCTTCCAAAATTGTAGTTGTGCTGCATATTTTTAAGACATCATTAATAATAAGTGAAAAAAAAAAAACAACCAAAAACCAATTTATTGTGTATATCTTTCTCTGATACCTTGATTTCAACTTTCCCTGGATCACAATCAGGAAACTGTATTTTGCATCCTCTTTCTCTTGTCATCTGTAATATCACCATAGGTAGACTATTACATGGAAGCAAACAAAAAAAAAACAATTGCCATGATTGGACTATTCATAAATTTAATATCATCTATAAACTTCATTATATTTGGTGTCTAAACCCATTTCATGATAGCTAGTTTGCTTTTTTACTTACACTTCATTTCTTATTCCTTATATCTTTTTTATCCTTCTTGGTTTCTTCTTTGCTTTTATAGCTTCTTTTTTTTTTTTTTTTTTTTTTGGGTATTGTTTCTATCATCTGTTGCCCCTGTTATCGGAACATTGACTGAAACATGCCATAAACAACAGGAGCTAATCTAATGAGATAGGTGTCAGTTATGAAAGGTTTGTGTGTAAAACTGCACTTGGATGTCTACACTGCCCCTAGTTCTGTCACACAAAAGTTATACCATCTGTTTGATGTAGACAAGGTGTTTCTGACAAAGTCTGAGTTTGAATGGTTTCCTTGATTTAACTGTGCAAAAGTAGTGTTGATCAGATGAATGCCCATCTTTCCTTCCATTTAAGCCATCTTTGTGACATTCTAAACTGTTTTAATCTGTTTCACTCTTTTCTCCACTTCTTGAGAAATACTTATGAGAATCTGCATGTGCTCAGTTTATTTTTTTTGTGTGAGTATGGTCTGTATGCATGCATTCATGTGGGTGCTCTGTGACATTTACTTACTATAATACTGTGAAGTATTTATTAAGTGAATGATACAAAGAAGTTATTTTTATTTTAAAATTCATGATTTTTAGAGTCCCTCTTTAGATATCTTCTTGATGTTAAATACTCCAGGTCAAGCTTCTTCATGAAAAAACCCAACCCACCTGAAATTGCTTTCCAATACACTTAATGATAATTGTCTAGTTGCTTGAGAGGATGCAGTCATGAACCATGGTCTTTGAACCATTCCTCAACCTCGAAGTTAATATCAAGTGTAAAGAAAAATGTAACCACTGGCTGAACTAATTTGCTGAGAAGTTTTTTTCTAAGAAAAGTATTTCAAAATGTGAGGCTTTGTTTTCAAGTCTTAGCTGTATTCACAGCATTTATCAGTGTAGACTTTTTGATTTCCTCCACAACATTCCTCTACAGCATCTGTGATTACTGAGACAACAAAAGAGAGATAAAAAGCAATAAAAAAAAAATTTCTCCTTCCTGTTACTAAGAACAGCTTACATTTCAAGACAATTTTTTTTTTTAAATTGTGTATGAAAGTATTCTGAGAGAACGTACTACCAAGATGTGATTTAAACTTCTGACAACAGGACTGATTAAACTTATTTTTGTTGTGTGATTTCTATGATAAGGAATTTTTGGTAAATAGTAGATTTTTATGCAGTTGATTTTTTAACGGCAAAGTTTCTACCTTTTTTTTTTTTAATAGCTTTTTTTATGGGAAAAGCCTTTGTGGACAAATGATAGCAAATTTAGATAGTAAATATAATAGTAAAATAATGCATCTTTATAAAGCAACATGGGCACTTTCAATATTAAGTAAACACAAAAACCAAAAGTAACACAAACAAATATCTAAAGAGCTGTTCTATGCAAATAATATGGAAAATAAATTAAAATCGGGTTACAAAGCCACAAAAGTTCAACAGGAAAATATATGGATACATTTTTATAGTTTTCATCCTTAGTGAAGAAACATGTTATCTTAATAATGCCAAATATAAAAAGGAGTGGATTGGCAAGAAAGAAACTGTAAAAAGCAAGACAACACATCAGGATAGCTGTTATGCAGTGCTTTATTGAAATGGGGAATTGCACAATCTAATAGTGCAATATAGAGAATGTAGCCATGAATATTAAGAGGTTAAATCCTGTCCTGGATTACAATGTCTCAATGGAGCAAAAAGACATAAATTAATATGATGTAGACAAGAGCTACATTTCTCATGAGGCAGAGATGCATGTCTCGTGATAAAAGATAACATATCATTCAAATATTCCTTAGCACGTTTTGGTTTAAGAAGTCTTTGGTATTTACAACTGAGAATTACTAAACCATAGAGAGAAGAGGAGAAAGGGTAGAAGGGAATTATGCTGGCAGACAGGAGTCCTTTTTAAGGAAGGTGTTTATATCTCTTCACAGATCTGTGTGACACAAAATGTGTAGGACATGTCTCATCACATTAACATCATAAAAACAAGTGATCTAATCACAGATGCGAGGTCTAATCATAGATGCCCATTAATCCATAGGACATATTTCTACACCTGATAGAAATGTAAAGATCTGCTGACTCTATGTAGGCCCAAGACTTTTATGGAAGTGAACTAATAAGTAGGTTTTAAACCAAAAAAGTTTTGTGAAGAACCTGGCAGAAAGATGTAGATTATCAGCTTAATTTCTTCCTTAATTACAAGTGGCCTGATAACCACTGTCAAATATTATTCTGTTACTGAATGAATGCAGGGATTTATATGTGCATGAAAAATTATCCTGCTCAGTGAATTGCTTCGTATCAGAGGGCAATGGATGTGATGAGAGGTAAGTGGTCTTGTCCGACCATGGGTTAACAAAATCAGGAAGGGAAAATTTGAAGGAGAAGCTACAATACCCAAGGGAAGTTATTCCAATATGTTTTTGTGACTACAAAAAAATCCCAGAACATAACCAAAATTAAAAAAAAACAAACAAGCCAAAACTAAAACCAAAATAAACATGAAGAGAAATAGGTCAGAGAAAAAAAACCCCAAACCAGGACTTCTGCAGTAGAAAAGGTAAATTAGGAATTCCAGGTTATTGCTACATTTTAATTTGAATGTTTTCAAATTAAATGTTTTCAAACATGTAGTTGTTATTGTTTCATGTCAAAAATAAGAATGGGAATGAAAAGCCCAATGCATTTTCTTCCACAGATTTGTGAGAGGCTTGGAGGAAACAGCTCTAAATAGAAAGAGTTATTATGCGATGCCAAGCCCCAAGGACAGCTCAGAGGGAATAGCTCAGCGTCGCACGGGTAACATCCCTTGATGAGGGAGTCATGTCTGTGATGGAAAGCTCACCCCTCAGGCTAGGGAGCTCACCCCAGGCTCAGGTGAAAGCAGCATCAGCGTCGATGAAGAAGCAGGAGCGGACATTCCATATAGGTTCCACAAACAGGGATTTATCCAGTCAAAAAATCCAGGGACAGAGGGACAGAGATCTGAAGCTTACCAGGGGTTTTACCTGGGGGGCTGGAAAAGCAAGGAAAGGTATCACCATCAATAGGGTTTAGGGTACTAGGTGGAGGCATGGAAAAGGGGACCAATGAGGATTATACAGAGGAGGGACTTAGGGAAGAGACCAATGGGGTATCGAGTAACGCAGAAACTTCTAGAATATATACATATTAACGAAGGGGTATAAATATGTAACAGCCTCATACATAAAACTGTGAGGAGGGAAACACTAACCAATTCTAAGAAAACATGCAAATAAGAGAACAGAGGGATTAAGGGGTCTCGTTGTAACTGCAAATAGGATACTAAACTGGTGTTGCTGACCACTACAATTTGCTGTCAGTGTCTTCCGCAGAGGAAAGAGTGGCTGAAGCTACCTGCACCCTTACATTATTACTCAAGTATGATTTAAAAATTTTAAAAGAAATATGACTTACCCACATCAGAGATCTGAATTGATTGGTAAAACTACTAGGACTGAAGATAAACATTATTCTCCATCTAGCAGAAACACTTCAGATACATGCTTTGCTTTTAGAGGATAACTAAAAGAAAAAGTTGCAGACCACCAATAAAAGATACCAACATGGTTACATCTTCCCTGCCCTCGGTGAACACACAAAAAGATGTATTAAAAGGAGATTTTATTCCTGAGATATTATTCTGAATGTAGACAGAGAAAAAGATTGTTTTTAAATGAGAAAAGTTTTTTTTTTTACTCTGTAAATAAATTTTACATTTTGAGATTCCTTGTAGGGTATGACTGAAGATTGCGGAGTAATATTATATAGATTCAGTATATTGGTAATATACATTGAAAAAGTTTCTTCCTATATATTAAGAGAGTAATTTCAAAAATAATATAACAATGTGTGGATACGGTGGCACAAAAAGAAGTTCGAAAATAAATAAATAATAATTTTTTTAAAAGCCAACAGTCAGGTTTTTTAGGTATTTTTAAATTGTAACATAGAAATAAAATTAATAAATCTATGTCTTGACTCTTCTGCTGGAGTGACCCCACATATGTTCAGGACTTTTGTTAGAATGCTTTCATAGACATTTATTGTTTTGGTAATACTGAAATACTTTTGGCTTCCTCTGTTAATCTCTATGCAGAAATTTACAACTCTCAACTGTTAGCTGGAAAATTACAGTAATTTACATGGGAAAGAGTAAGCTGAAAAGTAATTAATCTAATTGATACTACTGAGAAGTATGACCTGATTTCATCACTATTTTCCATGTTACTGCTGTCTGAGCAAGTGTCCTTTCCAGACTGGTTTGGCAAAGAATTGACTGGCATACAGCTGACTGAATGGAAAGTCAGGTGAACTGGGAAACTACTAAGAATACTATACCATATTAATAAGAATGTTGAATACTTCTTAAGCCCCAGTAAGGACAGTAATACGTGGCCATATAGATTCTTTTCCTTCCTTCATCCAAACGGATAATAGGTGGAGTTCTGCAAGAGCCATCAATTTTACAGTTTAACTGGTGTTATTCTTTCAAGAAGAAGCGTCAAGGAGACACACTTCCTCCATTTCACCTTTTCTGTTCCCAAAGAGAAAAATTCTTGTATTTTGATCTCAATTGAGTTTAGCTACTGTCCTCTTTTTTTTTACACATTGCACTAGTATTTTGTATTTCATAGTGTAATTAGAGATTTTATGAATTCATAATTACTATTATTTTTCCTTGTACTTAAGTAAACAATCTAAGATTGAAAAAATCGCATTTTAGCTAATCTTTCACTCACAAGAAAAGTCTTGTCTGCTGAAATGAGCAAGAGTTCACTCAACATTATGTATCACGGCATCCATTCTTACTACTTCTGCTAATAGTCTTGCAATTCTTTCTCTGCCTCTGATGTCAGTTCAGGCTAAAAAGTCATAATATACATCTTTCTTTTTGTTCTGAGAAATTTTTGGGCAGAAACTGTATGATCTGTAAAACATTGACAAATTGCTTGGTTTAGGCTGTTTTCAGTCATATTTCCAAGCCTTTACTGAATTTCCATTTAGTGGGAGAACAAGAAAATAAACACCTTTTCATTTTAGCTCAATATCTAAGTTTTAAAATGGAGAAGGAAATTCACAACTGTAAAATTTCTTAGCTTTTCATTTCCTCCAGTTAAAACCTGGTTGCATTGGCACAGGTTTTCCTCATAAGTAAAATGCTTTGTACAAAATAATTATTTATATCAGTGGGTGTTATGGTTTAGCATAGTTTGCTCATCAGCTGTGGAAGTGGCTCTCAGGGGCCATCACTTCCTCTAGACCTGATCAGAACCAATTGAAACCCTGGTTTGAATATTTACGTCTTTTTAAAGCCGCTTAAGAAGTTGGCACACCTCTGTGAACCACCTTTTGAGACTAGACAGAGGTGGGAAAGGTCTATTTGACTGCCAGCCTTCGGACAAGTGACTGGGAGCTGCGGCCCCCTGCGGTCCAGCTGGCTGGGCCGGGCCCTGCTCGGCATGGCCTGGCCTGGGAGACAGCCCCGGAGCTGAGTGGCCCCGTTCCATCTGGGGGGGAGCCCAGCCTTGCCCATGGAGAAGGCCTGGCAGCATAGCTTCGCACCACCACCCCCCCCACACACACACCACGGTGGCCGAACTCCATGTGACTTTGAGAGATAAGAGAAAATCCAGCCTGCGCTTGGGTGAGATTAACTCTTTAAATGCTCTAAGGTTTCCTCAGACCAGATGAGCCTGCAGACATTGACCCTCTCCCAGGGGAAAGGTGAAGGAACATGAGGAAAACATCCTGAGACACCGAAGTCAGTAAAGGAAGAAAAGCTGAAACCCTGAGGGAGAAGAAAGAGGAGATGCTTCAAGCCTGGAAACTGAAATTCTGTGGCAAATCTATGGGAATGTACTGGACTACTAGGGTCCCTGTTGTAATTTCATAAAGCATGGGGGGTAGAGCAATTGTGAGCCAAGGTACCTCTGCTGGAGTCCGAAGCAGCAAAGTGATATGCTACTATGGGCATTGTGAATGTATTTTTTCTCCCTTTTTTTTTTTGGCTCCAGAGTGCAGGACTCAAGTTTACCATCACCTAGAGGGGGTGTGCAATACACCTGGAATTTGCCCTAGTGTGTGTGTGGGGGGCATGGTCCCACCCTTTGGTATGGATTGATCCTGACCTCAGTAGAAGGAAATGTTGAGGGATGGGTGTGAGGGCGACCTCTGTTCCTAGAGATGAGGTTGTTTCTAGAGATGAAGATGCTTCCTAGAGATAACAGCGTCTAACAGCTCAGCCTTAAATTGGTACCCCATGAACTCAAAAATTGAAATCCTCGAAAAGCAGCTGTGGAGAAAGCTGGGATTCAAGGGAAGGGCCTCTGCATGCACGCAGAGAACCACCTGAGCGGTGGACTTGATGTGATACTCCAGCCACAAGAGAGTTGTTCTTGTGGAAATGTTTCCATAGCATAAGCAAGAGAAACTCAGAGACTCCTCTCTCTCAATGTGAACTGAAAAATACTATTAAAGAGGTGCTAAACTGACTGAGAGTCTTGAAGGTTGTTTTCCCATTATCAGTAAGAGAAGGGAAAGAAAGTGGGGGGTGGGGAGAGTGGCGTTCTGAGGGTTTAGTTTGATTCTGACTTTTGTTTCTTTCTTTTAGGTCTGTAAATAAACTCCTTTATAGTCTTTTAAGTTTGTGACTGCTTTGCTTTCTCCTAATTCTTATCTTACAGAGATAAAATAAGTAAGTAGGAAATGATTTGGACTAAACCACTACAGTGGGCTAGCTGAAATCCATTGCTATTTTCAGATGAACTTTGTAAGAAATTATCATTAAATCTGGGTTATCTGGTCAGTTGTGAAGTGCTGTGGGAATCACAGGCCCATTTTATTTTAGGAATAGCTGTATAGTGAGACATATTTACCAAGTGCTGAACTGCTGTATCTTTGCAATAAACAGTAAGACTCTTTCATCTAAGTAGAGATGCCATGAATGATATATTTTTTCCTCTGATTTCCTTTTTTTCTGAAAAAAACGGAAGCAAAGTGTCAATAAAAACTAAACACAAAACAAGGAAAGACAAAGAATACCAGCACAGATGTGTTTTTTTTGCTTATATTGGAAAAAAAAAAAAAAAAAACCAACAAAAAATTAGTCCTCATTAAAAAAAAAAAAAAAGGGATATTTTATACAGACAATGATTCAAACCACATCTTTGTTCCCAGTCACTTCACAGAAATGAGCTTGGACTGTTAAGGGATCAGTATACTGATTGTTTTAAGTCCTATTATAGCAACCAAATCTTCACATGAACAGTATGGGAGGTTGGGGGGATAATGTTCTTTACTTCTTTGACCCCAAACAAATTGCAGATAAATTGAAGTTTCTTTAACTTATGTAATTTGTGAATTTTACTTTGACTCTTCAAAGAATGCAATGAATCATGTCAGCTACTGTAATGAAGATATAATTTTAGCTAGTTTCTTTAAAGAAAGTCTTCCAGTTACATCTCTTTATCTGTCTCCTGCCTTCAAAGGCTTTTTAACACATTAGTCAAATTTAACCTTATTTGATAAAAAGTATGACTAAGAACAAGTGAATTTGCACTCTGGTTAAATGAATTATCAGATTAGCCATAAAATAATGGTATGAAATTGGAAAAAATCTATTCTCTTTCACTTCAATCAGCAACATAAACTTACCCTTGGCCAGTGCTTACCCATACCAGAATCAGTTGACGACATACACTGTCTGCTGTCTATAGCACACATTAAGATACCCTCCTATTGCTGTGTTTTAGGGATTGTTGATGTCCCAACATATACTCAAATTACAAAATAGGATGAGTTACATTGGCAGAAATCTGGCAGTTCAGCTTCATGAATTCTTCTCACAAACAATGTGTTTGGAAATTGAGCTCCACATTTCAACCAAACCTAAAATAACTGCTGGCATTACATTTTCAGCCATTGATGCAGGAGCCAGAAGGCTTCCTGTTATAGTTTGCTTATCCTATTATGTAATCTATTCCATGATAAAAAGGATTTCTAAATACTATTAAAAAAAAGAGTACTAATAAAATGAAGATTTCAAAAACTAAAACATAATTAAAGAGACAAATTCAGTATTTCACTCATTATTGCCATTTTTAACTGAATTAATTTTCTTACCTCCCCTTCTTTTTCTCTTTTGATAACATAGTTTAAGGTTAAGACAGTGTTACGTGTTTAGGAGATACTCTTTCTGAGTGAGAAACATGGAAGTAAAACTGTTCTTAATTATTATTCAACATTTCCTATAAAGCATATTTTTTCCTGCTGCAGCAAAGATTCCAGATGTCTTTTTCCTCTGAGAAAACCAGAATTAATTATATATATATTTTTTTTTTTTTCCAAACTTACTCTGAAAATTTAAAGGTGATATTAGCTTTTCAGATACATCAACATTAAAAATCTAGACTGTGAAAATTATTTGTAGGATCCTAAAAAGTCTCTTAAACTAAGATGCAGACATAAAGTTAGGAGCATATTAAAACCTTGTAAAGGTTTATGAACAGGAAATGAGGTTGCTCATTAAACTGCGAAACCCTTTCTGGCTTACTGCTCATCTTCTTTATGCCTCTGTTCCCAAGAAAAATCTTCAAGACTACTTGAAGAACAAGAAAACAAAAAGATATATGTGAGGAGAACAAGGAAAAAAAAACCCAAATGTTTGTGGATTTTCCTTTGGAATGAAGCCAAAAAGTCAGAGGGAATTTGCAAGGGGATAACACAATTCTAACCCTTTAGAAAAAGAGAAAAAAATATTTGTGGTATTTAGATCATGGGCTCTTTTCAGGATTCTAGAAAGTTGCTATAGGCTTATAAATACTAAATGTTTTAGTAAACATGTTTTATGTTCAATAACAACACGTAGTTAAAATATTTTCAAGCTATAGTGACCCATCAGCCACTAAAATATCTTTTTTAACTACATTATGTTACATGAAAATTTACATGTATCATACCAGATCTGGAGAGGCGAGACTGCTGTGACTCTGTGTTCCTATTTCCAACCAGTAGTGAGACTGAAGATGTATTTCCAGCAGGCACATGTACACAGGGCATATATACAACACGTATTTACAGATACACTCAGGTGGTGGCACAGATCACAGACGGACACACTCATCAGTCACACAAGCACTGATTGCATGAATGACCTTATCTTGCTCCCCTCTCCGTCTGAGCAGGATGAAGATAAAAAAGTGAGGGGGGCAAAAAGTGTATATGTATATATATATATATACACACAATTTGTATCCTTTTGTCTACTGAGTTCAGACCCTCAGTCTGCCCAGTGAGTATCCTTGGTTTCCAGCCTCCCCAGTTTTTAGATTCCCAGGTCCAAACAGCCAGATAAGTGTGCTGACCAGAAAAGCATTTGCATTCAGCTGGGCTTTTTTCCCCCATAGCTCTTCATTTTCTTTCACTTGCTCTTCCCCAAATTACCTAAGACCCTCCCTTTTCCTGATTTTGGTTCTTCCCCAAAACATCTCATAAGGAGTTCTCTGCAACAATGAACTGGTCTTCCCTTGCATTCCATAATGTGTCCCACACCCTTAGACATCCCATACCTAGTCTGACAGGTGATCCAGACAGTTCCTCCTGATGACTTGATGGATTTCAGATCTGGACAACAGGGCTGCTGGCTCTCATGGGACAGTTATGGCAGAGGTCTGATCAAGGTGTTTGTTCACCCTTTATGAATCCTTAATATGGGCTCCTACCTGCCACTGTGCATTGCTGGGCTCCTTTGAGCTTGTGGAGATGGGCCTTTGATGGCCTTCCCATGATGAAAGACCTCTGTGGGTTCAGGTGAGGGCATTATCTGGGCTCCCACTTCTGCCACTGTTCATTTGAACCCTACTATGGTTGTGAAGATGAGTTTGTGAACTTTAATTACATAACCAGCACTGTCTTATACACAGGTCTACTTAGAGAGTACCACACCAACCTCTTGCCTTGCACAGAACTTTCCATAGATCTGTTTCATGTCCTGGCAGGGTTCTGCAGCCAGAGCAGAGGTTCTAGTGGTCTCCCAGGTACATCCCTGAGGGTTTGTAGGCTATGTGGCTATGGTCTGCTGAATCTTATAGATTGTTTATACTTCCTAGTTCTGAAAAGAAGGGAATCAGAGACCATAAACAGAGTTTTATCCCTTTCAATGCTGCATAAGAATAGAATCCTATATTTGTGTAAAGCAAATTTAGTCTCTACAAAGGCTGTATTTTAGTGAATGGGAATTTGACATTAGGTAATACTAATATATGACAGCTAGTTTCTGTATACCGCGGTGAAAATGTTCCTATCAGTGTCCTTAATGACTGTGAAGATTGTCAGCTCAATCATTACAGGGTTTCTATTTCCTTTCCTGAGAGATAATGGTCCCTTTTGCTTTAATATAAGCCTCTAGTTTTGCTACAACAAATCATAATGGATTATGTTGTTACAATATCTGTCTGTCCAAGAAAAATGAAGAGAACAATAAATCCTGCTCAAAACTGTGCTATTCATTCATTTCACTTTGTCTGTCAAATACAACTCCAAATTCTAGATTATGAGGCAGGTCAAAAAAAGGAACAAACATATTTTATGATTTTACATGAGAAGAAGTTTCATCAAATTTTGTCTTTAGGTTGCTATTGAAAATTAAATTACAGGAAAAAAAAATAAGTCAGCACTGTGATCTTCAGCTATGCATATAGGAATAGTGTCTTTCTGATATTTCAGGGTGTTTTCCCATTTTTTCATTTTCTCATGATCAAGACCAATCTTAACTTCTTGTATGTCTAAAAGTATGTGGACTTTATAACATATTTAGTTAAACATATCTTTTTCTTAGGCAGTTCTGAGCTCTAAAATGTTAGAATAAGTTTTTCATGTATTTATTTTTACCAAAAGAAACTCCTCAAATGTCACTGGCTGATGCCAATATGTCCTCAGAAGACAAATGAAAAACCTTGAATAGGACTTGCTCATGTTACACACACTCCTGATAACAATGAAGAGTTTCTGTATCTCTTAGCCTGCCAGCCTGTGATACCAGCAAGTCTGAAAAAAAGGCAAGAGGATTGTTTTAATCTCTCAATAGGCTGCTGAACCAGTTGGGTATCTCAGACACAACATTTACTAAGCAACCCTTAAGGTACAACATTATTTCTCTGAGACAAGAAAAACTATACTAGTTCAGGGAAACTGATCAAACACAAAATATTACAACTATGTATTACTATTTAGCATGGATGACTTATATTTTCCCCATTGTGATTCTGTGATTCTGTCGTAAGCTAGAAAGAAGCCTGTCAGTTGAGACAGACCTTATGCTGGGAGAGAAAACACTATAAGCTAGCTAACTAGCTATAGATACATCAATATAGGTATAGCTTATGTACATTTTGCCAACCTCAACCATTTAGCATGCCAGAGCTGCTCTAGTGAAAGCTTTGTCTTTCTTTTAGCCATCTGAATGCTGCCAGATTGTAGTGTCTGACAGCCCCCTGTCCTGACAGGAAGCCCTTGTTTAGACAAAGGAGACTGCACAATCTCCAGACATGGGGTCTGACAAGCCCCTGCCCTGGCAGGAAGGCATGGAGATAGGAGGTCACACAATCCCCCTGCAGGCCCCTCATTGGGAAAGAGGGAATCTTGTGGTTACGGCGAGAGAAGACAGACCCATGATCCTCTAGGAAACTGTATGTAAAATACCCTAATACCCATTGGTTTCTCACCCTTTCACACCCACCTCTGTACCCCCATAAAAGAGACCCCTCTGCCCCGAGTCGGCAGAGGATTCGTCTCTGGTCCCCCCTTCGCGGAAGATGGAAGAATAAAGCGGCTTCTGCGGAACCACCAGAAGGACCTCTCCTCTCTCTGTCCGGGCCTGGCCATGGAGGTTTGCCTTGCAGAGCAGAGCTGAAATCACTCCCTGAATCACTGAGAGCTGATGGCTGCTGAGCCAGGCATCTCTGCAGGCACCCCCGGCCGAGGGCTGAGAGAAGCCACGACCCCCTGGGAGACGGTTCCTCACGGGATCACCTCTCCGGGTGGGCTACGGCTTCTTGGGTCTGAGCCTCAGACCCCAGCCAGCACCGGCTGGGAAACCCCCAGCCTTATTACTTTACCAGATAGTGCACTTTTTATCCTCCTTGACACCTTCCCATCCTCTTGGTTGCAAATCAAATCTCAAGGAACACCAGCACCTATGACCATTACAGAGTTCTTTGATCTGCTTTGCCAAAGTCCTTAAAGAGGCAAATACACATGTGGAGAAGTCTACAATATTTCAGAAAAAAAAAAACAAACCTCATGACAGAAAAGTTTGTTTTCACTTATAGTAAGAATTAAAGTTTATGTCATGGCAGCTTGTAGAATTTTTAAAAGGTATTTTTTTCACAAAAAAAACACCAGCTTTTGAGTAGATAAACTTAAGAGGAGAAATTAAATGTCTTTATACTAAAGTATTACATACAAATCTCTGTTTTCATGCTATGTTTGGATTTTTCCTGTTTTTGAGATTTTTTTTTAATTAGCGAACAGTCTGGGTAATATTAAGGACAACCTGATCACATATGTATAAAATGACTCATTTCTGCATGAAACAAGGATGTTTCCTGTTGTCTTGGGCTTGGAGATGGGGAAGGCAGCTGTGGGGAGCAATTGCTAGCTTGTCTTTGTCTGGGAAGCCATGTGATGTAGCTGCCACTTTGTCCCAGGAGCCATGCAGAGCTAAGTCGAGGTGGTAACTCCTTTATTGTGGGTAAATAACTTCTCGTTATATACACTTTTGTTATTAATATTGCTGCTGTTACTGTGAGTTTCTTATTCCATTGCTGTTTGCTTTCAGTAAATTGTTATCTCAACCTATAAGCTCCACTCTTTGTCCCACTCTTACACAGGGAGCTGGGGGAAGTTGAGTGGCTTATTTGAAGTTTAATTTCCAGTTGGTATTCAACCAGAACCACGTGCTACAGTGCCCTGTGCTCTCAAGACAGTATATATGCAGAGATGACTTGTTATGTGAGCAGGATTGCTCATGACTTTGAAATGGTGGATCCATCACAAATCTGCTGTGTGAAATTGTTGGAGGACCTTGTTTCAAACCAGCAAGCAAGAAGCCAAGAATGTAAATAACATTTTTAGTGGCACAAAAGCTATAAGAATTTTTGAAATTAGAAGTTTCTTTTTTTTTTTTTTTTTTTTTTTAACAGTCATAGAAGCCTACCAAAATATCTCCTGGTGTCAAAGAAAGAATCAGTGTAATAAAAAAGAGATAAGCTGAATATGATGATCTTTTTTAAGCTGTGGAGGAAGAGGATACAAATGCATAAGCAAACAGAATCATTATGTTTAATGTTTTCACATTTTGTCACAATAAATGCTACGGAAATATAGAACAATTACACTCTAAAAAAGGGAACAGAACTGTATCTTTTGAAGTGCTAAACACAAATTGGGTAAAACATTTGCAGGTTTATTTAAAAATACTATAGCAATCTGGCTGACTATAAAATCTAGTAGGATTTCTTAACCGTCTTTGCTGTTATGCTGTCATTGGTGCTATGTTGTACTCTAAACAAGCTAAAAAATTCAACATACAGAAATATAAAATGATCATTTGGAGACAAATGTGATGGATATATCATATTTAAAACTGTATTCCTGTATTTATAAAATAGATCCTTACCCTTTGATCTGCCATTATACTCTAGGTTTTATCTGAATTCATCTAGAATAGAACTAGAATAGGATATAATGTAAATTGTTTTTAATAGCTTAATTAACATGTTTTCTCTTAGTACTGAATCATTGCCAAATGATAAAAGAGGTTGCAAAATACTATTAAAAAATATTCAGAGAATTTCAATTATCTTGTCTTTATTTATTCAGAAGTTTCCTACTATTCACAGGTAAATTTTGTGTGCAAATTTTGATATTTATTCCAAGTCTGTTTCAGATTTCAGGATACTGAAGTTTTTTGTGCAGTCACAGAACCACACACAATTCCACAGTCTGACAAGAATTTACATAGCCAATTATTTTGACATTTTCTCCCTTCTAAATGTTGACTGTGTCAAATATGTTCTCCTGGCCATATGCAGATAGTGTTTATTCTGTAAATTGGAAATATATTTTACAAATTTACTTTCAAGGAATGTGTTAAGTAAGGGATTTCATGACAGTTACTTAAAACAAAAATAGTCTTTGTTAGGATGCATATTTTAAAATGAAATAAAATTTACTCTGGTTGATACAGAGTCAGGACAGAAACTGGAGCAGATTTTGATGCAGAAAGGTAGATTTTGTCACAATAAAAAAAAATGATAATACCAGTTTATATAACTCAGCAGACTCCTCTTTGGAGTCTGAAAATTTTCTACTGCTTATATTTTCCCTGTTTTTCATTAGGAAAATGATAATGCTTTTGTTTACTATTTCAAGAATATTATTTTACTTTCCATATATTCCTGAAACTTTGTCATAATTTATTACTAGTTTTCTTCCCACAAGACTTAATCACCTATATGGAAACTGCTGATTTTAGAGACTTAACTAAAAGGAAAAAGGCATGATAAATGTATTCTTTACTTCTAATTCAGCTATAAAATTTAAATAAAAGGGGCGGTGAAGAAAGAATACAAATTTTTGTCAGTGTATGACACAAAACTGATAGCAAGTTTGCAATTCATATGCTTGAAAGGAATATTAGATGATCTTTAAAAATTACTCCATATAACACTACCTTTGTGTTACTTATCAATACAGATTTCCAAATCTTATTCAGCTTATGTCGGGTTATTTCTATTTTTAAGTAAAGGTCTAGTTACATTAAAATAGTTCAGCATTAAAAAAAAAAAAAAAAGTAGGACCTGTACTCCTACTCCTGAAAAGTATTCTGTGCTCCCCGATGCACCGTCTGATATTTTTATGTTTTTTGTGGTAGAATAATGAACACATTTTATGTTGTTTTCTTTTTAAATCCCAGTCATCTTCTCAATGTAATTATATGTTAAGAGAAATATAATTCTATTGGTTTGTGCTAGCTAGCGACACTTTGATGAGGCAAAGAAATGCTATTCCGTGTAATTTCTGTTCCCTGTGGAATTCAATAGAAGTTAGGTCCAGTCTGCTAGCAACTAGGTCTAGGCAGACTTTGCATAGGCTTGGTAGTTTAAGACACTTGACTCAAGAAGCATTCACAGACTGTGTTTCTAACACACAATTATGAATCATAAAAAATCCCCTTCCATAAACCCTACTTTTTTTCAAAACCAAAAAATCAAAAGTGACAACTTTTGTATCTTTTGTACATGTAGTTAGAACATCCCATACAAATGTTTATATGTGCAGAAACTTAAAGCTATTATAGAAAGTGACAACTAGCTTCAAATCCTAGGGGTTCCTTCCTTTGTTCAGAAAGTCCACTTAGAATGCATTCTTTTTCAGGGTTTTTTTTTTGGGGGGGGCGGTTTCTTTTCTTCTTCTCCCTCCAATATTTGCAACAATAAAGCTGTGAAATTATATTTCTGGGAATAGAGAAAACATCCTCTCTAGAAAGAACGGTTGTGTTGTCATGGCAACAGATAGGGAGGGATTTCAGAAAAACTGTATGAAAGAGGCTCCCACTGAATTTTTCCTTGATGTCAATAACATATTGGACTGAAGTCTCTGGGAAAGATCATAAAACAGGTCAATAAAGGGACAACTGGAAGACAGAATTTAAAATAGAATAAGGAGGTATATTTTACCAATTTATTGTTTCAGTTAATACTTATTTAGCTGTAGGTTAACTTTATTAATGAAGTTATTATGTGATAATTTTCATAATTCTACTCAGTTTTTCTTAACTCTAGGCTAACTATGTATTATAAAAAAGTCTACAGAATACTTGTACATAGTGCTTAACTGACTGGTTTAAAATTGCTAATTAGAAATGGAAGAAAGCTAGTAATGAAATATTTTTCTGCCTCTGAAATACTCAGTAAGGAAACGAAAAATATCTCTGCGTAAAATCTAAAATGGTTTCTGGCATGAATTTATACTTAAGCTTGATGCTGGAAGAGAAAAAGAAAGGAATAAGCTTTGCTGACTTAATTTCTGTGGATAATTCAGTATTACTGGCACCAGCAACTCACCAAGAAAGATATTATCCCAGCAATTCTCTATAAATAATTTATAAAGCCATACTTAGCAGTATGGCTTTTTAAAAATGGCCCTTGCAAAAAAGTTGAATTGCATCATTAAACAGAATCATTGAGAGTGGTCAGGGTGCTTTTTAAGCAGACAGTTTTCAGGGAGTGCAGAATAAAGCAGTTAATCTGCAAAACTCTCTTAAATCATTTCCTTAGAAAGGTCATGAGCACATAAGTATGATTTAAACATGCTTTTCTAGCACCTAGAAGAATTACTATTCTACAGTAGCCTATGTAATACATCCACACAAGGAAATTATTTTCTGGATAGACTGATGTCAAATAGAGCCATAATAAAGAGAGGTCCAATCTGGCTTTACAACCAAAATTAAAGAGCAGCAGCAACAAAACTCTTTCATTTAAAATACAAATTGGTACAGTACAAGATCTGATTTAGTTTTACAGCAAGCAGCTCTCACAGTAACTAATAAAACAAAAGTTATTCTTCAAAAGAAAAAAAAATCCCTCATTAGTTTTCAGGGAGGGACAATGAGTTCAAAACACAAATTAACACCATAAGGTCCTTCCAGAAGTAGCTGCCCTCAAATCTGCTGTAGACAGAATACATTAGAAGTGCACTCGCAAAAGGCTGATAGCATTTTAATTAATGGAGAACACATGCGGGCCATTTATTGTTGCTAAAAATTAGGCAAGCTAATTGATCCAGTACAGGTGCATGTAATTGAGAGATATGCCTAAGATTCCCAGTTAATTTACTCTGGGAATTTTCCAGATACAGTGAAAACTTAGTTCACAGAAGTCTCTAAAAGAAAATGGGTGAAAGACAATTATACTAGCTGAAAGGGAAAAAAGAACGGTTTGACTAGGAGGAATAAAACTAGGGAGATGTAGCAAGTTCAGTTATACAACAACATGCAAGGTAGAAATAATTTTTCTTATTTATTTATTTTATTAATTCACACTTAATCTAATTTAGGGATACTGAACTATAAAAATTGTATGGTGGAACCTTGAAGATTCATCTAAATACTTTCATAATATAAGGAACACTGGGATAGAGATACATAATGTATCATTAACAATGTTAAAATACACTTCCAATTTAAACTTCTTGGCAATTAATAATTTTTTTTTTTTAGGAAATTAAAAAAATATATATTTACCCTGGTTATTGTTTCTTTGGCAACTTTTTTCTTTTGTTATGAGTTTCATGATATTTACCTTTTAAAACAGATACAAAAGAGTTTCAAAATTATTTTATTTCAGTTTTCTAAAAAAAACTACTCCTACCTTTAAAATCATCAATTCTGTTCTTTTTTATACTATTGGGTATTTCTATTGAATTCCTTAACACTAGTAGTTCTTTTCTTCAGTAGTTACATATACAGTCTGTCTCTAGGAAATCTTCCTCTTCCCCACCCAGGACTAGGGTCTAGTGCTCTTACACAATATCTAAGGAAACTACATACAGTGTGTTGCAGAGCTCAACCTTTATTTATTTTGGCAGTTGTTTGTTTTCCAAATAAAATTTGTAGGCTCCTAAGTGGTTAAACAGGATCTTTAAACTGCATGAACAAACTTCACAACAGTCAGTGTTTAAACTAGGCAACATAAAATGCCCAGGAGAGGTGTATAGATTAAGCCCCAGCAATTTGGAGGTCTTAGGCTCAGATTCCCAGGGTTACTTAAGCCTGTATCTTCAGTAGGGATCAGTGCAAAAGAGGGACCTAAATCCCGCAAGGCTTTAAGTATCAAATGTTCTGAAAGATGTAAGACTATCAATGCAAGTAACCAAGTCTAGCACTGGAAAGCATTCAGCAACTATCAACGTTTTTACAAGAAAAATTAACTGTGAGCAAGCTCACCTACAAAGATCCCAGAGGCTCATATGCAAAGAGAGGTTTGAGAATCAGACTAAATGAAAATACCTGAAGGAGCAAGGGGCAGCCTTTTTCACATGGTAGGAAGGCCTTTTTTGCCTACTGGGAAATAATCTCATAAACTACATTTAAAAACCATGGAAAGGAGGATCCAAGGTTGAGGATTTGACAGTTCTTACTGAATGGCAACCATTACAATAAAGTGATAAAAAAAAAAAAAAAAAAAAAAAAAAAAAAAAGACAATTCTTTACACCAGAGTAGAATAAATGGAGAAATAAAGGCATGTAACATCCTCAAACATAATATGCAGTATAGTTCTGAGCTATAGCAGCTAGTTTTCATGTTTTTAAAGAAAACTTCCTAATTTTCTATTCATTTTCCTGGAAGTTAATTTACTATCTTTATGAGAAAATTTTGAGCAACATGCACCATTTTACAGTTAGAGGATTCAGAAAGCAGCTTTAAAATTGTCACAGACTTTTCTCCAACTTTTCTCTGTTGCTTAGCTCCAGGCAGCCCTGCGCTGAGAATGCCTTTAATTAGTCCCCTGCTTAGCAATACAGATTTTTATTTTTTTTTTTAATTTTTTATTCTGGTCTGTGACACTGTCTTAATTGAATAACAATGCAAGACACTTAACTAAGGTCATATTTAACCAGTGCTAATTTTTTGTCATGCATCTGTCATTGCTGCAGTAAATTCAACTTTTCTCAATACCTGCAACTGTTTGTTCTCTTTGTCCATGTTATAACTGTCCTGGGATATACTGATATATTCTACCCCTTGTTTCTTTCCATACATACTTCACTTTCCTCAGAAATTTGAGAAGATAAAATGGAAGGGAGCCAGTATGTATATTAGCTTATCTAGGTGCAAGCAGAAAAAACTTAGCTGCATATCAAGGGTTTACATCCTTTCTTGCGCTGTTAAATATACTACTAGTGGTGTTTCTAAACTTACTTATAAACTGTTGTCTCAGTATGATGCTGATTTAATGTGTGAGGCCTTTTTATTACTTTATAAAACAATCAGAACAATTTGCATGTTGCTAGGTTTTACTCCAATGTATGGCTTTAAGATTGAGGTTTTTTTACAATTTCTGGTGGGTAAGTTTTTCTTTGCTCTTTCATCCTGCTAAATTTCTCTGATATAATCTCTATATGAAACCATCTGTTGCTGGGACAAGCAAGCTATTGATGAAAATTTCAAGAAAATCCCTATGCCATTTGCAATGCCCCATAGCCCACAAAGACATGTGCAGCTCATAGTACATAAAAATAACAAACTGAATTCATTCTCTGAAGTATTTTTCCTTGCAGTTTCTTTAAAATAAGAGAGACATTGTGGGTCAAATCTTAATGCGGATGGTACGTCTCCAAGGGCTACCAAGATGTATAAGCCAAAAAATTTAGAAGCACTTTTTCCTTATTGAACTGCTCTACTCTTGACATATTGCAAGTGCCTTTCTAACAGTTAATGATAATTCAGAATTATATAGGGCATTAACTCTGCTTTTGCTATGATTGAGAACACCTTTCAGTTTAAAGGTCAACCATTCTAAGTGCTCTGAAATTTGCATGTTTACTCAGATTCATCTAAAACTTTCATTGTTTGATTTAGATGCAGGAAAGAGTTGGCAATCAGATTTGGAGTCATTGAGGTAAAAGTCCTTATGATATAGTGCTCTGAATAAATTGCTTTCAGTCCTTGTATTCTATTAGTGATCTAATGAATACATTGGGCTCAAATAAGATCATATTGCACCTGATCTCAGATACTCAGAGTTCATCTCTGATAAACACACTAGTCAGCATCCCTCAAGTAAAAGCAGTATTGCAGTCATTTCTGTAGTAATAGTTACACTTTCCAGATCATTGCATGTCAAACAATCACACCCAAGACTGATGGCTATGTATTTGAGAAGACACCCTTCAGAGAATTTCTGGAAATTCTGAGTTTCCTGTGTTTTGGGCAATGGAATGGATTTTTTGTTGCTGCCATAAATCCTGAACTCAAGTAGTGATTTTGAGAGTCTCTGTCTGTACTATCTGCTATGGCAGTGGGATTCATCTAACCAAAGCTTAAATCTTGCAGTCTTGTCACAATTTTGTCAATGTTTGTGCGGTGAATCTAATCTTTCAAACTAGATGGTTGGTCACTGCCTGGATGTAAGGCAAGATGAGGGTGTTTACAGTGGCATTGTCAGCTGGCTCAGTGAGACTCCCAAAACCACTGAATTGTGATACCTGGTTGGTCAGTGCAGTCCAGTACTTCCATGATCTATTGATATATATTATTTAAAATTATATAAAAAAAATCTTCTCACTATCTTACCCAATCGCAAGACTATCTGATACAATCATATTTACATCTTTGAGGACAGTTTCTACTTTTCCTCTTATCTTCTTTTCAAAAAGAGCTAATCTTTGTATGGAGGTCAATTTTGCAAGCCTGGGGAGTCTTTGCAATGGCCAGATTAACCTTTCAGAATGCTAATTAAGACATGCAAGCATATTGATTAGTCTATGTACATCCAGAACTTCTCAGGGGAATATCCTAAACACTCAGAAGTTCCCAACTGGAAAGCTGCTTTAACAATTAGTCAAACACCTAGCTGAGAAATTGGTTAGGATTAATCAATAACCATGTCTCGGGCCCTCCACTATTTCAAACTGATCCATTTCACCATCTGTGCAGATGACTAGATAGGGAGTATGACCACACAGGAAATGTGACTAAACATCCTGGGTATGCATACAGGCAGGCTCAGGCACAGCATGGGACAATCTAGAGCTTATACCTTAAAGTTTCATATCTCTTGCCACACAGGCTCTCCTTATCACCAGGAGGCAGAGCTTACTCTACTCGAATATAATTTTCCTTATCTTGAATTATGAACCTGCACTTCAGCTGTGGAGTTTAAGAGAACTCTTCACTAAGAATAGCCATTTCTTTCCAGCTACTATAAACATCTACCAGGAAGGATGTCTAGCTTGGATATGACCATCATTCTGAAGAATCCCCTTTATAAATAGAAATAGGTTAAAATTAAAATATGAGAGTACTGACTTCATTTAGAAACAGCAAGGTTTAGATTTGCCATTTTTTAGTATCTGTGTTAGTCTTTGTTAACAAGACCCCCATAAGAGAGAGATTGGGGGGAAATCTGGACCAGCAGGACAAGGGTTTAAGGTTTTCAATTAAAAGAGGATGGAGTCAGGTGACATATAAGTAAGGCATTCCAGGCCCAATCCCCAGAAACATTCAAGGTCAGGGTGGGTGGAACTCTGAGCCACTTGATCGAGTTGAAGGCATTCTTTCTTACTGCAGGTGGTTTGGACAAGATGGTTTTAAAGGCCCCTTCCAACACAAACCCTTCCATGATTCTGTGCTGCTAAGATGTACACATCATGGAGGAGGATCAGGTCAGGGAATACTTAAGCAAACAGGGTGTATATAAATCCATGGGCCCTGACAGGATGAATACTTAGGAATTGGCAGATGTTACAAAATATGTCAAGTGGCCTCATATTTGGAGCATAAATCAAGAGTGAGTATTTAATACTAATGGAAATGTAGCAAAAGTAAAAAGAGATATAATTTTAAAGAAAAGATTTCATGTAACATTTCCTTTTTTGTATACTCCCAGCCCCTATTTTATATATTCCCATCTTCCTCACCTCTGCTGAAAACGCTCAGAAACAGAGGACTGTAATTGTACTAATTATCAAGAGGGTGTAAGTTACTTCTCCAAATATGCTGAGCCAGTGCAATCAATGTCACAACTCACACTGAGAGGCTGTTGGAATGTGTTGGAGAAACATATAGAGTTACTTCCAGTCATCTGAGAATTCTTATAATGTTTTAAAATAATAAAAAATGAATCAATCCAGTGCTACCATTAGTTCCACATTGTTTAAGATATCTTATGCATATTTGGAGACATAATTTTTGTAGCCCCGGTCAGGAATGGTAGGCAATCACGTGATGAATCACTATGAAAATGTGTTACACTACTAATTAGTACAGGTGACAGCTATCTAGAGCAAAATGGAAACATGTCCCTTTTGCTAGTGGACATCCAGATTTTAAGGTACTAACACAGAATACTGAGATGTAAAATAAGTAATAGTGTCTCAGTAACACACCTTTATTCACAGCAAGCTGCAAACTTTCATCTTCCAAGATCTGGCTGCAGAATTTACAGTAACCTCTATCATGTACTGCAAAGTGCTTATCATGCAAGTAAATATTCTGCTGTTTCTTTAGGAACTAAGATTTCAACTGAACTTCAACATGAGATACTTTTTTTTCCCATTCTAGCTTTTTTTGCAGTTATAAATTATCTAGGATATGTTATTATGTAAATTTAAAACAATGAGCTTGGCACATAGTGATCCCTACAGAGGATTTGTAAATGCTAAATAGAAATAGATGAAAAATAATGATATAGAAGAATTAGGATGAAAGAACAGATCTTAAAAACCATAAAGTTTGGCAAAGCTGTGAGTACAATATTTTATTGATAAAATTTCTATTTAAGTTTTAGTAATGTTTAAATTATAAATTTACATTAATATTCAGGCAAAGCCACCATGGATGGGATTCCTCTTGCCTTTAAACATTACTGAGATGTCTAGTGAAGTGGCTTACTGTGGACATCTCTTCTTGAACGTGATTAATCTGGCCTATCTTGGATATATAACTAGGTGTGAGAAGAAACATCCTCTGGGTATGACTGCATCTTTCTCCACAGGGAGTCTTGGCTAGTTAGCTCACGTACAAACATTCATCTTTGAGGTGCTTAGGGAAGGGATAATAAATTCCAGCAGGCTGCATTCTGCAGGTATGATATGTGAACAGGAACTTGGAAGCCAATTTTTTTCCTAATAATATCTTTCAACAGATACTGACCATTTCTTTACTACCTGTTCCTTCAGAACAATTTTTTTTTTTTTTTTGTCTCCTTATTTCATTTTTGAGCAAATTTTCATGACAATCCCAAAATATCTCATCACTGGGTATTTATATCAAGAAAATATTTCCAGAGTTGAATTCTGTTTAGGGGTTGTTCACTTAGCATGTAAAAGCAGTCTCACCATCTTTTCAGTTGTTGTGTGTGGTGATTTTTCTTCACCTTTATTTCAACTTCGGTGTCATTTCAGTAGCAAAACCTCAGGAATGTACCTACTATTCTTGTAGTGGTTTCAAAAGTGCTCATAGAGATTATGACATACATTTCCTGTAGGTGCAGCCTAACCTTAGGTGGTCTATTTGTGCCTTCCTCTTACATTGCAAGCTCAATATCTAATTTACTGTCTACTATCCATCACCTTTAGATCTTTTTTAGCATTACAGCTTTCCAAGGCTCTACCTCTCTTTGAATTCTATTTGAGAGTATTTTCTCTAAGATGTATTATCTTACATCTTCTATTCTGAACCACATTTCATTATTGCTGGGATGTCTCTAGCTTCCCTGCATCTGCATTATCTTATTCCTTTCATTCTTGCAAATCCTAATGTGTGAAAATGCACATTTGAAATCAGGAGGTAAATTTAAGTAGAAATATAAAAATGTCTTTGATTACATTTTCCTGTTGTCATGAATATAAAACACCATATTGCAAGTTCATGATGGAACAATATCCATGTCCACAGACTGAGCTGCTTTTTTTTACTTTACTAAGTTGCTGCTTTTTACTTTACATAGGTTCAGGTGTATAGCTTCCATTTTCTTTGGAGAAGATTTATGATGATTAATTTAGGTATGTGATTTAGATGCCAGAACACCTACACCCTTGTACCTTAACTCTGATAAATGTGAGAGTAGCCCAAATGACTTTTTTAAAAGTAAGTACACTTGGAAAAATAATACATAAAGGTCTCCAGAGTTACAGTGTTGTTAATCTCCTTGAAATCTTCCATCAATGGCATAACTTTGATCCTACAAAAGACTGGCAAGAGTCAATTGCAATTTTGGTTTTGTGAAAAAAAACACAGACTCATGAGGTGGTATCTCAACAGTACTGTGGCACAAAATCAGGTGATTTCAAAGATTCTAAATGTTAGGAGACTTCTCATATATTGTCTCTTAATAATCACTTTGTGATAGAGAGACTGAGCCTTTTCTTACAAACAAAATAGACAGGATGGCTTTATGATGAGTTATATCAAAGCATATACTGTCTTTCCATCAATTAAAGAAAAAAAAAAAAAAAAACAAAAACAAACTGAGGTAAAGAAAGAAGACAAATTCTCTTAACAACTATGGAGTTTACTCATTTGCCAGGGTAAAATGTTCCTTTTCCTTTGCTTCTAGTTCTCATGCATTCCTTGATCCTCAGGTCACATTATTATTAAGGACTCCTGGTAAATTTTAGGATTTTAGCAGGTTTGAAGTTTAACATATTTCTGTTAAGATTGGTAAAAGGAACACTGCGTTTTGAAGGCAATGGAAATATACGCCTATTATAACCCAAAGAGCACAGAGCTTAAATGACTTCTCTAAAAAGTGACAGCATCATACCTAGATAAAAGTAATTGCTTTAAAACCAAGCTGCCAAACATTTAAGTTTTGCTATGTAGAGGATGTGGAAGCATGCCGAGTTCACCTTTTTGATGTTTGTAAAATGCAGTGCAGGGATAATATCCAGAGAAAGGATAGAAATCTACATCTCCAAGATGCTTAAAATAGCTCTATGTATTATATATTTAATAATGAAAAACTGAGATGAAATGTACTATTGCTGCAGAAGACTGTGCAAATACACAGATGCAAACTCAGAAATCGAGCAGGCAGACAGAAAAAGACCTCTCTTTACCTAAACATTTTCTGGCTGCATACCATAGAGTTAGGATTTGGACCAGCATTGAGACTATTTACAATTTGGACTCTTCCTTCAATCTCCTTAGTAGGTGAGGAAAAAAAGTGCTGCTGAACAGCCAGAACTTGAAACAAGACAGATGTACTTCATTCCATTTAATTCCTTTCAGCTGATCTGGGCTCTTTTCAGCCCAAGTGACAATGATAGGACTCCTACTTTATACTAATTTTTTAAAAAAGATTAGAAAAGGCAGTGCATTCATGAGGATCTTATCCTAAGACAACCAAGCTTTAGAAGATAAATGTATATTTGTTTCACTTCAAGAAAACAAGGGTAAGAAGAAAAATTAAAATATTTAGGTACATTAAGTACATAACTTATAAGTTCTTATTCCTCTGCTATATTTAATGTCAAAGCAAGACAGGGTCTCATTATGGCTCATAAGCTGTTTCAGCTGTTTGAAAAAAACTAATATTTTCTCTTCCTTCTATGCTATCTGGCTTAACATTTGCATCTGCCACTGACACTTCAGCACCAGTGAAATATAACTCCTTCTGCCCTACCAGATGGCCTGCCATACGTTTGGATTTTCTTACTCTGACCATCAATGGCAGTGCCCCAAGTTAAAGTTGGTGTGGACTTACAATAAAAAACCCCACAAGCCATGACTATCATCAGTGTGCTGGCATTAAAATACCGATCATGCATCTCTTAGTAACAGTATATTATCAAAGAGAAAGAATAGCAATGTTTAATCCTATGGGATATGCACTGAGAAATATCCCTTGGAGGTTTCACATTTATTCAGGGAAGGGATTACCCATATCATGGTTAACAGAGCACTGATCCAGCATACATCTGTAGCAGCAAGTGGGTGGCAACAGCTACCACTAAACTACCGCAATTCCATATATGCATGGTTGAAGAAACCAGTTAGCATTCATAATGCCTAGTGACAGAAGCTTCCTCTACAAGATGTTTTATGTGCTGCTGTGGTCAAAGCATGTAGAGAGAGCCAAGTGTATATTTCATCAATTAAGGAGAAATGTTTTGTAGGTTTAAAAAAAAATCTGAAGAGGCAAAAGAGGAGAGAAGAAATAGAAGCAAAGAATAAAGAGTAAGTACCCTTGTGTGTTGGAAAGATAAAACAACGGCACTGAAATCTGAGAATCAATTCTGCTATTTTAAAGCACATTGATTCAGTCAGGGAAGTTATGGCAAAGATCCAAGCAGACAAGAAAGGCGACTGAGGCACTGTTGTTCTCTTCTGGCTGGAGCCTAGAGGGAAATAATTTCTCGCTGGGGGAATTCTAAGGCTTTGGCAATACAGCAGCATCAATAAAGACTGAGTGGTCTGAAGAAAGAAACTAAGACTGCAACCTTGCAGCTAATTCAGAGCATTTTTATCAATTATCAGGCTATAATTAGCCTATGCAATCGTGATGATTAAAACTGTGCAACACCAACTCCTAAACCATGAACTGATCCTTCTCAACATATTTTCCTTGCATAACAGCCATTGCAGGGGATTTGCACAATGCATAAATTTAAGTCATTTGTTTTTTACTGATTGCTCAAATATTTACAGCATGATCTGCCAGCTTCTTCCCTTCAGATATAGTCATGGAGTTTTCACTGCTTTGTATGCTATTTGGATATACAACAACAGGAAAGTGAGTGCATGTGTTAACAGTTGTTAGAGGCATATGGCATTTTCAAAGCTGGTGCAAATATTTACACACATGTGGATGGATGGATGCAGATCTTCAGCTGACAGCAGCCAGTGCTATAGTCTACAGTTTTTGTTGTGCAGAGCTTCTGGAAAAAGACAGTTTAGAGTACACTCAAGTCAACAGAAAGAAATAAAAGTATTCACTTTTCTTTCCTTTTTAGAAGTGTGTCCATTTCTCAGAAATGTAATATACCAAGAATGCTGCTATATTGATGTCTTAGAAAATGCATTCAGGACTGCAGGTTAAAAAGATACAAAATATCAGAAAAATCTAAACATAAAAACTAAGCTGAATCTGAATAAGTGCTTATGAATACACAGAACAAATAAATTAGATCAGTAAAACAATTTTAAAGCAAGCTCATAGTAACTATGCTATCAATAGTGACAACCATATTTACATTGAAATTTTTACTTATGTCTATTTCAATCACTTTTTCAACTTGATACCATTTCAAGAGAAATTGGATCTTCCTTTTGATGTACCAGTGGGATAATGAGTCATGCATGAAGCTTAATAAGCCTTGCTAATTTTCTGTCAATTCAAGGGGCTATTGATTTTAGCCATTTTACATATTTGGCTCAAATTTTGAATAGGCTCATTTGTGAAACTGAAAAGCGTGTCATTCATTAAAATGGAATGCTAGGCTTTACTTTAAGCAAAACAAACTTGTTCTAAATTAACAACTGTTTCATGACCCAAGTGTGACTGGTCTTCCGATTCTACTATAGAGTTATTCTGAGGGTTACTTAGAAATTATCTCCATTGTTAATTAAAAAAAAAAAAAAAACTTCTATTAAAAAAGATAATGTTTTTATTGTCAGAAATATGATAATATCAACTCAGTTTATTTGGGCTTTGACATTATCCATGACACCAACTGTGATATGATTAGATGTGTTTATCAGTTTTTGGATGTATCCATACGTCCCAGTACAGCCCTGATTTACTCTATTGCTGTTTTGAGAAGCCAATGTTTCAGTCCTAGCTGGGATTGTCAGTATAGGGTCCATAGGTGCACGTGGTCCAACAAAAGGTGAATCTTAATCATAAACACTATGTCATTCTTTTTAACACAGAGAACAGACCAGAAACTTTATTCTAGTATAACATATCTGTTGACTACACCACAGAAAGCAAAGTCCTGGGTATTTCATCTCCAAGAGGGGGAAGTAAAAACAGGAGGAGACCTATTTTCCACTGAAACTTTAGAAAACATCTTCATCAAGCAAAAGTTTTCACATTAGTGCTTTCTTTGACAAAAAGAAGATTCATTTTTTATAAGAAAAATGCATTAAGTCATTTTGTAAGATGATTTGACTGTAAATGACAAATGCATGCATGTAAATTGGTGTAAGGCTGAAGTGAAAATTTTCCTGAGTGCTCATTTTAAATTACTTTTATTGGGTTTAAATGGAATTTAAATATGTTAATTTATGTCTACTGTTTTACTATTACTTTTAATTTTTCTTTGACAAATTGTAGCCAACTGGATACTTAAAATATCCACTACCTCACAGGAAGAGAAAATGAGTCAAATTTTGCCTTCTTTTAATTGTTTAATGTTTTACTGCATTTTAGAAATCAGTGAAAATGTCATAATGTGGAGTTGTTTTCTTGGTGGTTTAAGCTTCCCATTATGGAAGCTTTTCCCAGTTGTGCTACTTACAGACATTATAGCAAAAAAAAAAAAAAAAAAATTCAGTTACATTGCAGGTCATTTATATGGAAAGACTAGAATTCCTGAGATTAGTTCTAACAACTTTCTCCACAAAAAGGGTCAATATTTTTCCATTGTACTTTATCTGTGATAATGATTACTCATCTGACTCCAGAAATTTTAATAGTGATTGAATTCAAAGTCTCTTCATGAATTCTCTCCATTTATCTACTTATCTGCTGTACAGGTAAAGACTGTAAATCATAGTTCTGAATTTCATTTGTGTTTAAATAGCTCTTTTGTTTTTTCAGTCTTGGGTGGCAGGGTGTGTGTTTGATTTCTTTTTCATTTTTTTTTTTCCTTTTGGCAGTGGCATTTGCTCTCAAATACATCCTCTGCCACAAAACCATTCTCATAAGAGCATAGACAGAGCAGATCAACAATTAGAAACAAGAATTAGAATTATGGTTTTCTTTAAGAAAAACTTCTACCTCACCTATCCTCATCTATTATCATAACTGCTCTGAAGAAAACTCTTTCTTTGCTGCAGTTTGCTTCCATAACATAAGTGTATATTTGGTCTTCTCTGGTGATATGTTTTCATATATTTTGAAGATAAAGACAGAGTGCTTGAGCCAATTAAAAGTCTTGCTCCTTTAAGTGTGTTGTTATACTGGTTCTCTTCTATGCACAATTGTCTGGATTTCTTGTTTTAAGTGCACGTAGGGGAAGCCCTTTAAACAGAACTGGTTTCATACAAATCTTCCTTTTGAAAGATGTATTTGACAATAGAAAGACAGGGATTTTTTTTTTCTTGCTCCATTTTTTTCCAGAGAACAAAACTAGTTCAGGTGGATTCGTCAATTACAACGTCTTTTCACACCATAGTTTGGTTATTTTTTCCAGCAGTGAATAAACATTCTAATGTCTGCAGTTCCTAATGTCATAGAAACAATTACAGAATATACATGCAGAATATGAATTCTTGCAAACCATTTTACTGAAAAGGCTTTCACTTTTACTGTGAAAGGATGAAAAATAAAGACATCTGAAGACATATCATCACCTAGTGAATATAGTTGGTGATGATATTTATTGCAGTGAGAGCAGAACTAGGTCTTTAATATTCACTACTGAAATTTTTAGATAATGAACACCTTTATGAAATGGTTTGCTTCATGTCAAAGTTCTGCAGTTGCCTTTTTATGAGTTTTTTGTGAATCTTTTATAGCCAGATCATAATTTCATAAATCCATGCATAATATAATATCCTATTTTCAAACGAGTGTTTCAAGAAATCCAACTCACTATTCTTTTCTAGTTTTTAAGCTGAACATAAATGACACATTGAATACATTCTAACTGAGAAAAAACTTTTGAAGGAATACTATATTTTATGTAGTTTATCAGTCGTCAGAGTACAGTTAAGAGATTGGGTCCAACATAAATTTTCTCTATTATACTTCATAGCCTGTTTAAATTCCAAAAAACAACATTCCCATGCTCCCCTGATTACCTCTGGAATATCAAGAACTCTTTATCAAAATGTCTGTATGCTTCAAATAAAGGAATTAAAGCACCTGGAATCTGCTGTGTCAGATAGGTACATGTTGGGGTTTGACACTGAGAAGAAGCCAGGCACCCATGAAAAACTATCCACTTATTTTCCTCTGCTATCGCTGAGAAAAGGAAGGAAAATGAAAACTTCATGAGTTGAGATAAAGATTAGGGGAAAAAAACATTTCAAGGCAAAACAGGTTCAAAAACTTGAACAGTATAAAGAAAACTTATTATTAATAAAATTAAAAAGGGTAATGAGAATTAAAATAAACCTTTAGAACCCTTGTTTTCTTCCCAGCCCCCTTTCTCTTTCCCATCAACAGCTCAAGGAGACAAAACATGAGGCTTTGGTCAGTCTTTCACTTTCTTCAGTTTATTCAGAGAAAGGAGTTTTTTTTCTGTTGTGCCATAGGGTCCTTCCCATGGGAGACAGTTTTCTGTGAATTTCTCTAGTGTGGTTCTAATTTTCATGGAATAGCAGTCCTGAACTGTGAGTCACTCCCACAGGCCAAGCAGTTTTGCCCAGCATGGGTCATTTTAGTTCATGGGGTTTAGTCTTTTAAGGATAAGCTCTATCTCTGGAAGAAAGGATTTTCTCTCTCTGTTTGAGTTCCTCACTAGATTACAGTTTTCAGCATCCATTTGCTCCAGTGTGGGCACTTTTCTTCACATGCTGTGAGTGGATCTCTGCATCCCCCCACGCACCTCATGAAGTACAGGTGAAAAACTTTGTTGTATTATGGTCCTCACCATGGCTTGTAGAAAAATCTCAGCTCTGATGACTGGAGCATCTCCTCGCTCTCCTTCCTTTACCTTGGTGCTGCCATTTTGGTTCTCCTCACATGTCCTCACTTCTTCTTTTTCTCTGACTTGGAAGCAAATTGTTGTCTGTAGCTACTCTTGTTCTCAAGTTCTATCTGGCAGCCATGCTGGGATAGGACTCAGCAACACCCCATGGGATGGGCTCTGGTGGCCCCCTCACCACCCCTTGGGAGAAGAAAAAGAGCTTCCCACAGTTTTTTCTCTTTCTTAAATATGTCATCACAGAGGTGTTACCAACCTCTCTAATTGGGCTAGTAATTTGCCCATCGTCAGAGCCTTCAGCAATTGGCTCTGTGTGGGACACAGCAGAAGCTTTGAGCAGCTCCTCCCGCCCACTAAAACCAGGCTGTGTTAAACCAGCACAGCACTTTAACATGGATGGGCTAAACAGTCATCCCAGGCATAGGCCCTTGCATTCTTTCACAGGTGTAAGGAAACCTCTTCCTTTTCCTAAGTGTTTACACTTGTTCTCTACCTTTGACAACAGCCCATCTGTGCTCATGAAGTGGCAGGGACACAAAGCGAGCTACCCATACATATTACTGCTGATTAGTTTTACGGTGAAATATTAGTTATTCTAGTTATTGGTAGGCCTCTGGGGAACAACATTATTTCTCATAATAGAAATATGAGATACCAGAGAGTTGTAGATACCAGAGAGAGAAATATTGAGTTAAATTCAAATTTATTCCGGTGAAAAGGCATAGAACACTCTTTAAAATGGTATTTTGAGAGAAAAGATTTTTCTTCAGTTAAGAAAACAACTCAATAAGAAACAAGCTAGCATTTATGTTGTGAAGCCTCCGATAATGGTCCTTTTACTTTGTAGTTTTCCTTGTCTTTGCTTTGCTTTTTGTCCCCCCCAAAAAGGTTTAAAATTATTCCATCAATTATGTATATATATATAAAGATATATAATTATTGGAATTCTGCAGGTAAGATGGGTGAGAGAAACATAGTTAACATTTTGAAGTCATTTGCGAGTACTGAAGAATATATTTCTTCTCTCCTTGGGTGTCACTAAGCATCACCTTTACCATAAAGAGAGTAGTTGCTATCTCAATTGCTAACAATAAAGCAGACTTGTTCAGTATATTTTATGATTATTTTCAGACATTATCCCACTCACATTCCCTTGCTTAAATTACTTTTTCTGGTTTTCGCCTCTACCTATGTATTAACATAACTGAATTTGCATATGCTATTTTGAATAATGGAATACTTAAAAAAAATTATACAGGAATGACTTTTTTCTTAGTTGACTTGTTTTGAAAGTATAAACTTGCAAGCCAACCAGTGGAAAACTCCCTTCTCTTTCCCTATGTCCCTTTTGTCATATTTTCAGATGTCTTTCATGCCTGTTTTTGAAAGAAAATCTGCCAGTAAGAAAGGTAAGATCCATGGACTTTTTCCAAAATTTTACTTCCTCTAATGATGACAGCAAATGAAGGAAACTTGTATGCTGTTTTGAAATGCAGAGTCTTGAATATATCAAGAACTGTGCCCAAAGTGAGACAAAATCCCTTCCTATGAATTACAAGGAAGTGTTCTGCCTTCCCTAGACACACTGCTCTTCCAACAGCTATGGTTCAATCAGAAGGCTCATTAGGTAGTTCCTTGTTGCTGGATCATGGGGTAAGTGAGGAGGACTGGAGAAAGATCATTTATTTTTCCAAACTATATTTCCCTGCTAACTACTCACCTTAGAGATTAATAGTTACTATAGATCTCTGCCTCATCATCAATCTAAAGAGTTATATTCTACCAGGCATAATAACCCTTAACTGGGATCAGAGTAAAAGAAAAGGTTTAAATAATTGCAATACAACTGATTAATTCAGATTTTTAAAGCTCCAACAAATTTTCCATTTAGTCTTGGAAATTTAGTAGCTGAAGTTTCCCCTATGACATTTCACTGGAAATCCATGCTACTTTTCTTTACATCGCCAAGGATATACCTGCTTGGCAGTGCTGATCAGTTCAGCACCTACAGGTTTATTTTAACATAAAGTTGGTTTTGTAAGAAAACTCCATCCTGTAGTCACAAAAACAACCTACTTATAAGAGTAATCTCTCCACAAAACGTGTCTGACAGGTGTGGCACCTTTTGCCCAAAGCTCAGGAGCTCTCCAATTCCATGTTGTGCCTCTGTGTAACTGGATTGCAGGATGAAGAATAGCATTTTACATGGGATAACTCCATGTACACTTTGTCAGAGCAAATGGATTTCAGTGAGGAAGAAGAGTGATGTGATGGATTCCCTGATTCAATGGATAGTAGGAATACACCAGTAAAATATCACCATTGAATAAACCAGTAAAATATCACCATTGTGCAAAGACCTGAACAAATAATATCTGAGTTTAAGGATCTTAAACAAGACAAGATTTGTATCTGTAGATATATATTTCTTCATAGAAATTTGTCTGCTGAATGAAGAGAAAGATACAGAAAATGGCAAGGCATCTGGTAACCTGTAGCAGTTTGAGTTTATTTAGCAATTAAAATTAAAAGCAAAGTAGTAGCATGAAGTTCACGGTTCAAGACAAATTCAGATACTGTGTTTAATCCCTTATCATTACAATTAAAAGAAAGGTGAAAAATGTAAAACTATGGAGTACTTTGCTGATTCTTAGTTGACTGAAATGTCAATAAATTATTAGCTTCACCATTTTTTTTCTGTGATGAAGAAATTTTTCATTTTATTTCCATGTGATTTCTTTTCCACTTTCTCAAGTCTTTAAATAAGATATTTGATTTGTGAGAAAGTAGAAAAACAAAATGCTCCATTGCAGACTTCCCATGCAAAATGCAATTAAGAGCAAAAAATAAAAAAAAGGAAATCCAACATGAAACACCAAACAAATCTCAAAAAACATGAGCATTGGTGGAATATTTCAGAAGAATAAGAAAAAGGAAAAGGACAAAGAAAGGAAAGAAAAAAAAAAAAAAACATTAAAAAAGAAACCTTAACACAATCAGCAAGTTACTCTGAATTATTTATACATTCTGAAAAATGAACTTACTGCAGAATTTTTTATTTATAGCACAGAAATATGTTGTATGGTGAATGTAGGAATTTCTAATATTAAAAATCATGTTGAGACATTAGATCTTAAAGAGAAAATACACTAAAATAATTATCTTAAACTCTTTGTTGAAAAATTGTTTGATCACTATGCCCTTGACATATGAATAACATTTATTTTGAGTATCTTCTAACAATCCAAATTTACATTCATTTCAGGAAAATTTATTTTAAGTAGGGAAATCTTCACCTATGCAGGGCTTTTTTTCCACTCTTTCATACTAAACTTGAGTGCTGCCAGATCAGGCACAAATACATAGTTAATCTTCATGTGATATCAGAACATAACCTTTTTGTTCAATCAACACAGCACAGTGTCCTTTGCAGATGTGATCTTTATGTACTGTTACATGTAATGTGGGAAGATGTAAAAATGGCTCTGAATCCAGCCTAACCTGAAGACATATTGTTCAAAATAAATCAATTAACCAAACTGTACCCTGTACTAAGCAGCACAGTAGGTGCACCTGCCTTCTGTCTCTTTTTCTCCTGACTAGACCTCCATGGACTCACCTGGACCTGGCCATGTTGGCTCCCCTAGCATTGTTGAGGGTTTTGGATGGATCCCATGACCGGCCTCATGTGCTTAGATCCTGTACAAGCCTACACAGCTCTGCCCTGTTGGAACACTGCTGGGGTCACAACTTTGCCACTGGGAGTTACCACAGGCTTAGCTTAGTTGAGTCCACCTTGACTTAACCAGGTAGGATCCCAATTAAACAGAACATGCTGCTAAATACATTGCTGTCTTTAACATCCTTATATAACTCTGTAATACCAGATATAAACTTTTCAGTTTCATATTCATTAACTTAATCTTGAGTCCTGTCTTTGGTGTCTTCCGGATTTAAGATGAGTATTTGGGGAGAAGAATCAACAATGAATGACAGTGACAACATTTACAATTTTTATGTCTGATCCAGGACTTTTGAAAGGAATATAAATCCGGAAGCCTGGAAACAAACTCATAAATATTATAATCCAATCCTTTGTTATTGAAAGCAACCAAGTCATACATTTTTTCCAGAAATTTTCAGGTTTGATTGATTTCAAATGGCTTAGAATGACAAGAGACCATGGACACAACACCAGTAAAAGGATAGAATTTAAACATGAAACATAGCAAAACATTGTTTACTAGTATTAGGCAAATCAAAGAATAGCATCAGGAATATACTGAAATGAACTACACAGCAGCAGCAGACACTGAAGTGCAGTTTGATTTTTCTTTGGTAAATCAAAGTTATCTATTAGTTTCCTTTTCTACATTTTTCTCCTCCTAACTTATCTCAGTGCTCAAGGTAAAAAGAGAAACATTCAATACATTGTAAGCTTGTTTTCACCACTTTCTATATTTAGGTATCTTGATCTGCTTTAACCCAGAAGTCATATAAAATGTACATACACTAATTTGTCATTTGACTCAGTTCTAGACTGAAGATTTAACTCAGTAAAACAGCAAAGTGGCTCTTCTATCTTGAAATTCCAATTAATAACTTATTTTGTTTTTTTAATGTCATCAAAAGTATAAGACAGATAAGAGATGAGAATTAGCCAGATGACAGCATTTTAGGAGAAATATATATTTTTTTTAGTCACATGGGGACAGTGTTACAGAGTATGCAGAAAGTATGTAAGAATAATATTGTAGGGAATATAATCCTGGTAAGTAATACATATAGAAGATATAAAATAAAATAGTAAAATAAAATAAAATAAAATAAAATAAAATAGTATAGCTGAGAAGTTGTAGAGGTATTACAGTTCTCACACTTCTAGAACTGACTACAGAATTATATCAAATTAGTTTCATCAATCACAGGATATAAATATTAGGCTAAGGCTAGTTCTGTTTGCCTTAGAAGTAGGTAACAAACTAGCCGAACCCACTTACCCTATTTATAGTAAGGCAGCTTTATTTTAGATATAATGGAAGTGCTTTACCCTGGAGTGGTGTTCTGGCATTCTCCTAAATTTATTTTCATGCTGAGATTTGCAAGTGTAAAAAGTCTATCACTTCTAACACAACAATTGAAGCTAGGTTTAATTTTAGTTCTAATGCTGGCCACTTGTTTAACATTTAGTTGACTATTTAGCAAAGTGCTAACACATTAAACCTCAAAATTTCATTGAAAGAAAACCCAAATTTCATTACAAAAGTTATTTTTTCTGTTCACTTTTGATTAGCTATTTTTATCTTTTCCATCTGATATCCAGTATCTGCCATATTTTCATATTTTCAACCATGCTTTAAAACAAGCTGGACGCTCCTTTTTTAAATATTTTCTTTTTTTCTCCCCAGCAACTCATTCATTGAACTCCTTTGTTTCTCAGTACTTCTGAGGAGCAGTGGCTTCCTTCCTTCCTTCCTTCCCACACATATAAAAAAAGAAATGAATACAGTCTTGCAAAGACACAATGGGAGTGACCCCTTTTATGCAGCTTTGCTTGCTGACACATAAAGACTAGTACAAATGCCACTTGTAAAATCATATTAATGTCTTTTTAATCTTCAAAAAAAATCCCCCCAAAACATTGAAATATTTAGATAACCTTGATTTATTGATTTTGTTGTTTTTTGGGTTTTTTCTATACATATTAAAAAAATCTCTGAGGAAATCACTTTCATATGAATGTTAGAGTGATTACAATGAACAATTTATATAATAGTCTTCTGTTTCTTCATCAAAAGAAGAAAATAGTAATAGTCCTTTTATTTCTGGATGCTTGTTTTCTTTTGCAACACCTGCTGAATGTAATTGAGAAATTTTGGATGGAAAAATTTGACAGCCCTTTTTTCATAATTTCTCTTGTGCTTTTAGACAAAAAAAAGAGGGAAATACTCAGAATAGTAACATGATTCCTGTAATTTCATGTGCACTTTGTGAGTTTGTAAAGTGTTTAAGAGGAGAAAGAGAGAGCCTATCTACCTACCTTCTCAGTTATATTTTAATTAATAAATGAGACATAAGTGAAATAGTACAGTATTATCCCAGCTTCCATTTATCCCCATAACCACACCACTGTACAAAGACATAGAGATCTAATATATTTCCCAAATAGTCCAAATAGGCTTACTTTTAAAGTGAGACTCCTGCTGCAAAGAAGTTTCCTATTTCTTGTGCTTTTTAGTCCTCACAATTGACCTAAATCAGTGTATAAGGTTTATATTTCAGTGTTATCTAGTGGAGGTTGTACCATTCAGCTTCAACCTACAGAATGTGAATACCTCTCCTATTATGACCATTTACTTAATTTTTACCATTATATATATTAGAAAAAAAAGTGTTACAAAATCCAGAAGTTTTAGAAGTTTTAGAGCCAAATTTTAACATAGTGACTGAAAAATTCAGAAGCAAAAGGTAGTTATGTATCTACAGGCAACTATCCTGTTGCCTCTTTCTGTATATATTCCCTGGTCACAGTATGACCTTTAAACGTCCCTTCCAATACAAATCATTCTATGACTTTATTCTTTTAAATGCCAATCATAGGATAAATTCTGTCCTTCAAAGCCTTATTTGTTTCCATGTAAAACACTGGAAACCAGTAGTGAATAGCTCAGATGAAGATATATATATATATTAGATTAGATGAGGTCTGACTGTGATGTTATAAATCAGTAGCTGCCTCTTAATGACTTGAATGCTTTATTAGAGCTTGAGGATTTTGCCTCAGTGTGTTAAAAAAGGCCTTATAACATATACATATATGCACAACATAAATGGTTGTGACTGGTTTGTTTGGCTTTTTTCATTATTTAAAAACCAAGGTATGCAGTGTCATCTAATTAATTTCACATAAGATACAATTAAAAAAAAAAAAAAACAAACTGCTCTGATGTTTCCTTTTAATTTTCTTCAAATATATATTTTATCTTTCCCCACACAACAAAATAACACTCATTAGTCCTTAATTGGCTGCTTCGAAACATCAATGAAGATAAGAAGAAATATTACACTTTCACTACATGAGTAAGATTTTATTTGACAGGGGAATGAAACAGAAAAAAACCATTATTTTCCAAAAGGGGGAAATAATTTGGCTAACACTTCAGAAACAATTACAAATTCATATAAATAGAAGGTCTGACAAATTTCATCAAGGTGATAAATGTGGGGAAAATTGAGTACATCAAAGCTATAGCTTCCAAACCACTATAAAGCATCACTTGTTTAGATTTCTTAATTTTTAAAATTTGAGTGCAACTTCCCTTTGACTTTTCAAGAGCGATTGTGGAATGCAAGAGATCAAGGTACGATATAAGCTCAATATGTTAACTATGGGGTATATGTCACTGGCAATACTGGTAGTTTCAATACACAGTCTTTGTGTTCAAAGGGTGGATAGAAAGACTGCTGTAAGGCATAAAACTATTAACATGATCTTATTTTCATAAGCCTGTCTTCAAATGTAAGCAATCAGTATTATATGATTTCCTTGAATAATTCTTTAAGAAGGAAAGACTCAGTAATAATATGATAGTTTTATCCAGAAGCCTACAATGAAACAAAGTGGTGCATATTTGTTCCTGAGCTTCTCACACCAAATGATGTATAGCAGCAATTATAGAAAAGAACAATATTAGTTTTACGGTTATTGTTATTATCTTAAAGTACCAAGAATAAAATCCCATATTTCCCTAGATAGTCCAATCACCACCAAAATATGTGACAGAGGAACATTTTATAATCTCTGTATTTCACACTGGCTGCACAACTAGAAATTGTCAGAGCCAAGTCATTTATATCTCCTTATTACCAGCTTGCAGAAGGCTTTGAGAATATGGGGCTAATGATGGATATTTCTATAGCAGATGTTGTTTTATTCTACTTTACCGTAGTACATCTACTTCAGATTAATTCCACTGCAGTTTATTAAAGTAGCAGAAAGAGGTCAACACTAGGAGAGCATGACACACAACTTGTTTACTCTTGTTTTGTGGAAGGAAACATATTTATATACAAATTGAAAATATTTTGGCAGAATCAGAGTTCCTTCATTTACAAATTTGGATCTTATTGTGCTGGATAATTAATTTAAACTGATACAAAACTTGCTTAAATATGAAACAATTATTTAAATTGAATATTTCTATTGTAAATTAGATTTCTGGTAAGTATATTAAAGGGATATTTTCTCAGAGGGTAAAATGTATCTAAATACGGAAAGTCCAATTACAATAGTGGATTAAATGAAACTAAAATAGTGTAAAGTGCTTTTGATAGTTCTTCCAGCAGGATGAACTACACTCAAAGCAAATTGTTTTAACTGAATGGACCTTGTACACTTCTGTGTTGTTTTTCTGAGTAGTTGAATTATAATAACAGTATACATTGATACCGAATTTCTATATTCAAAATAAACCACATACTTACAGACATGTTCTTATGTGCAAAGATTTTTAAGATACAAATTCAGTCTAAATCACAGTCTGTAGCACACCTGTCAGCATAGAAACAGCCACTAGGATACAATAGAATATTTTTGGCTCAGAGGGGGGAATGAAATTTGGTTTGTTGACATTTCCACATATTTGTCAGTTCAAAATGAACTTGGATTTTGTGGAATGTTCACTGTTGCAGCAAAGAAGACCAATAATCTTCTGGGCTGCATAATAGAGTATTTTCAGCAGATAAGGGAATTCATCCTTCCTCTTTACTCTGACCTGGTGAGACACATCTTGAGTACTTGGTCTAATCCTGGACTACCCCATATATTGGATACATGGACACCCTGGAGGAAGTTAGGCAAAGGACATGACAGTGAATAAGGTTTTGGATACCTCTCCTGCGAGAAAAGAGTGAGAGAGCTGTGAGAGACTTATGTGGTCAATGGCATAAACATTATCTTGGGTGGACCTTTGTCCATGGTAGAAAACTGCAAAGAAGCAGCTGCTCTTCTGCAACCACCTAAGCCTACCCCTTCCCGAATATGCCTAACGGAAATTGGTATTGTGCTGGGAGCCTGAGATAAGAAAGGTGGTACTATTGTCCATTTATCCCAGGCCTGGGGAGAAGAATGTATCCATGGCTGATACTAGAAGAGAGACTGGAGTGCTAATGGCTCAAACAGAGGACAAGCACACTTGACACCTTAGGATACTGCTGGTGTTGACCAAGGCTTACCTTGAGGTAAATCTTGGGAGGTGGGTACCATCTCTTGGTCCTTACTCAAGTGACTCAGTGGTGATAACTCCCCTTTCGGGGAGTAACGGGACATTCACTCCTGGTAGCCTCGAGATATCCATCCCTGCTGATGGGCCAGGATGGGGCATAACTGACTCACCTGTGCTGACTTAATTGGCAGCTACAACATCTTAGAAAGTGTCAAAGACTCCTGAACTGTCCTGTGATCCACAGCATTACATCATTTGTTGTGAAACTCCAAGCCCCACACCAGCTACCTAAGCACATTTCCACTTGAATGTCAGGGTATATAACTTGTGGAATTTTTCTGGTTCAGAGACTTTCCTCACTTGTGATGAATCAAGAAAAGTGACCATCATTTTGACCAACACTGAAGTTACAACAATCAAGTGTTGTCGAGGATCCAAGGGGTGGTGACTATTTACAGGTATCATTTGCTCCTTAATTCAGGCAGAGGCATCTCTCTAAAAATTTTAATAATGGGATCTTGACAAAGGCTCAGGGAGCATATAAGCGATATAAATACCTGATGAAAAGTAGCAAACAAGATGCCCTTGACGCTCCACAGTTATGCCAACTGAAAGAACAAGTGGCAATGGGCCCAATTTGTAATAAAGGAAAATCCAAAATTTAATTGAAACAAAACTACTTTTTCTTTTTTTTTTCTTTTTTTTTTAAAACTCTGAAAGTGGTCAAACAGGAGTCCCAGTCCTTGGAGATATTTGAAACCTGAATGGACATTGTCATTGTCCTGAGTGACCTGTTCTAGATGACTCTGCTCTGAGAAAGACAGTTGGATCTGGTGATTCACAGAGATTCCTTCCATCAACAACTCTTATGTGAAATTTTGTGATTGCTGCATTGACTTTAGCAGTGGCAATATAGGGGAGCTGAAACCTAAATGGCATGAGGCCCTTATCTGAAGCATCCATTTTGAAGAGTTTCCTCCAAGTCCTTAATTCTACATTAATATATTTAGCAGATTGAAGCACTTGAAACATATGCTCACTACTTCTTAACATAATTCAAGATAATGTCCTAAGAATTTTATAGTGAGAAAGGTTTATACATTCTCTCAGATTATTCAGCATCCACCTAATTTTGGCAGATTGTATCTGAACCATGTAAATCCAGTATATACTGCCTACTTAACTCATGTTGGTTAGCATTAGTTTACAAACAGCCTGAACTACGAATTTGATAGTAAGATAGAAAAAGTAATTTCACTCTTTTTTTGATGACAATATTTCTGTGACCAAAATTCATGCTTTTGAAATAAAGAATCATAACTGTTTGGTTTCTTTTACAAAAATTGCATTATGTGTAGTAACTATTCTAAACAAATAGCAGTGTCAGTCAATTCATTTTCTAACTTTGTTAATAAATTGATTATAGAGGTATTTTTTCAGCAGACTTCATGTTTTTTCCACACTTTTGGGAAAAATGGTGGCTAGAAACCTAGAGGCTGGACATTCTGCAGGATTCTCTTTCTGCCTGTGAAATAACAATGAACTCACAGTTACATTCTGCACTTCCCTACTCACAACACTTCTTGGTCAAGCCTTGCTATAGCATTGATTTTTTTAAAAAATAAACTTATTGTGCAGTAAAAGAGATTCACAGGGTAATCTCGTTTTCTATTGAGTGGCATTTAAACAAAACACAAAAGAGTCTTCAAATATTTTTGTTACCCTTAACACAGCGGCTTATATCTTTTCTGAGGGTGAAAACTGTATTGACTTTTTTTGTCTTCTCCCTCTCTGTGGTCTTTAATTCACCTTGTACCTTGCACATTTATAATAAATCCCACTCTATTTTGGAAGCTCTAGTCTTGTTTTAACTGCTTTCTTGTTGTAATTCCATTTTGAAGACAAGCACATTCCTATGCAAGCATGTCTCAGCAGCAAATACATTTCTTGTATTTTTACTTGGTATAATCAATTAAACTTGTCAGTTTACCCACAGTGTTTACTACTAAATTGCAATATAGATTGATGTCACAAGCCATTTAGTGAACTTAGATAACTTTAGATACTACTTTTGTTTACTTGTTTTCTTGTGTGTCTAATATATTATCATTAAATGATTCAAAGTATGAGTTCAGAAGAATCAAAAATAGTGATGTTGGCACTTTTCTTAGTTTTGAGGGTTTTTTTAAACTTATATCTTCACACCTGATCCCTAAAGAACACTGTTCAGAATCATTAACAGCAAATATGTGTTTACAGCTAGTTTAAATCAATTGCTAATTAACTCCACAAGGCAAAAATGGATTTCTGTTTAGCACTGAGTTTGCGCTTTTCCTTTATTCTTGATACTCGCAGGTGTGAGGTTCAAACTACATTAGCATCTGCTCTGTAACTGCCTGATCCAAACATCACAGAAATCAACATAAATTTAGTGGGAAAATTTGATGGGAATATCTTCACAAAAATTCTAAAGTTTATTAAAAATTTAAGCTGCTAAATTCCTAATACTTCTGTAAATCTGCTGTTACCTTCAAATCAGGGTCAGCTTCGAGGTTAGATAAGATTGCAAAAAGTCCTGTCACATTTTAGTACCTCTGCAAAACCTTTGATGCACCTCTTCTAGTGCTTCACAACCCTCGTTTTTCTTTCTCCCCATTTTTCTCTGCCTTGAACATCCTTTCCTGTAAATTGTGCCAAATGTCTCTTCTTTCATTGTATAATACAGCCAAGAGTCTAGCTGCATTTTCTTTAAAACTTCGCCACAGATAATGGAAGAAAGCAATTAGAGTCTGTCTTTGCCTGTTTTTCTTCAGGGTGAACAGACTCAGTTCTCCCAATACACCTTGTGCATTCCATAACATACGTATTACAGCAGCCATAAAAATTAATATTCATCTCACAACATTTTTCTTTTATTTCTAATAATTAAAAATAAGAACACAAAACAATCTATTGTTGATTAACTTATTATTACTCAGCTTAAATGGAGATATTACTAGGACAGAATAATGTTTCCTATTAGAAGTTTGTAGCTGATTACTGTGCACAGACTTGCCACTAGTTTTTATGCAAAGCTCTCATTGCTTCCAGCAGGAGTTTTGCAAGCAAATATAAGCAAAGGTCCAATGAAAGGGTCAAATTTATTTGGATTATCCATTCCCTGGTTTTGATTGGTGTTATGAACCTGTTTAAACACAGAAGAGCAAAGAAAACTAAGTTTTTGAACCCAGAAATGTTTGAAATATACCCCAAAATTTGATTAAAACCAAAAGAGGTTAGATGTTGGTGGCAAAAAACCTCACTATGTTTTATTTGGTATTAAAGGAGGTGAAGGGAAAGAAAGAGAAAAGAAACATAGGAAGAAGTAGAAAAAGAATTGTGCGTGGGACAGGGAGAAAGTGACAGGGATTAGGTAGAAACAAATCACCCTTCCGAGGATCCCAATGATATCTCATTGTGCCCCTTCATCTGGTCTTCTGACCAGAGCCTTTTTCAACACGAATCTAAAACCTCTCCTCCACCCGCCTTTGAGGGCCTGTGTGAGCCTGGCAGTTGGTAGCCCCCGGGCTGTGGTCTCTGCCCTGAAGGGGCTCAGCTTCATCCTTCGGTGAATGTATTCTTCTCCCGCAGCCCTGAGTCACTTTATCTTCATCAAGGAGCAGCACAGGGCCTCAGTCAGGGCCCCACTCAGTGTATGGGGGTCTTCAGCTTCTGTTGGACACTTTTCCTCCAACTGGCAAAAGTCCTTCATGAGGATGTTTAAGCCATAAATTACATTTCACTCTCCAGCAGTTAGGTTGTTTGGGTTGTTTTTCTTTTTTTTTAGATGAATGAATAAGATTCAAATAATATATAATAAAATAAATACAAGCTGAGGGAGTTTTGTGGTGGTGATTTTTTTTTAAAAAAAATAGAAAACATCAATGACTGTTTGGATTTATGATGGACAAACCCCAAAGGGTTATCATTGAATAAAAATATTATCAAATACAGATATTGTACATAAATGCTTATTTAATAAACAAAATAATTATAATATGTCTAAAGACCTGTACTTTTTGATTAAAAATAAATGTCTAGAATAAACATCACATTATTTGATTACCTCTATAATTTTCAGTATTTTGTTTAATTTTTAATATATTGAGGCAATCAGTGACTCATATCCAAAATTTTTATATTGCACAAAAACAGGATTTCAAGACGTTTTTTGAAGAAGCACTTTTGCATGTAGGAAGGCATAAAACAATCCTATAAGAAAAGTGAATTTAAGGCTTTCTGACTTGGATTTGTGTGTAGTAAAACCCTAAATACAATGATTCCAGTGTAAATATCAAGGACAAAAATCTTTCTTAGAGACTGCAAGAGAGATTAGCAAAACACTCAGGGAAAAAGTCAGAATTTGCTTTAAATCTGTATTACAAATGAGTCAATTTCTATCTTTTTAAAACACTTTTTTCTTATGCAGTCTGTAGATGGCAGTCTTGTACCAGCCGTGAAATTTTAAGCATTATATTTACATGTATAAATACGTAAGCACACAGAGAGAAATATAAAATATTAGTAAGGTGAGAAGGAGACAGAGTTTGTGGGGTTTTTCATTTTATTTTCCACATCATGAGATGATAAGTGTATAAAGTACAAAGTTTCTGTAAATCTGATTTAAATATTTCTGTGGTGCTACATTTTGTATATTTACAGAAACTAATTTCACTGTGACAATGACAATAACACAAATAATTCTCTCTAAAATATATCTGATATTTAGGAGGAAAGAAGTATCTCTGCAAGTGATAGATTACTGTCATGCTTCACTAGTCTGGATGAGTGTAGACAATTTCAGAATTGGATATCATGCTTATGAGTAACAGGGAATTTTCCTTAATGTGTATTTCTAAAATTATGCTGGCAAGAAAACTTCCACTTAGAAATATAAAAACCCTAAACGTCAAGAAAATTTTATTCGAATTACTGCGTGGCACTTGTTTTTAATCTGTGAAACAGTGACATAAATTTGTGCATCAGAAAAAAAACCACACGCGCACACGCACTCACATACACAGACAGCAAAACCGAGACTACAATAACGTCAGCCAGCCAGAAAACCTCAAAAGTTTCAAAAGTCTTCTAGCAGCAATATCAGGAAAGCAGACTTGCATGAAAATGTTTTCCTGCCTTACATAGTAGAGAACCACACAACACTTTCACATATGTTTTGATAAGAAGTTATGCCATGATAGATATCATGGAATCACAAAATCATAGAATGAGCTGAATAGAAGGGACCCACTGGGATCCTAGAGTCCAGCTCCTGGCCCTGCACAGCACCATCCCCAAGAGTCACACTGTGTGCCTGGGAGCATTGTCCAAATGCTTCTTGAACTCTGTCAGGCTTGGTGCTGTGACCACTTCCCTAGGGAGCCTGTTCCAGTGCTCAACGACCCTCTGTGTAACAAATCTTTTCCTGATATCCAACTGAAACCTTCCCTGATACTATTTCAGACCATTCCTTCAGGTCCTGTCACTGGTGACACAGAGAATATCAGTGTCTACCTCTCTACTTCCCCTTGTGAGGAAGTTGTAGATTATGATGAGATCTCAGTTTCCTCTTCTTTAGGCTGAATAAACCAAGTGACCTTAGATGCTCCTCAGATGGCTTTCCCTCAAGGCCCTGGAGGCTGTTGTGTTCTCCATTTGACCAACACATCCACATTCTGCTCTTTGCTGATGCACCACATTTGAATCATTACCTTTCACTGCCAAGATATAAACAGAGTGGTAACAGGTGAATAAAAACTAATTTTCCTCTGCAAAGCACAAACATCCCTGATATTCCTTAGCTTTCTACTTGAAGAAGACAAATCTTAATTTCGTGTTCACGAAGTTGTCATGGGAATATATACTGGCCGATACAAATAACTTGTTAAAGGATTTATTAAAAAAACATTATATTACTAACTCAGCCTCAACTTTTTGTTGCCTTTCTTTATCCTAAGCACAAAGTATGCTTTAATTATAAAATCACTGTCTGTGGATTGGGTTTCATTATGGAGTCCTCTATAGATTTCCTTCCTCTAATTAAAAGTTAGTTTTAGTCAAATTATGTCAGTGTCCTTATTTGTTCTTCTTTTGTCCTTCTTTTGTCCTTATTTTGTCCTTACTTATTGCATGTTGTCTTTTGCGTAGTCACTGCTTACAACACAAGGTACTCAAAAAGATCTTGCAAATGAGGTTACTTAGTTTTGAAGCCTGTCTGGTATTCTACTATGTCAAGATTTTCCTGGCAGAATTTATTTTTATTTATTTGTCAAATCTAGACACATAAAATCCTCCCCTTTCCAACTTATGCACCCTAGGATAGGGTAAGAAATACCAATATACTATGATATTTGAAATGCTATGTACCTCCCTACTTTATTCAACATGCCCATTTGGCTTGATTTGGTTTTGAACTTGAAGCAGTGGAAAAGGTACAGCATAGGAAAAAGGGAACTGAGGCTGTAATACTATGAATTTAGTACTTTTATGTACAAAAGAGGAATTAAATGTTAAATTTTAAAGCACAACTTGACAGAGAGAAATTTTGCACAGCATGCAGCATAAAAAGCAATATGCCTGGATTAGAGAAAAAATAAAATTTAACCAAAAGGTACTTAAGGTAAAAGAAGAAAGTAATAGGAGGGGAAAACCTGTAACCTTAATCACTGCAACTTGTTGCTGAATTGTGAATTTTGGTTAAATCTCTCCATATCTCAAAATATTTTATTACTCTCCCTTCGCTGATCATTACAGAAATTCCTCTTTTTGTATAGCTGAATCCCCAATAGCTCTTCCCCATTTCTTATGGAATCAAAGTAATATGATACAAATATTGATTTATTTTTAAAAATTACTTTCACTTGATTAAAAAAAACGCTAAACTTGGATTTTAGCCAGTACAAAATTTTGCTTGTTCAATGCAAATGTAAAGGAATAAAAGTAAAACCTTAAATTATTTGAGAGGAAGATGTAAACTTTCTCTTGTGCTTAATGTTAAACATGCATCTTGTATCAAGTGAGAGTTCATGTCTCAGATTTCATTCTGAGATCCTAAAACTCTTTCTTTTCCAATGTACATTCCATGAGAAAGTACATACAATTAAGGATGTTACAACAGAGAAGTTAAACTATCTCAATTGCTCATAGAAGCAACAGCATATTTATTGCCATCAGTCCCACGAATACTGAAATCTCCATCTAGTCTGTCTGAAGTAAAAGGGTACAATTTGAATTCTGGGTGTAGCTACTATATGCAGCAGAAATGAATTTGACCCGAAGGCTTTCCTTTTCATCAGTGACATAGATTTGCTCAATGCTATTCAAAATGAAAGATAAGCACTAAATCAAATACAATCTGTGTCATCTTATGAAATGACTGTCTTATAAATTGGATAGTGTTGGCCTAAGCTACCAAAAAGTCTGAGTAACTGGAAATAAAGAAGGGTTACTAAATCTGCTTATCTGTAATGTGAACAACTTGGAGTTAAGCTCATTTCTTTCATTAAGGAAAAAGATGTATTCATCAGAGCCAGTAAAAGAGTAAACACAGAACCAACTCTGATAAGGGACTTCTAAGTCTGAAGGACAAAGTTTTAAGTCAGTCCAATAATTAAAATCTGACATGGAAAAAACTGTTATAATTCAGATGATAAAAAGGTACAATGTTTTGCGACGAGTGTCAGCAATTGATAATTTATCTTTGTCTGCTTGTTTTTCTTATATGGCAGGGAAATAGCTAAACTGATTCACACCAAATAAGTTTCACTAACAATATTATACCAAATGTTTCAGCAACTCATCCAAATTTAATTGTAGGAGAGTTTGAGAATGCTATTTTGCCACATCCAGCACCTGGAAGCAATTTCCGACTAAAGAAGTAAGCAAACTTTGTGCTAACACAAAAGAAGTTTAATGTTGTTGTTTTTAGTAAATTAAATATGGAGTAGAAAGGATATGCTTTGGTGCTGGGTGAGACTAAACAAATAAACAATCAAAAGAGAGAGCAGACAGAAGTTACACTTTTAAAAAGTATTTTTGCAACCTATTTTGGTTTTTCTTGTTGCTTTATTTGGTTTCTTTTACAAAATATGATATTTAATATCTTTTTTAATGCCATCAGAACTGTGAAGCACAGAGCGTACTGCTACTCAGTAAGAGACAAAGTGGTTATTATTCGGTGATATGTTTGCTGTGCTCCTATTGAATTTTTGCTGGGTCTTAACAGAAAATAGTTTTTCATAACTTATGCAATTTGTGCATCTGTGGAACTCTTAATGTGTGAGTTTCCTCAGCTATCAGGGTTTCCATTTATTCTCATTTAGACAGAAAGCTTTGTACATGAAATCTATTGTCATATTTGGTATATTGTATATGTCCACAATTTAAAAAAATACACAGACACAGTTTAAGACTAAAATGCTTTTCATAGGAAACATTGAAAAATAAAAGTACTTCATATAAAGTCATTTCAAGATTGGAAACTTGCTTGTACTGCTTGATCTAGGAAATCTTTTAAATTGAATAGACAGTGATTCATCATGAACCACAGCTTTATCTCATAGTAGTTGCATTATAAGGATAAAAGAAATATTGCATTTTACCAAAATTAAGGTTTAGCATGAATTCCTTTTTTCATTATTTCAGTTAGAGTATTACAAGAGCTTCTGAAAAATATCTTGCTCATAATTGATTTGAGATCATACATTCTTTGCCAGAAAATTTTAAATTCTTGAAACAATTACATCTCCTAAAAAGTGATAGAGAAAAATCATTCAATTGAATTAGCCAGGATTGAAGAGAAACTGTTGTAATTTCTTATTTCTACCACAAAAACTGGTCAAATGTTAGTCTCAGTGGCACTTATTAGATTAGAAGTTTTTCTGAGCCCAGTCATACTCCAGCTCCATGCAGGATATTCTGTTGCCTGCAAAGCCCCTCCCTGTTTTCTGGAGGAGAAAAACGCTTCCAGGGTGAAAGGGCCTGGAGCTGGATGGCCTCAGTCTTCATCTGACCTGGACAAATCAAGGCCTAGTATTTTGGGAAACATTGCTGTATATTCTCACTTCTCAAGCAAGAAGCATCATTATTGACTTCGTTTTCTATAGATAAAAGAAATAATACTGGCTAGTACTTTATCAAAAGATTGTAAGGACAAATATACTGATGTTTCATGTAATTTTATATTTAAAATACCAGCTATGTATGTTGTAACAGGCACATGCAATTTCACTGTGTGGAGCTTATTACCTCCAAGTTAGCACTGTGGAAATAAGACTTACAGTAAAGTCCTGACTGAAGCACAGAGACAAGCTTACCTACAAAAGACTGTTTGTTGAACTTTAAACCATATAACTTTAAGAAATATTTCTCACACATGATCCCTACTAGGATCCCTACATATGTTAATAACTACCAGTATAAATAGTTTTATGAGTTGGCTAGTTAAAATACATACGTATTAGTAAAGTATATTATTTCTTGTTTCTGCTTCTAGGCATGTATACATAAATTCTGACAAAGCTGAGCTGCTCAGCACTAAAGCCAAGCTATAAATATAACTCAGCTAACATAGTAAATATGGTCAGACTGCATCAATTTATGCATGAAGAGGTTCACAGTACTTGTATCATCTGTGGGAGGTCCAAATTAAAATCTACAACTCCAAAAATATCCTAGACAGGAGACTAAAATGAGTTTTGCATTAATGAATATCAAAACTTGCCTGTTGGATGTACATTCAGTTTAATATAAAAAAAGGTCACACAAAAAATCCCAACAAAAAATGGAATATTTCTGATTCCTACCAAAATACAAGTTGTCTAAATTTTGGCTAACATGTACATTCAGGTATTACAGAATATAATTGTGATGGTTAACATTTCATCAGGAAGAGGAAGACTCAGGTTCCCTCTGAACACTTGAGTGAACTTGAACAGGACATCTCAGCTGCAAACTGAAAGCTGAAAGAAGGCCTGAAGGCCTTAACCACAACAAAAAGTTTACAACTCTGGGTTTCAGCCTGAAAGAAGCTCTTAAAATTTTGGTGTGGTGGGTCTGTGTCCCAGTCTTTTTCACTTTACTTTTTTCTTAGACAGCTACCCAGGTCTGAGATGTTGTTCATAGGTTTTGCAATGGTCAATAAATTATTATTAATAATTCAACATGATAGGCAGGGAAAGAGATGTAAGGGATGAAGTGAAGCTTCCCTATCAGTGCTTGATCTTTCTTTCTGTATTATTTCAGTTTAACTCTGTGGCCTTGCTTGCTTGTGGGTGCCCCATACAGTCTCACTGTCTGCACACTTAACACTAGCACCCCCACTCTTGATTAACCCCCTTCACAAATTGTACAGGATTGTTCAGCCCCTCTGACAGAGTATAGAGCATTTCTCCTGGATTTTTTCTGTAGAAGAAGACCTAAGTGACTTGGCCATATGATCAAAGAAAGTCATCAGGCAGTTACCATCTTAAAATAGAATTTCCCTCATTGATGACGACAAAGATTTGTGCCTCTAGTGGGCAATTTGACCCACTAAACTCCTGACTCACCTTGCAAAGGTCTGAAATCACCTTTCACTGACCATTACGAAAATCCTAAAGAGACTGTGTTGCTCATGAGGATATTTCAATTGTCTAAAATTAGGTGATTGAACTCCAGTACAAAAACTGAGTAGAGTTAGAAGTCAAAAGAATCTCTGTTCCAACACACCTCTGTAATCACAACACCTTTCTAAAAGAAGACATGTCTGCTCAGGTGGCAATATTTACATTGTAGTTAAATTGATACTAAGTGTACCTCTGTTGTGAAGAAAATGAAATGTTTTAATATTAAAATACCAAATAAAACTGGTTTTGGTCCATCTAAATTAAGGGAAAGAAATAACTAGAATGCTGAAAAGTGCATCTTTTATTATAAAAATATCTTACCTCATAAATTCTCTTTATCTTAAAGCATTTGCATTCAGTTTATTGAGCTTCCAAAATAAATATTTATTTTTTCCTGCACTAACGGACATAATTTCTGCTTGGTATTTTTTGCTGCATTTGTTTTCCTCTCAACAACTGGGCTTATGACAACTCACTTGTCACACTGCTGAATGATTATAATCAGCTGATAATTGAGGCTTTGTGCTAGTTAGCCTTTGCAAATTCAATTTCTTTAGCTAGAATGGTATAATTACGGCCAAATTTATAAATCAGTATTACATGCTAATTACCAATATCAGAAAATAATAGCCAAAATACTATCCTTAACAATCTGAATGTTAAACATCCACAGAATGCATAAATAAATTGCTCTGATTTTCCTCTCATCTCAATTTTTGAGTAAATGCTTATATGCTTTTCAATTACATAATTCCTGCCATTCAACAAAGTTGTGTGTTTTGGTTTTAACTTGTTTATAAATGTTGGGGTGTTTATAACATATTAAAAGGAGAGATATTTTAGAGGAAACAGCCAACAGTGTAGTTTAAAGATAAGAAATTTCTCAGGTTGTTTGTTTCTTCTTTCTCACAGAAGATAAACACTGACACCTAATCTTGGTTGCAATCACACTTTAATGACATTTCTTATCCTTCCCAATCTTCCAGTTTATAATTCTCTAACCTTCTAGTGAATTTAAAGACAGAGAGACAAGGAAAGACACTCAGTTTGGACATGTGGTAATTGGCAAAAGGAATAGTCAATTATCACATATTATTAGCACAGACATGCTTCATCTGGTAGTGACTGAGTCTGTTTGTCTAGAAATACCTATCAAACAAATAATTAAAATCAAATGTTGGCAGATGTGGATCTTGCCTCTCATGATTGCTTTTCCTGATGTACAGGATTTGATAAAGTCTTCCAGTTTAATTTCTGGTTTGTTGGCTTTTTTAAACAATATCTTAGATGTTCAAAAGAATGTATGCACAGTACATGGAAAGACTACCTAGGAAAATTAGACATCTGTCTGTGTTTATCTTGATTTTCCCAATTGTACAGGCTTAAACTCTGCTAAAAGGCTGTGGAAAGTAGAAACAATCTGTATTCTTATTGTGCACTTGCAGCCCTATAGGAAAACCTGCTGGGATTGGCTGCAGATGGCTTCATTTCAGAAGAAGAATGTGCTTCCTAACAGTTGCTTGTTCTGTATGCATGATCAAGCAACAGTCAATGGTTTCCTGTGCCTCATTAGCTATAGTGACAGGAAGAAGTACGATTCTCCAAAAATACTTGCCCTTCCTCCAAACTAAGGTAACACTGCACAGAAGAAACACTAAGAAATTTGAATCTTGTGTTTGGGGTTTTTTTAAGGAACAAACCAAGAAAAACCAAGAATTTTAAAAAGTAGCATAAAATTATATTCAAATACTTGACAAGAGTTTCACATTATAGTAAGATTAAACTTTTCATATGTATGTCATAATCTTCTCTCATTAAAAGAAAAGAAGGAATTATTTTGGTTTGACAGGTGCTCTTTTATTTTTTTTAAGTTACAAATGTACAACTCAAGCTTCTAAAAAAATTTGCTGCTGCTGAAGATTCTCAAATGTTGTTGAATAACTCAGTATGCATGTAGACCAGGATTCCTTAAATAACTGTTTTAATGTTCTGTGTTTTAACCTGCAGGGAAAAAGGCAAGGCTGAAATGTCTTGGTTTCCTATTGCAACAGTGAGACCTGTGGAAGTTAATGGGAGAATCAGCAGAAACATTTAAAGTTCATAATTTTTTTCCTGAGTTGTTTATGTAGTTGTAATCAAGTCACTCTTTCCCCCTGTAGGTTTTCTACCATTTCTACCATTTTTCTATTTCCACAATGACTGCTAAGATTCATATCATCCTGAAGAATGTATTTAATACCAGTGAGCTGGTGTGTACCTTGAGACAACCTCTCTATTGACTGTGAAGGAAATCCTTTTAATTCAGGTGTGACAGCTATGCTAAATTCTGCCCAGGCAGTTTCAGTCCTTGTCCCTAAACTAATATTTCCCAGTTTAAACACTTCTTTCTCCTACATGTTCCAAAATGAAATATGAAAGTATGGTAATAAAATGGCCATAAAAGTTACTGCAGTCTAATGCAGCACATTTTTTCATACTTGTGAAAGATACACTTATTTCTAACCTTGGAAGTTTCTGAGATAACAGACGTAAAGTCCTGACAAGCTCAATACTGTTTATCACAGCTATGATAGCTCCCCCTGGAAAACATACAGCTGGCAAACAGTGTATCTAGTTCACGGGGGAATTATCACAAATAATTAGTTCCCTCAAATTCTTCTTAAAAAACTGTAACATGTATTTAAAGGCATGGCCAGCAGGTAGAGGGAGGGGATTCTGCCTGTCTGCTCTTGTGAGACCCCCACCTGCAGTACTGCACCTGCTCTGGGGTCTTCAGCAAAGGAAAGGTGTAGATCTGTTGGAGCAAGTCCAGAGAAGTGTCAAAAAGCTGATCTGAGGACTCTGGAGGACTCTCCACTCTGGAGACAAGCTGAAAGAACCACGGTTTTTGGGCCTGGAGAACAGAATTGCAGCTTTCCAGTACTTAAAGGGAGATTATAAAAAAAACGGAGAGTGACTTTTCCCATGAACAGATAATGATTGAACAAGCTAAAAGAGGAGAGATTTAGATGTTGGGAAGAAATTCTTTACTGTGAAGGTGGTGAGACACTGGAACAGGCTGCCCACAGAAGCTGTGGATGCCCCATCCCTGGATGTGTTCAAGGCCAGGCTGGATGGGGCTCTGGGCTACCTGACCTAGTTGGCAGTATCTCTGCCCATGGTGGCATCCAGATGAAATTTGAAGTCCCTTCCAATTCAAACCATTCTGTGACCCTATGATTCTATTTATGCTGGGTTTTTTAAATGGGAAATGTGTCTCATGCAGAAGAGATGATACAGTATTCTGCACAGATTTTGTTGGTATTTACTCAAAATAAACAGTGTAATGCATGCAATTTCTTACATTTTTTTATTTGGAGTCCTCTGTTGCATTCTAATAATGCTACTCCTAAGTAATTATTATTCCTATAATCAGATTTATTTTTCTTCACTATTATGGTGGTGTTTTTTCTCTCACATGCATATTAGAGTACACATTTATAAAAAACTATTAATTATTCTGGCAAGGTAGATGAAGCCCTTCAGTCAAATATATGTGCCTCACTTAAACCTCACTTTTAAAGTAAACAGAAAATAGATGTACATGCATTTTTGAGAGCATTGACAACATAAAATTTTTCATTCATTGGTGTTGTAGCAGTTTGGGTCTTCAGAATGTCAATTAGCTGTCCCAATTAAGTGCCTCAATGAAAGCCTAGAAGCCAAATATTAAAAACCAATTAAAAAAATTCTTAACTTAGTGTTTAAAAAAAACCCTTGAATTTTAACTTTAGTTACATATGTACCAGGGTCTATTTGTTTAAAGCACTTGGCCTATATATGCTCAATAAATGCATACGTTAGATTCTTTTAAATGAGAAAAAATTATGAGTTTTTGTAATATGAATGCTAGTCTAGTTTTTTTTTTTTTCCTAAGTGGCCACTTGTTGTGGTGTCCCAGCCCATTCATGGGCTGACGCAAATCAATTGGGCAGATTGCCCCGCCCATGGCAGTGACTCAGAGGGTGGGTCAGTGGACATTGAGGTCTAAGCCACACCCCTTTTGGGCTGCTCCCAGACTCAAACCACCTCCCCTTGTTCTAGCAAGTTCTTCCCTGTTTGGTTGTTCATTGGCTCCCTGTTGTGGCTCCTGCCTCCCTGCTTCCCTCATTAATTCCCATTGAATTGCATCTTCTCCCTTAATTGTACCCTATTGGTTGCTTCCCTTTCCTCCGCCTTGTTCCATCCCCCCCCCCCATAAAAAGCTGTGCACCCCTTCATTCAGGGCTGATGGTCCCTGCACTGTCGTTTGGGAATAAGCCATTTGGAGCCCATACTGTTGTCCCTCACGCGTTTTTTACGCCCGGGGTGATGAGACATTGGCTGCCTGGTGGGTCTCCTCTGAGGGGGAGCCAGCTCAAGTGCACACCCAGCGCTTTGCGCTTTCAGAGGACGTTCCCTGAGGACGTTGTGGAGGTGATGCTGCCTCCCCTCTGACCGAGGGCACGCCAGAGCTCTCAACAAAGAGCCAGTGAAGTGTCAGCTACTGTCTGCCACACATGCTATATTAAAAACAGTTCTAACCATTACAGTTATTTTTTGACCTATTACATATTGCTCCACTGGCAAAGCAATTTAGTGCTCAATTACAGTGGACTGAACCAAAGTCAATAGACCACATTTTTTACCTTCTCTTTCTTAGAGGTATCTTACATTAAATGAGGCAGAATAAGTTTACTTGTAAATTAGTAAGAACAAGAGCAAGTCATTGATTTTAATTTTTTTTTTAAGAAAAAGCAACCAGGAAGGGTGTGTTTGTTGATAACACTGTGTTTAACTACCTAAGCAATGTTCAGCTGCAAAGTTGTGTTTAGTTGCACAAGCCACAGATGATACAGCTTCATCCTTTCTCAATCCAGTGAACATGTGTGACAGACACTAATGGGACAGATATTGATTCTGCTTCCAACTCTCAGAAGTCTTTGCTCTTTTCTGAGATATTACTCATTTTCCGAGGTATCAGTAAATTATTTACTTACAGTATAGTCTAACAAACAATTCCTGTTTTGAAGGAAAAATTTGTTTTTAAATGTCTAGCCTGTAAAAAATTAAAATAATGAATTAAGAAATAGGCACTTGTATTGTATTGTCATAATAGAAGCAGAAAATAAAGGTTTCTGAAAAATAATTTGAGTTTTTTTAAGAAGTCTTTATTAAAATCCTTCCCATATACATTGCCCTCCTAGCTGTCTTTCCCTCTCTCTTAACTTCAAATTTTTCTGCAAAAGGCATCAGTTACTCAGAACAAGAAGTCACACAGGGTGGCTTTGCTTTTCTTTTTCTCTGGCTCTTCTCCAGCAGAAGGACAAGATGTGGATCTGGACAGTCAAGAGCACAGAGCACTATAGAAGGGCAGGCTCGTTTCTTGTTCTGTTAGAAGCCTGGAGTGGGCTGATGGGGCAGCAAGGCTGAGAGCTAGTCAAGGAGAAAAAAGTGGATAATAGTGGATGTGAAAGAGAGGGAATAACTTCAGGGACACACACCTGCCACTTCAGCCTTCTCTCTGACAGGGGAGGTAGCAGCAAGAGCTGGCAGGGCCAAAGATCTTTTTTTGCCTTTTTGACTTGTTTGACTTCAAACGACATTGCCTTTTTTCTGCTATCTTTCCTGGAGTGATAAGGGTACTGCTGTCAAATACATTGGTAACTTTCTTTACAGACATAGATAAAAGAGGTAGTGTTTTTGCTATTATAACCTAATGATATGAGTGCAGCAAGGATTGTAAGCAACAATAAAATCCTTTATTACACCACTGATGTAGCAGGAAGACAAGATTTTTTATTCAGGATGCCTTGAAAGACTCATCTGACCTTTCCCATTGCACAAGTGCAATGGGAATTGTTAAGGGCCCTCTTCTCTCTTTGTTCCACAGAGGTTAACTGCTGGTCACCTCCTCTTTACTCCATAGGTGCTGACTATTCTCTCTCAAGTGGCCTTGTAGATTACCATAATTATTCCCAGAGCAGCTGTAAGTGGTATTTAGTCTTTGTTTTGTTGCTTCTTGTTAGAACTGATGAAAGGATTCTGTATATATGTGTGATTATGGAAGCATATGTGTAAACATTGTCAAAATGTGACAGTTAGAAAGTACCAATGGCTAATAGAGATTAGTTTAATTGCACTACCTTCTGTTTGCAGTGTTTGCACATTGTCTGTCTATGCATCTTTCTTTCTACCTCTTTGATCTCCTATCTGCCATGATAGCATACAACAACCTTCAACATTTATATGCTTTACAGTGTTGCTAGTGATGAATTGTAAACTGTTGTTACTTTTTTCCTTTATACCTTACATAGAGCAGTTGTCTTTGATTCTTCGTCTTGTATAGTTTTCCCCTTTGATATCCTCCAGCCACAGAAACAGCACTGGAAGTTCTCTGTTTCAAAGGAATTTTTATTGTGTAATAAATATCCATGTGTGTTGAAGTGTGGCATATCAGCACATTGGAGAGATTTTTCTTGGAAATTTTGCTAGAATGGTACAGCAGGACACAAGAGACATAAATGATCAATTAGTAACATAAACAATTGACAGTTAAAACAAGACATTTTGAAAATGCATCTCTTCCTTTTTATATACCTCAAAAGAAGAAAAATATAATGTATGTGAGCTATGTTATGAGATTATTGCATATAAGGTCATACTTCTATGTAAAATTGAAATAAGACTGGATGAGATATTTTTTCCCTCAATACAGGTGAAAATAACTTCTATGAAAAAACTTTTTGTCGAATGAGAAATCAAAACAAAGAAAATATAGGCATGGAAACCAATCTAGGCAAGAACATTCCAGAAGGTACACATCTAGTCCTTTGCCAGAGTAGAAAATTTGAAAGCATGGCTACATAATACTTGTGAGGACTGTAAAGATATCCCCAAGCCAGGAATGAAAAAGAGTTCTTACAATGCTGGGTTTTTTTTTGCTGTATGCCCAGCCTAAATTGCCAGGCTGAAAGGCAGAACATGCAATCTAAACCCAGTGGGGTGTGGATGTCCCCATACAGCTCCTGGGATCAGATGACTGTATCTGCATATTCCTGTCTCAGCAGTGGTACACTGTGGTTCCATGCTTAAAAGAAAAAGAATAAAGAAAAGAAAAACAAACAAACAAACAAAAACAAACCACAAAACAGAAGAGTAAACAGAGGCAGCAGGCAAGTTCAGCATTGAACTGGTGATCACTTGCATTGCTTAACTACTCTTGATGTCATGGCATTACCTACTGTGTATCACCACTTTGAGGTAATATCCAGGGCTAGTTTGGAAGAGACTTCTGTCTGCAGGTAAGGTTGGTATGGATTTGGTAGTTGCACTTGAATACTTAATATGTATTTTCCAACCTTAAAAATTCTATAAGGTTGTGCCAGGCCTTAAACATTCTTCCAGCAAAACAGGCTTTGTGTCATCAGACATCCATCCTTGTCCCAAAGCAAAGTCAAAAATCTCTGTGATTTCATATTGTACAACCACAGAATCACAGAATCATTCTGGCTGCAAGACCTCTAAGATCCCAGAGTTCAACCTTTGACCAATCATTACCTTGGCAACTAAACCAGAGCATTAAGTGCACATCCAATCATATCTTAAACACCTCCAAGGATGATGACTCCACCACCTCCCTGGGCAGTCCATTCCAATGTTTAAGAATCCTGTCCATGAAGAAATGGTGCATCTTGAGGCTATGTCCTCTCATCCTTTCAGTTGTTTCCTCTTAGAAGAGGCTGGCCCCCACCTCACTACAACCTCATTTCAGGAAAAGAGCAATAGGGTCACCCCTGAACCTCCCTCTGGACATTTTCCAGCACCTCAATATCTTGTAGTGAGTGGCCCAGAACTGAGCATAGGACTTAAGGTGCAGCCTCACCAGTGCTGATTACAGGAGGACAATCACTGCCTTGGTCTTGCTGGCCACACTATTGTTGATACAGGCCAGGATGCCATTGGCCTTCTTGGCCACCTGGGCACACGCTGGCTCATTTTCAGCTGCTGTCAACCAGCACCCCCAGGTCCTTTTCTGCTGAAAAACCTCCTAGCCATTCTGCTCCCATCTTATAGTGCTGCATGAGATTGTTGTGATCATAGTGTAGGACACCAGCCTTGTAGAGCATCGCACTGTTTGCCTTGGCCTTGGCCTGTTGTTCCAGCCTATCCAGATCCCTCTGCAGATCCTTCCTACATCCAGCAGATTAACACTCGTACCCAATTCAGTGTTATTCACAAACTTACAGAGGTTGCATGCAGTCTCCTTGTCCAGACAATCGATAAAGATTTTGAATGGGCCTGAGCCCTGGGGAACAACACTCATGACCAGCCGATGTGACACCATTCTCCATCACTCTCTGGGCACAGCCATCCAGCCAGTTTTTAACACAGCAAAGAATGCATGTGTCAAGGCAGTGGGCTGCCAGCTTCTCCAAGAGAATGTAGTGAAAGACAGTATCAAACGCTTTGCTGAAGTCCAGGTAGACTGTTTCCACAGTCTTTCCCTCATCCACATGGCATGTCACCTGGTCAAAAAAGGAGGTTAGACTGATCAGGTAGGACCTGATCAGTTTCTAAACCCTTGCTAGCTGGGTCTTATCCCTTAGTTGTCCTATTATTCTCTGGGATCACACTTCTGCTCTAGACTCCTCCTTTTAAACAGATGAACACCACCTTTCTCCAGCAGAGCTGGAGCCATGTTGTCCAGCCCATGATCGACAAAGCTAAAATACCACCAATGACACCAGTCTTTAAGCCACGTGTTGAATACATGAGTGCTCTCTTTTGGCATTTCTCCTACTACCAAAGGAATCAAGGAGAACATCACCTGCGCTCCTGACCCTTGAACCAGTCTCCCCAGTACCTTGAAGTCCTTTTTGATTCCCCTAGAACTTGTCTCATCAACCTCCTTGTTGCCAACCCAGACAACCAGCAGTGAGTAATAATCAGAGGGCTGAATTTGTCCAGGGACTCTCTTGCCTGGGCCCCAGGGAAGCAGAAGATCTCTCTGTGGGTCAGGTCCAGTTGGCATACAGAACCCTCCCTTCGCCTCATAATAGAGCTGCCTACTACAATCTCTTTCTTACCACCTGTAGCTGTGATCCATCTGGTTGACTGACTTGTTCTGGTCAACTCCCCAGATAGGCCTGCATCTCCATTGTCATTTTCCTGATCCTCAAGTTCCAAAATATCATATTTTTTTTGTAAGGGCACTTGGGAAGGGCAAGGGGGGCCAGAAGAACATAAAGAGTTTCATATCATGGTACAAAACAAAGAAGGTGTAGTGCTGGAAGGCTTCTCTTTAACCTTTAATACATGTATTCAATGAGTTTAAAAGCAATTACTGCAGACAAATAATTTTATATTCTAGAAAAGTAGATTTTATCTGGAATGTATTCAAAACTTCCTGTAATATCAAAAGTTTAATATTGTTCTAATATATTTTTAAATAAAAAAAAATTTAGACTTAGTTTGAAAACTAAATATTGCTGTCAAGGAAAGAGAGAGTAGTATCCTAGTGGGAGAATTTTTGAGACTGACAGGATCTTATAAATTTCTCTTGTTATTCATAAACTGTTCAAGAAAATCTTCTGGAAACTTTACAGAAAATGCATTTGAGTTGTAAAAACAACAGTAGAAAATAGGATCCCCTCTCCACTGATCCACAGAGAATAGGTTCTTAAAGTTCTCAACTGCAAAGTCATGGATTTTCACTTCAAGGTTTCAACACAGGAGGTCTTCAGTTTGATCCCTATGTGTCACCCTAGCCTAAGGCTGTCATGAAGGCACATTTGTAAAAGTGTACAAAGAAATGCAGAGAAAAATGCAGCTTGAAGAAAAAACAAGTCAATCAATACTGTTTCAGAGAAAAAGACAACTGTAATAAGTCATGAAGAATTAATATTAATTTACAACTGTGTGGAAATAAGACAGAGAAATCATGCCTGAGGCCATGACCCTCCAGAGGCACTGTTTATTTTCAGAGGTGTTTTTCTTCCTGAGCTCTGTCAAGATATTTAAAAATTATTTATTTATTTTAGAAAAATATAAGAAACTGCTTTTCAAACAAGAGATATTTCTAGTGATTTCAGGGAAAATGATTGCTATTTTTTCATTCCTTGACTTAAGGTTTATGGACAGTGGAGGTTTTTTTTTTCCTGTTCTTTAGGATTTTGTCATTGCTGAATCACTGAGAACCCTCAGAATACTAGATAGTTATTTCTTTTCAGGCATCTTTGAAAAGATACACACTCATAAGCAGAACAATTTCAGCAAACAGGATCATTTATATTTTATGTTTTGTGGTTCTTCATGGATTTGATTCAGACATAATTCTGTCTTGTTTGGCTCTTCTGCATCTCTTTGGCAATTTCATGTTTTGACATATATTATAACTACATCAGTATATTGATTTGCAGAATACCTCTCCTATTTGGAGGTACATATTCATAATTTGCTGCTTGCAGTCATGATGATGACTGGGATTTTATCACACCATCTGTTTGAAACTTAGATCTTCCTTGAAGACTAGAGGAAAAATACACTATCATCAGAGCTGAAATATTTTTCTGGTCAAATGAGTAGTATTAAGATGTATGAGGCAGAACTTGGAAGATCATCCAGAATCCATTTTTCAGCCATATAAGCTAATTACACTGATCCTTCAAGTGAGCATCAAGATTCCTAGAGAGAGTATATTTGATTGTTTTTCGCGGGACAATTCTCTGTAAGAAGCCCTAATACTTGATATTAAAGTAATTCTTCATAAGATCAACTGTATTGGATGATAAATAAGAGGAAAATTGTGGTGGTCCTAGGAGAAGGGATTTTATTAAGAGAATTATTTGGAGAGAGACTGCAGCTGTAGTGAGAATTGGAGCTTTGGGCATAGTGACTAGCTGCTGCTGCTGCTGCTGCTTGTTTCATACTTTTGCCTGTTGCTACCTGCTCCCCATTTTTTGAGTACCATCAATTTGACTTTCTAGAAGAGGAGATCAGCCTTGTTAAGTGAAATCTCTTACTCCAATTTCAGGACCAGTTTTTCATACATTTTAATTTTGTGAAATTTAAAAAACATTTGGAACAAAATTTTGAAACTGATTTCTCTGAATATTTTTTACTTACAGAAAAAGTCAGTTTTATCTTCACTCCAAACCAGATTATAAAAATTTCTGGAAATCATTTTCCATCCTTTTTGATATGAAATTTGGTAAAAAAGTGGATAATGTTTACATTGAGACTATTTCTGTATTTTCCTCTGCCATAAATAACTCTGGTACTCATTTCAAGATACATTCTGTACTCTATGTGAAGCTTAAAGTCTATGAAAAAAGAGGATTTATAAACAAGTATTGAACACGAAAGAGTTGCAAAATAAAGAAACAACTTCAAATCTGTCATTTCTTATCATCTCAATAACTGCTTTTTTGCCATCTTTAATGTGGTGTCATGGTTTCTGGGGAAGCCTGCACGTATTTTTAATATGCACTTGATTACTACAAAGATTTATATGATATCTATAATGGCAAATTGGTATATTTCTCATTTCTTTTGAAACCTGACTATCACCTACCCAGGCCCTAGAGAAGGAATTCATATCATCTACTTTTAAACTTTCATACTGTAAACATTTCTGTCTGAACAAGTCACTAAGTAGTCCGTTTGTAGTTGTTGCTCAATAGAGACAAAGAATCACTTATGGATACATTTTATCTACTTTAGATGCTCATTCTGACATGAAATTAATTCTATTCAGGAAGTGCATACTTTTTCTCTACTAACTTGAAGTTTAGGATGACTAGCTCAGGCATTTAAGTCTGCAGATTGTACAATTACACTTGATAAAAAGTCTACTAAAGGAAATCACTGAAGGAAACTTCTGCACTGTCTTTGCACTTTATCTCATTGCACAGACCTGCTTTGGAACAAATTCTGTCTTACTTGCTTCTGTGATTTAATCTAGAATGATGCAGTTATTTATGCATCCAATTCTATTATTAGCTTCTCCCTTTTTTATGTTTGCTGTTGATTGTGAAAGGAGGTAGTAAGTATTCATTTACTAATTGTCTCTTATTAATAGCCAATCATATTAGTGAAGGAAAACAAGCATTTCACTTCCTCAGTTTTTTCATTTTCATTTCCTCCTCATTAACGCATTGCCCTTGTCACTCAAGGAAGACCTCCAGATAAGAGTTAAAACCAGAGAACTCTAAGACTGTTTTTTTTGTTTTGTATAAATCTCTTCACATTGCCATATGCACTCCTAGATGTGAAAGGTTTGGCAAGGATGAGATGGTTTTTATTTTCTATGACGCTTACTATAAGAAAGCAAAGTCAGGAGTACACAGCAGCCACAAATTCTGTTCTCATTTGAAACCAAGAGAGCTTAGACCTTCTGAATTGTTTAGGGTCTATTATATTTCAAATTTAGCTGCACTCCCTTCTGTAGACAGTAGCAAAAATTGTATATTGTTTTAGAATCTATATTTTTAAGGTCTTGAAATCTGTTCTGGCATCTGAGTCTCATTACAGCAAAGGAGACAATGCAGTACTTTGAAACTGTAGTTCAGTTTCTTTGAAATCCCAAGATATTCTTGTTTTAAATCAAGATCTGGGAGTGGGTAGGGGAAGATATATGACAAACCCAATAATGACTTCGGCCCTCCATTTGAAAAGTCTATGTTAGGGCAGAGAGCTATAATTAGGTCACTGATAACCAGTTACAGAGTAATACTCATGCACTTAGAGTTTCAGTCTGAGAAAGATTTTTGCACCTGAGAAGGCACTGGCAAACACAGTCTTCTTGGAAAGGTCATCTGGGACTTAATTACAATCATATAACAAGTTTTTCATAGCAGTCACATTTTGATGCACCCTCTTGGAGGTAGGTAGCAGAAAGGTTTTTTCCTCACATTTTACAGAATGCTGCTGCAATAGAGACACCACTCCTGCCTTGAGACAAGATAATCTGTGCAAACAGAAGAGAATTGCTAAGAAGAGGAACACAGAAAGTTTGGAAGCAGGGAGGGAAAGACAATGTTCGGACAGCTTTCTGTAGAAAGAAAATATATATAGTGAAGTGCTAATCAGCTGGGTTCGCTTGCTAGATGGTCACAAAAGCTTGGTTCAGAAAATGGGTCAACGACATTACTTTCACTAGAGACCTCATGCCTCAGGGAAATATTTCAGTTTGAATACAAAAGCTTTTGCAATGAAGGGTATTTTATTTACAGTATTTAAATCCACTCCATGTTTTAGTGTAGCTTTGGTGACAGGACAATAAATTTGCAAGTGATAAGAAAAATGAAAGCTATGATGGATATTATTTTGTTTCTTTTTTTTTTTTGTTAAATGATAGGCATACGCCTAGGTATTGAGGAGATTTTAGTATATATTCCAGCAAGGGATGGATTCCTCTGAGAGGAAAGAGACTAATCAGGTTAAAAGGGTTGATTTAATGCTATATTATAAATCAATAAAGTGAAGTCATGAGATTCACACAAATTATATTCATGAAGATTTTTTTTTTGAGACTTTTAGATCTCACACACTCCCTTTGCATCTGCAGCACCATAATTGGAATGGGGACTTATTTAGAACCATTTTAATGGAGCTGATTATCATTTCAGCATAAGAGTTTTTCATCACAGTAGGGAGGTCTAATATAGCATGTACTGAGACCATTAAGGTTCCATGATTAGGATACTCATTTTAGGTCAACTGTAATATTCTAATTCAGTATTTATATGACTTTACAGTGAAGGCAAAAGGTATTCAGCTGAGGAGTTTATTTACTATTTTTTTCATATACTCTAAATAATATAATAAGACAGGATCATTTATTCATCTTTTTATTTTAATGGAGCTTATTTAGAGGATTTTTTTATTACTTTATGAGAAATGTCACGTATGCATATAAATCTATTGCACAGGAAACCTATTACAGCCACATTCCTAATACATAGGCTCAGACTACAGGTGGTGAAACAAGAAGAAACAGTAAGCATGTAATTTCCCCTATTTCTCTAACACATTGTCTTTCACAGAAAAAAAAATGGATTCTTATTTTGACTGCACATTAGCTCTTTCCTGTTTCTTGATCTGAATTTCACTCTGTGGTCCTCATTCTGCTGGAAATACATACTGAAGACCTGGAAAATGGTGCTCCTTTGTCCATTAAAAGCCCTAGAAGGGACTCCAATGACTTCAGTGTTCTTGGGGCAGTGAGGCTGATTACCCGACTGTAAGAGTTATAACATTTCGTACTGTTACAGGGAACATTAAGGGATTCATTTGCTGAGATGCCAGATGATTTTAACTCTATCATCTAAATTCTGTGGAAACAGAAGGAAGTCAGAATACATTTGAATTAAATCCTGAGAGAAACTCCTCTGTCCTTCAGTTTCTGATATGAGTAGAAAGCCTGTAAATAACATACAATGAAGTGAATGCAATCTAATACTAACAATGCATAGCAATCAAAAATATTCCATAGTATAAGAAGTGAGATTCTCCTGGAAATGGATTGAGAAATGCATCCCAATTGAGTTATCCTCACAGCTTTCATTAACCTCCATTAACAAAGCAGCAAGCACAGCACAAATGCCATAAACATCACAATGAGGTACAGATGCCCTTTTCTAATTCCATGAACTTATTTCAACCTGCTACATTGATTGAAAGAAATATTTTTACAGCAGCAGAGTAGCAATTTGTAGCTATACCTCCTGAAAAAAAAAAAACCAAAAAAACCCCAAAAACAAAAAAAAAACCCCACAGAATCACAGTAGTGCAATTTACCACTAAAAGAATATCCATTTTTTATGTCCATTGGAAGATTTCTTCTGTTATTACTGAAATTTGCCTGTAAAATTTAGCATCTATTGTCATCAATTGTCTTTCTACAATATGAGTTTCAGTTAACCACATAAAATTATATTTCTCCTGTGGGTGGTTTCAGAAACCTTTACTTCATTGAGATGTTTGATTATTCTTTTCCCTTCCCTTCCCTTCCCTCCCCTCCCCTCCCCTCCCCTGTGATAAATTCTCATAAGGACACCTAATGAGCTTTGTTAATACATGAGTACCTCCCTATATTTTCTTCAGTGCATTAATATATAGCTTAAATGGGGTGTAAGAGATCTTTTAAAACCTAAAAAAATATATTAATTCCAAGAATATCACAAAGCATTGATGACTGACCTTGTTCACATAAATTTTCCCTCATGTAGTCCTTGGATGCATGTAGTGAGGCTTTCTTGAGTGAGAAAAGAAATTATTACAAAAGAAAATGCCCTGACATGGGGAATCTTTTTTCCAGAGAAAGACTGCAAATATTTTTTTGGTAAGAAATAGATATGACAAATGCTGTTTTATACACTTAGCTTGTGAGAGGAAGGAAAAATGGCTTAAAATAATGGAATAGGATGGGGAAAGACAGTACTGATTGATTACAGTAGAGTACGGTGAAAAACACAGGGAATAAAGAGGAAACTTGTGAGAAGAGCAGACAATGACTGCATGATAAAAAAAATTACCACAGTGGAGACAGTACAATTTCAAGAAAACATTTTAATTGTATTCACTACTGCAGGAAAGGCAGTGAAAATTGTATTCACTTGCAGCATTCACAAAGCAGAAGTGAAGCAATTCTAACAACATAAATTGTAATACGTCTAGAGAGGAAGCTGTACGTATTACAGACATTCAAAATCATAGCTGAGACCACATAGAATCACTTAAAGTCATGTAATGTAAGACAGTAAAAAGGTCTACCTATCATTTTCCATTTTGTTTTTGAACATTTATTTTCTTTTCCCAGTCTTTCCTTTTACAGCATATAAAACAATAACTTAATAAAACAAATAGATTGCAAGTGAAAAATGATGGCACAGCTTTAGAAAATAGCTAAATGTTGTGAGAGCTGGAAAAAAATGAAAGCAAATCACTTATTTTTCTCAGTGAGGAATAATTTAGCAAAATTCATCCTTATGCTTTATAAACAAAGTAAAAAATTAAAATAGGCTCTGTGGTGTGTCTTGTCCCCCCAACACCTGATATCTGTTTTCTTAAGAAGGGGTCTGAGTTCTGCTCTCCCACTCTACAAAACTACAGGGTATTCAGTATCTATACTGTACGTCCAACTTTTTTACACATTCTAATTTTCTCAGCTCCTTTCTTGTGCTGGTTGAAGTTCCTGAAGCAGAAAAGCAAACACTATAGAAGTTCACGAGGAAGAATATAATACTGTGAATGTTTCATCCTCTGTCACTCTGCCCCCAAACACCTACCAGCTATAACATTGAACAAAGGACCCAAAAATGTGAGCTGGGTCACAAGCACACAATACCGAAACCAGAATAAAATGAATTGTCCTTGCAGCTATGTACAGCATCTAGGTCCTAGGTCAAGTATTTCTGTGCTAGGGGTTGAGAAAAAATATGAAAAATAAGCTTGAAATGCAATTTTAGAC